>OY720239.1:22778200-23320200 GCA_963082625.1 Pasiphila rectangulata
GTCCAGCCGTGGACGTGGGCAGCAGTCACATGAAGGAGGCCTATGTCCAGCCGTGGACGTGGCCAGCAGTCACATGAAGGAGGCCTATGTATGTCCAGCCGTGGGCGTGGGCAGCAGTCACATGAAGGAGGCCTATGTCCAGCCGTGGACGTGGGCAGCAGTCACATGAAGGAGGCCTATGTCCAGCCGTGGACGTGGGCAGCAGTCACATGAAGGAGGCCTATGTCCAGCCGTGGACGTGGCCAGCAGTCACATGAAGGAGGCCTATGTATGTCCAGCCGTGGACGTGGGCAGCAGTCACATGAAGGAGGCCTATGTCCAGCCGTGGACGTGGGCAGCAGTCACATGAAGGAGGCCTATGTCCAGCCGTGGACGTGGGCAGCAGTCACATGAAGGAGGCCTATGTCCAGCCGTGGACGTGGCCAGCAGTCACATGAAGGAGGCCTATGTATGTCCAGCCGTGGACGTGGGCAGCAGTCACATGAAGGAGGCCTATGTCCAGCCGTGGACGTGGGCAGCAGTCACATGAAGGAGGCCTATGTCCAGCCGTGGACGTGGGCAGCAGTCACATGAAGGAGGCCTATGTCCAGCCGTGGACGTGGCCAGCAGTCACATGAAGGAGGCCTATGTATGTCCAGCCGTGGACGTGGGCAGCAGTCACATGAAGGAGGCCTATGTCCAGCCGTGGACGTGGGCAGCAGTCACATGAAGGAGGCCTATGTCCAGCCGTGGACGTGGGCAGCAGTCACATGAAGGAGGCCTATGTCCAGCCGTGGACGTGGGCAGCAGTCACATGAAGGAGGCCTATGTATGTCCAGCCGTGGACGTGGGCAGCAGTCACATGAAGGAGGCCTATGTATGTCCAGCCGTGGACGTGGGCAGCAGTCACATGAAGGAGGCCTATGTATGTCCAGCCGTGGACGTGGGCAGCAGTCACATGAAGGAGGCCTATGTATGTCCAGCCGTGGACGTGGGCAGCAGTCACATGAAGGAGGCCTATGTATGTCCAGCCGTGGACGTGGGCAGCAGTCACATGAAGGAGGCCTATGTATGTCCAGCCGTGGACGTGGGCAGCAGTCACATGAAGGAGGCCTATGTATGTCCAGCCGTGGACGTGGGCAGCAGTCACATGAAGGAGGCCTATGTATGTCCAGCCGTGGACGTGGGCAGCAGTCACATGAAGGAGGCCTATGTATGTCCAGCCGTGGACGTGGGCAGCAGTCACATGAAGGAGGCCTATGTCCAGCCGTGGACGTGGGCAGCAGTCACATGAAGGAGGCCTATGTCCAGCCGTGGACGTGGGCAGCAGTCACATGAAGGAGGCCTATGTATGTCCAGCCGTGGACGTGGGCAGCAGTCACATGAAGGAGGCCTATGTCCAGCCGTGGACGTGGGCAGCAGTCACATGAAGGAGGCCTATGTATGTCCAGCCGTGGACGTGGGCAGCAGTCACATGAAGGAGGCCTATGTATGTCCAGCCGTGGACGTGGGCAGCAGTCACATGAAGGAGGCCTATGTATGTCCAGCCGTGGACGTGGGCAGCAGTCACATGAAGGAGGCCTATGTATGTCCAGCCGTGGACGTGGGCAGCAGTCACATGAAGGAGGCCTATGTATGTCCAGCCGTGGACGTGGGCAGCAGTCACATGAAGGAGGCCTATGTATGTCCAGCCGTGGACGTGGGCAGCAGTCACATGAAGGAGGCCTATGTATGTCCAGCCGTGGACGTGGGCAGCAGTCACATGAAGGAGGCCTATGTCCAGCCGTGGACGTGGGCAGCAGTCACATGAAGGAGGCCTATGTATGTCCAGCCGTGGACGTGGGCAGCAGTCACATGAAGGAGGCCTATGTATGTCCAGCCGTGGACGTGGGCAGCAGTCACATGAAGGAGGCCTATGTATGTCCAGCCGTGGACGTGGGCAGCAGTCACATGAAGGAGGCCTATGTATGTCCAGCCGTGGACGTGGGCAGCAGTCACATGAAGGAGGCCTATGTATGTCCAGCCGTGGACGTGGGCAGCAGTCACATGAAGGAGGCCTATGTATGTCCAGCCGTGGACGTGGGCAGCAGTCACATGAAGGAGGCCTATGTATGTCCAGCCGTGGACGTGGGCAGCAGTCACATGAAGGAGGCCTATGTATGTCCAGCCGTGGACGTGGGCAGCAGTCACATGAAGGAGGCCTATGTATGTCCAGCCGTGGACGTGGGCAGCAGTCACATGAAGGAGGCCTATGTCCAGCCGTGGACGTGGGCAGCAGTCACATGAAGGAGGCCTATGTATGTCCAGCCGTGGACGTGGGCAGCAGTCACATGAAGGAGGCCTATGTATGTCCAGCCGTGGACGTGGGCAGCAGTCACATGAAGGAGGCCTATGTATGTCCAGCCGTGGACGTGGGCAGCAGTCACATGAAGGAGGCCTATGTATGTCCAGCCGTGGACGTGGGCAGCAGTCACATGAAGGAGGCCTATGTATGTCCAGCCGTGGACGTGGGCAGCAGTCACATGAAGGAGGCCTATGTATGTCCAGCCGTGGACGTGGGCAGCAGTCACATGAAGGAGGCCTATGTATGTCCAGCCGTGGACGTGGGCAGCAGTCACATGAAGGAGGCCTATGTATGTCCAGCCGTGGACGTGGGCAGCAGTCACATGAAGGAGGCCTATGTATGTCCAGCCGTGGACGTGGGCAGCAGTCACATGAAGGAGGCCTATGTATGTCCAGCCGTGGACGTGGGCAGCAGTCACATGAAGGAGGCCTATGTATGTCCAGCCGTGGACGTGGGCAGCAGTCACATGAAGGAGGCCTATGTATGTCCAGCCGTGGACGTGGGCAGCAGTCACATGAAGGAGGCCTATGTATGTCCAGCCGTGGACGTGGGCAGCAGTCACATGAAGGAGGCCTATGTATGTCCAGCCGTGGACGTGGGCAGCAGTCACATGAAGGAGGCCTATGTATGTCCAGCCGTGGACGTGGGCAGCAGTCACATGAAGGAGGCCTATGTATGTCCAGCCGTGGACGTGGGCAGCAGTCACATGAAGGAGGCCTATGTATGTCCAGCCGTGGACGTGGGCAGCAGTCACATGAAGGAGGCCATGTCCAGCCGTGGACGTGGGCAGCAGTCACATGAAGGAGGCCTATGTATGTCCAGCCGTGGACGTGGGCAGCAGTCACATGAAGGAGGCCTATGTATGTCCAGCCGTGGACGTGGGCAGCAGTCACATGAAGGAGGCCTATGTATGTCCAGCCGTGGACGTGGGCAGCAGTCACATGAAGGAGGCCTATGTATGTCCAGCCGTGGACGTGGGCAGCAGTCACATGAAGGAGGCCTATGTATGTCCAGCCGTGGACGTGGGCAGCAGTCACATGAAGGAGGCCTATGTATGTCCAGCCGTGGACGTGGGCAGCAGTCACATGAAGGAGGCCTATGTATGTCCAGCCGTGGACGTGGGCAGCAGTCACATGAAGGAGGCCTATGTATGTCCAGCCGTGGACGTGGGCAGCAGTCACATGAAGGAGGCCTATGTATGTCCAGCCGTGGACGTGGGCAGCAGTCACATGAAGGAGGCCTATGTATGTCCAGCCGTGGACGTGGGCAGCAGTCACATGAAGGAGGCCTATGTATGTCCAGCCGTGGACGTGGGCAGCAGTCACATGAAGGAGGCCTATGTATGTCCAGCCGTGGACGTGGGCAGCAGTCACATGAAGGAGGCCTATGTATGTCCAGCCGTGGACGTGGGCAGCAGTCACATGAAGGAGGCCTATGTATGTCCAGCCGTGGACGTGGGCAGCAGTCACATGAAGGAGGCCTATGTATGTCCAGCCGTGGACGTGGGCAGCAGTCACATGAAGGAGGCCTATGTATGTCCAGCCGTGGACGTGGGCAGCAGTCACATGAAGGAGGCCTATGTGTCCAGCCGTGGACGTGGGCAGCAGTCACATGAAGGAGGCCTATGTATGTCCAGCCGTGGACGTGGGCAGCAGTCACATGAAGGAGGCCTATGTATGTCCAGCCGTGGACGTGGGCAGCAGTCACATGAAGGAGGCCTATGTATGTCCAGCCGTGGACGTGGGCAGCAGTCACATGAAGGAGGCCTATGTATGTCCAGCCGTGGACGTGGGCAGCAGTCACATGAAGGAGGCCTATGTATGTCCAGCCGTGGACGTGGGCAGCAGTCACATGAAGGAGGCCTATGTATGTCCAGCCGTGGACGTGGGCAGCAGTCACATGAAGGAGGCCTATGTCCAGCCGTGGACGTGGGCAGCAGTCACATGAAGGAGGCCTATGTATGTCCAGCCGTGGACGTGGGCAGCAGTCACATGAAGGAGGCCTATGTATGTCCAGCCGTGGACGTGGGCAGCAGTCACATGAAGGAGGCCTATGTATGTCCAGCCGTGGACGTGGGCAGCAGTCACATAAAGGAGGCCTATGTATGTCCAGCCGTGGACGTGGGCAGCAGTCACATGAAGGAGGCCTATGTATGTCCAGCCGTGGACGTGGGCAGCAGTCACATGAAGGAGGCCTATGTATGTCCAGCCGTGGACGTGGGCAGCAGTCACATGAAGGAGGCCTATGTATGTCCAGCCGTGGACGTGGGCAGCAGTCACATGAAGGAGGCCTATGTATGTCCAGCCGTGGACGTGGGCAGCAGTCACATGAAGGAGGCCTATGTATGTCCAGCCGTGGACGTGGGCAGCAGTCACATGAAGGAGGCCTATGTATGTCCAGCCGTGGACGTGGGCAGCAGTCACATGAAGGAGGCCTATGTATGTCCAGCCGTGGACGTGGGCAGCAGTCACATGAAGGAGGCCTATGTATGTCCAGCCGTGGACGTGGGCAGCAGTCACATGAAGGAGGCCTATGTATGTCCAGCCGTGGACGTGGGCAGCAGTCACATGAAGGAGGCCTATGTATGTCCAGCCGTGGACGTGGGCAGCAGTCACATGAAGGAGGCCTATGTATGTCCAGCCGTGGACGTGGGCAGCAGTCACATAAAGGAGGCCTATGTATGTCCAGCCGTGGACGTGGGCAGCAGTCACATGAAGGAGGCCTATGTATGTCCAGCCGTGGACGTGGGCAGCAGTCACATGAAGGAGGCCTATGTATGTCCAGCCGTGGACGTGGGCAGCAGTCACATGAAGGAGGCCTATGTATGTCCAGCCGTGGACGTGGGCAGCAGTCACATGAAGGAGGCCTATGTATGTCCAGCCGTGGACGTGGGCAGCAGTCACATGAAGGAGGCCTATGTATGTCCAGCCGTGGACGTGGGCAGCAGTCACATGAAGGAGGCCTATGTCCAGCCGTGGACGTGGGCAGCAGTCACATGAAGGAGGCCTATGTATGTCCAGCCGTGGACGTGGGCAGCAGTCACATGAAGGAGGCCTATGTATGTCCAGCCGTGGACGTGGGCAGCAGTCACATGAAGGAGGCCTATGTCCAGCCGTGGACGTGGGCAGCAGTCACATGAAGGAGGCCTATGTATGTCCAGCCGTGGACGTGGGCAGCAGTCACATGAAGGAGGCCTATGTATGTCCAGCCGTGGACGTGGGCAGCAGTCACATGAAGGAGGCCTATGTATGTCCAGCCGTGGACGTGGGCAGCAGTCACATGAAGGAGGCCTATGTATGTCCAGCCGTGGACGTGGGCAGCAGTCACATGAAGGAGGCCTATGTATGTCCAGCCGTGGACGTGGGCAGCAGTCACATGAAGGAGGCCTATGTATGTCCAGCCGTGGACGTGGGCAGCAGTCACATGAAGGAGGCCTATGTATGTCCAGCCGTGGACGTGGGCAGCAGTCACATGAAGGAGGCCTATGTATGTCCAGCCGTGGACGTGGGCAGCAGTCACATGAAGGAGGCCTATGTCCAGCCGTGGACGTGGGCAGCAGTCACATGAAGGAGGCCTATGTCCAGCCGTGGACGTGGGCAGCAGTCACATGAAGGAGGCCTATGTATGTCCAGCCGTGGACGTGGGCAGCAGTCACATGAAGGAGGCCTATGTCCAGCCGTGGACGTGGGCAGCAGTCACATGAAGGAGGCCTATGTCCAGCCGTGGACGTGGGCAGCAGTCACATGAAGGAGGCCTATGTCCAGCCGTGGACGTGGGCAGCAGTCACATGAAGGAGGCCTATGTCCAGCCGTGGACGTGGGCAGCAGTCACATGAAGGAGGCCTATGTATGTCCAGCCGTGGACGTGGGCAGCAGTCACATGAAGGAGGCCTATGTATGTCCAGCCGTGGACGTGGGCAGCAGTCACATGAAGGAGGCCTATGTATGTCCAGCCGTGGACGTGGGCAGCAGTCACATGAAGGAGGCCTATGTATGTCCAGCCGTGGACGTGGGCAGCAGTCACATGAAGGAGGCCTATGTCCAGCCGTGGACGTGGGCAGCAGTCACATGAAGGAGCCCTATGTCCAGCCGTGGACGTGGGCAGCAGTCACATGAAGGAGCCCTATGTCCAGCCGTGGACGTGGGCAGCAGTCACATGAAGGAGGCCTATGTATGTCCAGCCGTGGACGTGGGCAGCAGTCACATGAAGGAGGCCTATGTATGTCCAGCCGTGGACGTGGGCAGCAGTCACATGAAGGAGGCCTATGTATGTCCAGCCGTGGACGTGGGCAGCAGTCACATGAAGGAGGCCTATGTATGTCCAGCCGTGGACGTGGGCAGCAGTCACATGAAGGAGGCCTATGTATGTCCAGCCGTGGACGTGGGCAGCAGTCACATGAAGGAGGCCTATGTCCAGCCGTGGACGTGGGCAGCAGTCACATGAAGGAGGCCTATGTCCAGCCGTGGACGTGGGCAGCAGTCACATGAAGGAGGCCTATGTATGTCCAGCCGTGGACGTGGGCAGCAGTCACATGAAGGAGGCCTATGTATGTCCAGCCGTGGACGTGGGCAGCAGTCACATGAAGGAGGCCTATGTATGTCCAGCCGTGGACGTGGGCAGCAGTCACATGAAGGAGGCCTAAGTATGTCCAGCCGTGGACGTGGGCAGCAGTCACATGAAGGAGGCCTATGTATGTCCAGCCGTGGACGTGGGCAGCAGTCACATGAAGGAGGCCTATGTATGTCCAGCCGTGGACGTGGGCAGCAGTCACATGAAGGAGGCCTATGTATGTCTAGCCGTGGACGTGGGCAGCAGTCACATGAAGGAGGCCTATGTCCAGCCGTGGACGTGGGCAGCAGTCACATGAAGGAGGCCTATGTATGTCCAGCCGTGGACGTGGGCAGCAGTCACATGAAGGAGGCCTATGTATGTCCAGCCGTGGACGTGGGCAGCAGTCACATGAAGGAGGCCTATGTATGTCCAGCCGTGGACGTGGGCAGCAGTCACATGAAGGAGGCCTATGTATGTCCAGCCGTGGACGTGGGCAGCAGTCACATGAAGGAGGCCTATGTATGTCCAGCCGTGGACGTGGGCAGCAGTCACATGAAGGAGGCCTATGTCCAGCCGTGGACGTGGGCAGCAGTCACATGAAGGAGGCCTATGTCCAGCCGTGGACGTGGGCAGCAGTCACATGAAGGAGGCCTATGTCCAGCCGTGGACGTGGGCAGCAGTCACATGAAGGAGGCCTATGTATGTCCAGCCGTGGACGTGGGCAGCAGTCACATGAAGGAGGCCTATGTATGTCCAGCCGTGGACGTGGGCAGCAGTCACATGAAGGAGGCCTATGTATGTCCAGCCGTGGACGTGGGCAGCAGTCACATGAAGGAGGCCTATGTATGTCCAGCCGTGGACGTGGGCAGCAGTCACATGAAGGAGGCCTATGTCCAGCCGTGGACGTGGGCAGCAGTCACATGAAGGAGGCCTATGTATGTCCAGCCGTGGACGTGGGCAGCAGTCACATGAAGGAGGCCTATGTATGTCCAGCCGTGGACGTGGGCAGCAGTCACATGAAGGAGGCCTATGTATGTCCAGCCGTGGACGTGGGCAGCAGTCACATGAAGGAGGCCTATGTCCAGCCGTGGACGTGGGCAGCAGTCACATGAAGGAGGCCTATGTATGTCCAGCCGTGGACGTGGGCAGCAGTCACATGAAGGAGGCCTATGTATGTCCAGCCGTGGACGTGGGCAGCAGTCACATGAAGGAGGCCTATGTATGTCCAGCCGTGGACGTGGGCAGCAGTCACATGAAGGAGGCCTATGTATGTCCAGCCGTGGACGTGGGCAGCAGTCACATGAAGGAGGCCTATGTCCAGCCGTGGACGTGGGCAGCAGTCACATGAAGGAGGCCTTTGTATGTCCAGCCGTGGACGTGGGCAGCAGTCACATGAAGGAGGCCTATGTCCAGCCGTGGACGTGGGCAGCAGTCACATGAAGGAGGCCTATGTATGTCCAGCCGTGGACGTGGGCAGCAGTCACATGAAGGAGGCCTATGTATGTCCAGCCGTGGACGTGGGCAGCAGTCACATGAAGGAGGCCTATGTATGTCCAGCCGTGGACGTGGGCAGCAGTCACATGAAGGAGGCCTATGTATGTCCAGCCGTGGACGTGGGCAGCAGTCACATGAAGGAGGCCTATGTATGTCTAGCCGTGGACGTGGGCAGCAGTCACATGAAGGAGGCCTATGTATGTCCAGCCGTGGACGTGGGCAGCAGTCACATGAAGGAGGCCTATGTATGTCCAGCCGTGGACGTGGGCAGCAGTCACATGAAGGAGGCCTATGTATGTCCAGCCGTGGACGTGGGCAGCAGTCACATGAAGGAGGCCTAAGTATGTCCAGCCGTGGACGTGGGCAGCAGTCACATGAAGGAGGCCTATGTATGTCCAGCCGTGGACGTGGGCAGCAGTCACATGAAGGAGGCCTATGTATGTCCAGCCGTGGACGTGGGCAGCAGTCACATGAAGGAGGCCTATGTATGTCTAGCCGTGGACGTGGGCAGCAGTCACATGAAGGAGGCCTATGTCCAGCCGTGGACGTGGGCAGCAGTCACATGAAGGAGGCCTATGTATGTCCAGCCGTGGACGTGGGCAGCAGTCACATGAAGGAGGCCTATGTATGTCCAGCCGTGGACGTGGGCAGCAGTCACATGAAGGAGGCCTATGTATGTCCAGCCGTGGACGTGGGCAGCAGTCACATGAAGGAGGCCTATGTATGTCCAGCCGTGGACGTGGGCAGCAGTCACATGAAGGAGGCCTATGTATGTCCAGCCGTGGACGTGGGCAGCAGTCACATGAAGGAGGCCTATGTATGTCCAGCCGTGGACGTGGGCAGCAGTCACATGAAGGAGGCCTATGTATGTCCAGCCGTGGACGTGGGCAGCAGTCACATGAAGGAGGCCTATGTCCAGCCGTGGACGTGGGCAGCAGTCACATGAAGGAGGCCTATGTATGTCCAGCCGTGGACGTGGGCAGCAGTCACATGAAGGAGGCCTATGTATGTCCAGCCGTGGACGTGGGCAGCAGTCACATGAAGGAGGCCTATGTATGTCCAGCCGTGGACGTGGGCAGCAGTCACATGAAGGAGGCCTATGTATGTCCAGCCGTGGACGTGGGCAGCAGTCACATGAAGGAGGCCTATGTCCAGCCGTGGACGTGGGCAGCAGTCACATGAAGGAGGCCTATGTATGTCCAGCCGTGGACGTGGGCAGCAGTCACATGAAGGAGGCCTATGTATGTCCAGCCGTGGACGTGGGCAGCAGTCACATGAAGGAGGCCTATGTATGTCCAGCCGTGGACGTGGGCAGCAGTCACATGAAGGAGGCCTATGTCCAGCCGTGGACGTGAGCAGCAGTCACATGAAGGAGGCCTATGTATGTCCAGCCGTGGACGTGGGCAGCAGTCACATGAAGGAGGCCTATGTATGTCCAGCCGTGGACGTGGGCAGCAGTCACATGAAGGAGGCCTATGTATGTCCAGCCGTGGACGTGGGCAGCAGTCACATGAAGGAGGCCTATGTATGTCCAGCCGTGGACGTGGGCAGCAGTCACATGAAGGAGGCCTATGTATGTCCAGCCGTGGACGTGGGCAGCAGTCACATGAAGGAGGCCTATGTATGTCCAGCCGTGGACGTGGGCAGCAGTCACATGAAGGAGGCCTATGTATGTCCAGCCGTGGACGTGGGCAGCAGTCACATGAAGGAGGCCTATGTATGTCCAGCCGTGGACGTGGGCAGCAGTCACATGAAGGAGGTCTATGTCCGTCTCCATTGTCTAATTTACTTCTATATTAAAATTCATATAAATCGGTTCAACGGTTTTCACGTGAAAAGGGAACGTACATATGTACATACATACTTACATATATTCTTACTTTCACGGCTATGTTCCGGTTTGAAGGGTAAGGGGGGGAAATTACGGCACATAAGACTTTACAACTCGTATGACTAAGAGTGACGAGTGCAATGCAATGCAGCGTTGGTCACGTGCTTAGTGTACGTGATCACCGCGGTATTGCAGGTTTTATAGGCAGAGTTTACCGCTTAACATCACGTAGGCTTTCGGCTTGTCTCGTCATTTAATCGTATAAATAAATAAAGCAGGCGCGTGTCGAGCCACGCGCTAGATCTGCACTAGACTACGCACCGTTGACCTGTAGTTAGTAGTTCGTGTAATTTTTTACGTTTAACAAAACATATTAACAGCTAATAATTGAGTTTTCGGTTTTAATTATTCCGGTATGTTTTGTAAACCACATAACATATTTGAGCGGTAATTTTTCCAAAACTAAAAAAGCTTTTCCTAGAAATTTCATTTGTAAATAGATTTTAGAAAGATTTTAAGAAGGACGTTATAAAAAAAGTTATTTTTTTATATTTCGCAAACCCTAAATAGAAAACCCTACATCGAAAAAGTGTCTCTGTAACTTCTTAATGGTTTTTTGAATACCTTTTCAACGATACTATACAAAGTATAGTATACATACTAAATATGTATACGTTGTATAGTACCAACTTTATGTGAAAATATAGAATAAAATGTTCATTAAAAAAGGCCTTACGTTGTAAGTTTATAAGTCCATGCAAAATAGCAGCTTTCTAGGACCAAAAAGTCTCTCCGCAAAGCCGGCAACGGACGGACAGACAGACAGACAAAGTGAAACTATAAAACCTTCCTTGTTTTACTACGAAACCCAAAAAAGGGGGTTATTGCCATAGTCACCACGCTTGGCAGAAGCAACATAAGCTCGCTATTAGTAATCATTAACATCCACCATCCATACGCTTGTTAATAGTGTTGTAGCTGCAACACGATCGTTCCTCTAATCTACTACCTGCAACCTATCTAGTATTAATAAGTAGAGAGATGTTGTTGATATATTTACGTCATGCTTAGCTTTACTCATTCATTTCAGCCGTAGGTTGTCCACTGCTGGACATAGGCCTCCCTCATGGATTTTTAGTTATTGAGGTTGGAAGCGATCTGCATCCACCGTTGACCTGCGGTCTTCACCAGGTCGTCAGCCCATCTTGTAGGTGGACGTCCTACGCTGCGCTTGCCGGTTCGTGGCCTTCACTCGAGAATTTTTCGGCCCCATCGGCGCTAACCAACCCGCCTGCCAAGCTTGGTGAGTATGGCAACAACCCCTCATTATCAGTATTTAGTGATCAATGAGCGAGGCTTTTGTCTAGCAGTGGATGTGGACAGCAGTCGTACGGCTGTAATGATGATGACTGATGGTTGGAACCTTGATAAATCGCGGGAAATATTTTAATGTAATAAACAAAAAGCAGTTTGAGTGTTTTCAGCAACATTTTAGATTTTTTCATTGTAGTCCGACAGGTTTTTTTTTATCAAAAAATTAAAGGATCAGCAAATCCCCGCTGTCTCCTACTCTACGCTGTTCCTCACCTTCTTAATTGAATATGAAGCGGTATCAGTGGTTGGTCCTTAATCTATACGGCGTCTGATGAATATTGAATGGTACTATAATATTGATCTGGGCGCATAGCTCGGCATTACGTTCTTAGTGCTATCAGTATATTCGAGCTGAGGTGTTTCATCTTAGTGAATATTATCGATAAACCTTGAGCAAGTGGTGATACTAATAAAGATCTGAAGATGCCGTGAGGTGCCGGCAGTAGAATGTTTTCCCTCTCATGTCCGTGGATGCAGTAAGAGCCTACTAAGTGATACCGCAGTAAGATGGGCAGCAGCGTCTTTCTGTGTATTATAGCATTTTCGGGTTTTTGGACGTTTTCGGCCATTTGAAGACTTATTTTTTAGTAACCTTTTGAGGTCACCATAACTCCGGTCCCTGTGACCCTAGGGTCACCACAATCAATCAGTGCCCTTCTCTCAATTAGACTTTTCCTTCGCAATGGAATCGTAAGGTATGCATGCTTTGTAAGTATAGTATGCTTACGAAAATTTAACAAATACTATAATATTGCTGTGGAGTGCCGGCAGTAGAACATTGCCCCCTCCTCTCTTGCGTAGATGCAGTAAGAATCTGATTATGGCTACCTCCGGAAGATCGGCAGCAGCATCTTTGTTTATCAACAACCCGTACTGCGCTCGCCAACCTGCGTGCGTGGTGAGTAAGAATGAACACTTATGAACATAAAATAAGCTCCACAGACGAGTTACCAAGTATGAAACAGATTCGAGAATTAAAGCATCTAAAATGCACAAATGATCAGTTTGCGGCCATCAAAAAGATTACCAAATCTCCAATTGAACCAATGAACTAAACCACTCGCGATCCCGTGAAATTTGCCACAATCGACATAAACCTACGGTATTACAGCCCATAAAACAGTCCCTTATTAAAATAACTACCCTTATAACACCATGAGCTTGTATAATGGGGTATAACTATGGCCATCTTTTTTTGTTATGTAAATTGAATAGCTTGCGGGTACGAAATCGGTTTCGGTGGATCTGATTTGCCGCTGATATACTGTTATGGCCGAACAATTGCCTTCTTAGAATTTGATTGAATTTCATTGTACAGTTAAGTACACGAGTTAATAAAATTACACATTTTATGAAACCCCCGATTCTTAACCTAGTTTCGGAGGTAAGATATTTTTTTTGTAATGTGTTCCCTCTGTTTTGCATTCTACACATCGTTTCCTTTCATTTCAAAAGGAAACTGCATGCAAATCATTCCACTCGTTTAATGCCCCATCCAGACTCTTCACGAGGCAGCGCGAGAGAACGCGAGTGCAAGAAAGAGGACGGTGCGCTCGTCTCTCCTCGTCTCGCCTCGCTGTCGCTCCGTTTTGTGTCGGTTTTTCGGGCGCGAGTCAAAGGACGCGAGGGGGTGAGGCGAGAGAATTAACCATACTCTCGCGCTCGCTCATTTGGTTGTTAACTGCTTTAAAGTAAGGACGCGCGCGCGGTTTTTGTATATCATCATGACGGAGTGGAGTAACAATTTGTGTACCACTTTTATGGAATTATACCAAACGGAACCAGTCATTTGGAATCCCAGAAATCCAAATCACAAAGACAAAATTAAAATGAACGACGCGTGGAACCGAATAAGCAGAGAATTAAATAAATAAATAATTAAATAAATAAATAATTAAATAAATAGTTGATATATACGCAAGGCATTATAATATTGGTAGGTACATAAAGTAGCTAACGCGGTCACTTCAACCACGTCCATCTTATAGGAGACGGAGTGAGCAACTGAATAAAAATCATTAAAAATCGAGGGTGTGGATGGCTAGTACTCTTTTAACCTTGCCGAGAGCCTCTAGGAGGCACCTAGCGAGTCTGGATGGGCCATAAGAGCTATGGTGCCACAGAGAGACATAGCGGTCAAACTTATAACACCCCTCTTTTTTGTTGAGGGTTAAAAATAAATTAACTATTAAAAGGAACTGTATTTTCTAATCACTTATTATCACAGTGCTTAAAACAGGGATGCGAACATATTCATTTAAATGAATGAATCTGTTCTCATCCCTGTTTTTTGCCTTATTTCCTGTTAACATAAGATTATACATCTTTTTTTTATTGTATGTTGACGTGTCTATGTTTTGTAATTGCAAACTATGGAAATAAATTTAATGAATGAATTTCCGAAAAAACTGGACTGCGAAATCGTGCTGTAATATTCCAATATTCAACTAATTTTTACACCAAGATCGTAAGTAAGATTTTTTTTCATATTACTCGTGTTCAAAAATTTCAATATTCCAATTTCAGAGTGGTGAGACGCCTGGTTGTCCAACATTTGGTCGAAACAAACTTTATCAACTAGGATGTCAATGCATGTAGACTACAAAAAAAGTAAAGAATAAAATGTGAAATTGAAAACACAAAAACATTTTTCCAAAAAATTAATTTTGTTTATAGGAGCTAATCACTTGAAGTGAAATAAAACATCGGAGGAAATTCGTATTACAGGATCTGTATTTCAAAAACTCAAGATTTTATTAGGTTAGTTCCTTCTGTAAAAAGTTATGCTGGTAGAATAGCGTCGATTAATATACGATATTTATATATCGCATATCAATTTGAAAGCGAAACTCATTAAATACTTTAAAATCTCAGAACAAATTATTTACCTAATAGATTATACACATATATTTTATGGTTAATGACTTCATTAAGGTATGATTATAGTGCATGATTTAAATGTGATTTTTTTATTATAAAATGTAACTTTTTAAAAGCTTTAAACGTTTGTACGTCCGGATGGTCAAAATAAAGTGATAAAACTTATTTATCTGCAAATCTAAGCAAATAAATAACTCATTCATTGAAAGAAATAGCAACACTCCAGAAGCAAGAAAGATCTCTTTAAAGCAAGTGTTATTGCTCGCAAAGTGATTTCTTTGAGATCCGCTTGTTGGGGCACAGTGGGCCGGGCTTAACCCCAGCGCTCATTGCGCGGAGAATTTACCTGCGGTCGAGTGCGGGGTAAGCTGGGTTCAGCGATACTGTGTGAAGGGGCAAATCGTATAGCATAGTTATAGATAGATATGAAACTGTCGCCCTTTTTAGATGATTCGTTGCCAGCTACAGGGAACGAATCGGTTAAAAAGGGAATAGAATTAAAATGGGATTTACAAAGTCTTTATAAACCTCATTGCAGCTTGGTGCTTCATAATTCTTGCGAAAACTCTGCACAGATGAGTTTTTCATTCCATTTAACTAGGTGTAAAAACAAGCCTAAGACCTAGTAATTAAGAAGACACAGAGAGCTCGTAACAACCATTACGTTCATACACATGAAAATAAATGTAAAGCCACTTGGAATATCATCAATAGGACGACGAATACAAATGGTATAAAAGAAGACATAGATAAAATTATTATAAATGGTAACACAATTTCTAATCCCTTAGAAATAGCTAACTCTTTTAATAATTTCTATATTGATCAAATAACTAAATTGGACCCTCTTGCTAAACACAGCCATATGCCAAATGAATGCTGCTCTCTTTTTATGGCTCCGGTCATTCCAAGAGATATTATTAATATTATAAATAATCTTAAAATACAAAATGCACAGGGTATGATGAAATATCAACCAAAATATTAAAACTAGTTTCCCATTATATATCTGAACCACTTTGTCATGTTTTGAATCTATGTATCAGCGATGGCGTTTTCCCAAAGAAACTAAAAATAACAATAATTAAGCCTCTTTTCAAGAAAAATGACAAGTATGATATGTCTTGCTACCGTCCTATAGCTCTTATTCCAGTCTTATCAAAAATTTTTGAAAAATAATATATAATAGTGTTTAAATAAAATAAAATAAAATAAAATACCCATACTTTGAAAAAAATAAACTCTTTTCTAATGAACAGGTGGGTTTTAGAAAAAATAAGTCATGTAATATGGCTATTTACACTTTTCTTAATAGAGTAATGACCAGTTTAGATAAAGGTATCACTACTTGTGCTTTATACATGGACCTTACGAAAGCGTTTGATTTCGTTGATCACGAGATATTACTTACAAAATTAGAGGCCTATGGTGTTCGGGGGAATGTGCTAAAACTTATAGAGTCATACCTTAAAGATAGAATGCAAGCGACAGAAATTTCAAGAATATGCCCCAAAGAGAAGAAACAGATTAAATTTCTATCTGACTTTAAAACAGTCAAGTTAGGGGTACCACAAGGAAGCGTTTTATTTACATAAATGACCTTCCCAAGGTAACAAACCATCATACCACATTATTTGCAGACGATAGTACGATTCTGTTCACAGGTACTGAACATTCTTCCTTAGAATCTCACATTCATATTACTTTGACTAATATAATGAAATGGCTGACATCTAATAATTTAAAAATAAACTTGACCAAAACAAATTTAATGATATTTCGAAATAGAGCAATCAAAATCTCCAATATTGAAGTTAACTTCTCAGGACATAGAATAAATGAAATTGAAATTACGAAATTTTTAGGCTTAAATATAGACTCTGTTTTGGACTGGAAATCACACATAGAAAACCTATGTTCTAGAATAAATCGCTTTTCGTATGCTTTGTACATGCTGTCTAAAACTTCAAGTCCCTCTACTGTTCTAACAGCCTATCACGGATATGTAGCATCCCTTCTGAGGTATGGTATTATGTTTTGGGGAAACTCAACCAATAAAGACGTGATATTTAGGGCACAAAAGAAATGCGTTAGGGCTATCAGCAAACTAAAACAGACTGACACCTGCAAACCTTATTTTGTAAGTCTTAAAATATTGACTTTGCCTTGTATTTATATATATGAAGTGGTTCAATTTGTGAGAAGCAACTTACAACTTTATAACAAATTGAAAAGTAAGCGCCTAAACTGTAAAATTCAATGTCCGTCACATAGAACCGCATTGCTTAGCAAAAGCATTTTTTGCATGGCACCAAGAATATACAATCACTTACCTAAATCTGTATTAGAAACCACCTCATATAATATTTTTAAGTTTAAAGTTAAACAACTACTCTTAGAAAAAGCTTACTATTCTATTAATGACTATTTAAATGATAAAATTGAATGTAATTGACATTTTTATATAACTTTATTAACTTATTCTTCTGTGCTTATAATTAATTCATTGAAATTTAAATATTAACATGCTCGTAATTGACATATTTTGTAATACTTACCTACTTTATTGACATATTTATTTGTGTGTGCTGTTAATTAATTTATTTGCTTTTAAAATACTTTATTACTTTAATTTTAAACAATGTGTTGAATATTGCATGCTGTAAAGTTGATTATGGGAGGACTTTTATATTATTGACATCTGTATGTAACCCATTTTCGCAATAAATGAATTTGAATTTGAAGCAAATGTTTTAAAGTGAAACTAAACACCCAAAGTAGCTAAAGCAGGGTTAAATTTAGGGAGTAAAACTGCACCTTGAGGAACCCCAATGTCGACCGTCCATGGACTTGACTTTTGACTATACGTTTGCGATGAGAGTTTCATGTCTACGCATCATTACCAACGATGGCTTACTAGCTAACCTGCGCCTTACTCGTAGCAATACTAGAGATTATTGGGGCTTTTGTGTGCCGATAGCGACTGGCCAGAGTATTTAGATGGGAACTATTGTATATACGGCTGGGAAGGGCTTTTCTCTGCAGGATTCCACACAATGACGACTTATTAGCAATATGGACAGTAATTATATTTCTAAGCCGTCTAACCGAATTGCATGTTCCTCCGAATATGGAAATTATTCATTGTTATTTTTCTTAAGCGAACGAAATCAAATAAATGCTATATTCTCTTTATATGCGTTTTAATTGTCATTTGCAAATTGACTATTCTATGTAGCTATTTTCTATATTTAATAAACACTTATAAACTTTGACTTTTTCAATCGAAAGGCTACATATCAGTAGAGTTCGTCAAGATCTCTTTTGCTCTCACGATTAATAAGTCCCAGGATCAAAAATTCTCTGGTGGGTACTTAAGAAAGCAGTGTTTTTCCCATAGGCAGTTATAATTTGACTTTTACTTCGGGTTGGAAAAGGCTGGACAGTCATCACAAGTCATAATGTTCACCGCCCAACGAAGTGGGCACGGGTAAGCTAGTAAGCTTTAATTTTATTTGCAATATTTTTACTCATATTGATTTGTTTAGTAATTAATAGTGTTCCAATATGTATTTGTACCTGAGAGGAGTGCAATACGGCTGCTCTGCTGTTTTACTTTTTTTGTGGTCTCACTGTTCCTTATGTAACCTTATTTTCAAAGAAATTAATAAACTTATCAAAAATTTTACGGTTCCGGTGGGATTCCAACCCACGACCGTCAAATCGATACTTGACGTTTCCTAAAGCCGGAAGTGCTTTAACCGTAAAATTTTTGATAAGGTTATTCATTTATTTGAAAATGTTCTACCTAAATGTGGTTAAACACTATAAAAATAACAAAACTATAGAGTAACCTTATTTACTTTGTTCTAAATAAATAATTATGATTCTAAATGTTGCAAGCACAGCAGTTTCTCATATATAAAGAATAACAGTTGGTGTCGCTTTTTAAATCATATAAATTAGAAAGGAAGGCCTTACTGATTAATAAAATCTAAGTCTTGGTTTTGGTGTGGTGTAGGGTGCCGGTAGTGGAATGATACCCCTCTTTTCACGCCCGTAAGAGTAAGAGCTTGCTATACCTACCGCTTGTGATACCTCTGGAAGGTGGGCATCAGTGTCTTTCCGTGTATCAACATCCCGTATCGTGCTCACCAATCCCCCTGCCAAGCGCGATGATTATGGCAACTCCTCAAGAAGATCCATGAGGGAGGCCTGTGTTCAGTAGTGGACGTTTTACGGCTGAAATGGCAAAGTAATTGGCAGTGCAGTAGTTTTCAAATCAGTTTCTGGTTGTGGTGTTATTGCGAGATAGTACGAAAAGTACAAAATCACCCTAACAATGACAGCCGTAAACCCGCCTCTTGACTCGTAAACTTTACGCGCAGTACGATTATATTGGCGACGTTATAGACGAGTGGTGATTCGGCAGATTATCAGCCCGTTGTTAGCGCGGGTTCGAGACAAAGGTGCTAAAATTCGGATAACAAATTACTTTTTAGTGCCTATGAACTTTGTTGTGTGTAATATGACAGCAATTTCATATTTCGTGGTTTACAGCACCATGAAATGTTGAGTTACTGCTATGTTGATGAAGGATGGTCGTATAATTTTGTTATGGTTGATTTCTAGGAAATTACTACATAACTCTTTATGTTAATCATAATAACTCATAATAAATCATAATAAATCATAATATCTTGTTCAACAGATATATAATAAATAGCGGCAAAATAATAACAAAGATAACAATCACAATTTTAAAATGTTTGCAGACTCAAAAGAGGAATAATTTAAAAGTTAAATAGACGTTTTTCGACGTTATAACTTTTCTGTTTATTTGCTAATAATATTTAGTGTCTATAATTACCATATCACATCAAAAATCATTTAAAACCTCTCACTATTACACAAAAACACGTCATCGTCATCGTACAAACAAGAAATACTACAGCGAGATTATAAAAACACGCCGTAAAAACATCCTGATCATCATAAATATTCATCAGCCCGCGCCTGCGATACTGAGCCTTGTGCCGCAGGTAATAGTGATTGATATCCTTTGGGGAGGTCGGTAATGTAGTCCGGAGTAATGACGCGTGTGAAGCTATCGCAATAACCTTCAGGTTCTGACGGCTCTTTATTGATATGAAAATAACTGAAAAGCTTTTCGAGGAAGCTAATGATTTTTATTAGGACAGCTAGAAGGTGCTACAGTGCTACGAAAGTGCTACGAGAGCTACGAATTTCCACGAAAGTGCTACAGAACAACTACACAAATAGTTTCAAAGGAGTGTACTTTGAGATGTCATAGCCGTATAAGTTGAAAGGAAAACATGGTGTGAAAGCGACTGAATAAAGCATTAAAATGGTAGCATTCTTGTTCCACAACACATTAGGTTGAGACGACTTTTATGTTCATCGCTTTTATATGTCCTAGAATGCAGTGTCTACAAATACAGGTTTTTAGAATATACTATCTTGGTGAAGTTGTTTTTTTATGTTTATCCTATATCGTCCCACTGCAGGCTGACCTCCAGCAAATCCTTCCACTCGTTCCAATCGAGTAATTGCAAACGTTCTAAATAATAAGCTAAAGCATGCATCATAATATTATTGGTATTTAGCTCATACTAATAGCAAACGTAAGGTTAATCGCCTCCACCCAAACGCTAAATCAAGTCTTATGAATGTACTTTTTGTTAAATTATGGCCATGGAAGGCACAAATGAGCAAAGGTTATTTTCAAATTGGTCGAGCCTCCCACATTTTTACCTGTATATGATTCGTAAGCTTACAGAAACTTGCATTACGAAGCGGAAATGGCGCTATCATCATCATCATCATAATCTCAGCCGTAGAACGTCCACTGCTGTAACTGCTGATCGTAAAGAAGTTTTTTTCCATACTCACCAAGCTTGGCTGGCGGGCCTGACGAGCACAGTCCAGAACGTTGATCTTGGAAACACGCTGCTGCCTATCTTCCAGAGGTAAGCCTTAGCAGATTCTTACTGCTTCAACGGGCGAGAGAGAAGGGGCAACATTCTACAGCACTCCAAGACTAAATTATCACTAACCTTAAAACAAATTAACAGGTCACAGGTCAAAGTAGCTAATGCCAATAAAACCCCAAAATCTAGCCCGCGCTCCCCCGTATCTCAAAGCAGAATCTTACGTCAGAAAGTCTCATCTTAATTAAGGGGATTCCGGAACGGACCTTTATCCGTTTTATTGGTGCACTAAACGCTCGTATGGAGTCAACTATGTACTTACTTTGATTAATCTTGACCGCTCTGCTCTGCTGCTTAAATTGTTATTGCGCGGTTTATGTATGCAAAGTGACGTCGTCTCCTTGATGATGCTCGTTTTATGGGCATTCCAAATAATTATGGTTGGCTTGAACCACTTGTGCGGTGGGAATAACTGCTTAGTACAAAACAATTGCTGTGGGGTGCTAGCAGTAGAATGTCACCCCTGCTCTCTCCTCTCGTGTAGCGAGTATAGCAACCAACCTCTCAAGATCTTGGAGGTCTATGAAGGACGTAGGCCGTCCAGCACTGGACGTGTACCAGCAGTCCTAAGGCTAATATGATTATTTTGACTTGGAAAAAAGTTATTTGAAGCGAAAGAATGTAATTATGTGCTTTATTCAATTTGTCTTGTTTTTCTTTGGTAAATACACTATTCTAAGTAGCTTTTTGTTCGATTGAAAAATCACTTATTGACTTTGACTTTGTAATACAAAACCGATAAGGGCATTCAAGATTTTCGACCTGACGACGGTTAGTGTCCTCGTGGCCGAAATGGTAAAGGCAGCCTGCGTTAAATCTGTTACTCTGGACATAGCAAGTTCGAGTTCCATCGGACAAAAAAAATGCTTTTTTTAATTTCTATGAAAGATACATAGATATATATCATAACTAGCCGCACCCCGCAGTTTCACCCGCGTAGTTCCCGTTCCCGTAAGAATTTCGAAAAATCCCTCCTTAGTGCACCTTTAAGATACTCTAGGTACATATGAGCCAAATTTCAAGTCTCTAGGTCGAGTGGTTTAGGCTGTGCGTTGTCTGTCAGTTACTCAGTCACTCAGTCAGTAACGGAAGAGCTGTATATATATTGATTTTCGCTGTAAAACATCCACTACTAAACACATGCCTTCCTCATAGATCTGCATGAGGAATTTGTTCCCATACTCACCACGCTTGGCAGGCGGGTTGGCGAGCGCAGTACGGGATGTTGATACACGGAAAGACGCTGCTGCCCATCTTCCGGAGGTATCCCTTAGCAGGCTACTGCATCCACGGCATTAAAGGAGGGGTAAAATTACTGCCGGCACCCCACGGCCGATGATACCTTAGTGTGGGTTTACCCAATCCCACACTCCAAACTTCACAGTAACGCTTAGCTTTATCACTCCACATCCATACGCCTTGTATGTAATATTGCTAGCTAAAGGAAGGATAGAACCGAAACTCGCAAAGTAGGTCAGAGCATAGTTAGGACGAAACTCAAGACAGAGTTGGCAAAATTATCGATGCAGTACTTGTCAATTGATTTACCGAGCGATTGCCGTTACTAAATCGTGGCTTGAATTTCAACTGTCGATAATGTTACTAGGATTGATGGCTTTTGTTCGGTTATTATGAACATAGTCATTTATCAAAAGAGTCAAAACCTTGGATTGGCTGAGTCCCCAACACAAAGCTTACGCTTGCCAACCCGCCGGCGGATTACGTATCTCGCGACAGGTTTACAACCGGTATAAATCTCGTCAAACGTCAATGAGCCGTTTTCAGTAAAAGAAAAATGTTTTCTCTACTAACTGTTTAACCTATACAGATGCAGCTGGCAAGCGGAGAAAGCAAGTTCGTGATTAATGACAATTGCTGTCATCAAATTGTGTTTGTCAAAAAGAAAACCAATGCCAACTTTATTATGGTTCGAGGGAAATATTTTTAGTTATTTTTTACTTAGCCTATATTGTCCCACTGCTGGGCAAAAGCCTCCCCCAAACCCTTCCAGTCATCCCTGGTTTTTGTATGATCCCACCAGTCCCATTCGAAACGATCGATATCGTCACGCCTACGTTTTCTAGGCATTTTTTAAAGTTAATACTTTTTAATGAAAACGCCTCTTTCCTTGCTCATTCAAAATTGACCTTCAACAGCGATGACCGCAATATTTACGCCTGTTGCGAACCTGTCGCGAACCTGTCGCGAGATACGTAATCAGCTTGGGGCTTTGCTAATCGGAAACAAAACGAGTGGTTTTAAATGGGATTGGGCGGGTTAAATAATGTGATTTAAAATTCTACTAATCACCCATAACACAAGTATAGCATAAATCGTAGAGTGCTGGCAGTAGAAAGTTGCCCTTCCTTTCATGTCCACGAGTTCTTTTGGATACATAAATAATTATTATTTCATTATTAAAACAACACCATATTTCTGCACGCCCAGGAGGTAGAAAATGCTTTAGCATTAAGTCCTCCTTACACAATTGTTATGTGTTAAATAAATAAATAAATAAAAAAACCGGCTTTAGTATTAAACTATGTAATGTTGCTGAAAATACCAACACCGCTGTATAACTTTAAGGTTATTTTTATATATTGCATTTGAGTAGGTATTTCACTTGATTTTTCATGGTGGGATCCATGAATAGTTATAATGTTGTATAAGAAAGCAAACATTATTGACTTAACTCTCGTAAAGTATATTACGAGATAATAAATCATGCTGGACAATTAACAAAGAATTATCGAGCCATAAAGTAAGCAGAGCTTGTGTTATGGGTCATCGTCATCATCTCAGCCACAGGACAGGATACGCCCTCCATAATTTATTTCCATGTACTGATCATGAGGCGTAGTTGCATACTCACCACGCTGCCAAGCGTGGAAGGCAGGTTGGCAAGCGCAGTATGGGACACACGGAAAGACGCTGCTGCCCATCTTCCGGAGGGATCCCTTGGCAGATTGTTACTGCATTCACGGGCAAGAGATCAGGGGCTACCTACTTTACTAAAAAATCATTTCAGCCATAAAACGTCCACTGATGAACACAGGCCTCTCTCATGGATCTCCATGAGGGGTAGTTGCCATTCTCACCACGCTTGGCAGGCGGGTTGTTGAGCGCAGTATGCGATGGGATGTTGTCAGTGATGGATAGACGCTGCTGCCCATCTTCCGGAGGTATCCCTTAGCAGGCTCTTACTGTATCCATGGGCATGAGAGGAGGGGTATCATTCTACTGCTGGCACCCCACGGCATTTACTCAGACAAAAGTAAGCCTTTCTGCATCTGTAGTCGTTGATTTATACTGCGTCAGCAACTGTATTTATGCCGTACGGGACGCGGCAGTACCTGGAACTTTGTAAGATGGATTGGGCTTGCCCAGTACCTATACCATCCTCTCAGCTAAGACAACGCCTAGACCATCATACCTCTCAGCTAAGTCAGTCATGTCGGATCACAGGAAAGAAAAATATCCTCTCAGCTAAGTCAGCTACTAGTCAGATAAAAGAACAGCTCATTACGTCTGAAGCTAATTAGACCGCGGTTTTCCTCACGTTAATATCCTTAATCGTTAAAGCACGTGTTAAACGCTCACAGAAATATTCATGCCGATTTCAGTGTCGCTATTTTATTCTACGACTCGCTGAAACAAGTTTGTGCAGTAACTGCAATCTCAAAGTTAAACAATAATTAAGATATCAAAGAGAAACGAAAACAAACATTTAATTCGGAAGCAACGATCGAAAGTAAATTACTTGAAGCTAAGATATGTAACTTTGCATTATTTTTCTTGGGAACTTCCTCCTGTGAAGCAATAAGGTAGTGTAGGAGACGGGTGGAAATAACAAAGCGACAAGCCGATTGCAAAGCATTCGCTGTGAAACGAGTTCCCGTTCTGCGATTGCCAATCCACCTGCCAATTGTGGTGAGTATGGCAACAACCCCTCATGAGTACTTGGCGATGAGGGCTTTCGTCGTGGTGGACGTGCTGCTACTGAGATGATGATAATTAATAATTAATATAATAAAATTTTCTCAAGTGAGATCTACCACGACTCCGGAAAGACTCCAACTATGACTGAGACTGCCAACAAACTGCTATGTAGTTTGGCAGTAGTTCTGTAATATAGTATAAGTATAAAGGTTGAATAAATGCTTTTTCATTTTCATTTTCATTTTCATTTTTTTCAGAACGTAACGTGTAACATTTACGGAACTTTATTGTTTGACAGAATACAACTGATATGAATTATTTTGTATTATTGATAGGCATAAAGTTTTCTAAGGATGTATGTTTTAGGTGGTACTTCGGGTGGACTTGGCCAGTGGAAAGCTTCATAGTGAGTAGATTATGTCTTTATTGGATGGAGGTGCAATGTGTTCTGTTTTATATTCAGTGATATGATAATATTACATGGTTAAGATTATCTATAGAATGCGCTAATGTAGCGCTCACACTACAGTTTCTTATTCTTATTAAAAAATATTGTCTTGGCCACAACATTTTTTTTGTTTACCAATTTTGTCCCACTGCTGGGCTGATACTATAACATAGCTGTGGTTACACAGGGAATGCGCTGATGTAGCGCTCACACTACAAATTCTTAATCTTTTTCAGAAATATTGTCTTCGCCATAACATTTTTTTTGTTGTTAACCAATTTTGTCTTACTGCTGGGCAAAGGTCTCCCCAAACATTAAGGCCTTTAAAATGTTTGACGTAAGAAAGTAAGCAAGGTCTCCCGAACTGCTCTTGTGCGCCACGTGAACTGCGAACTTTATTGTTTTACTCGATTTTGAGTTTGCAAAAGTTGTAAAAACATGTGACTTATTATTTTACTTTGGTTTCGTAGCAGGATTTTGCACAACTTTCTGGTGTTTTATTTATTATCTAATATTTTTTTAAAATAACAAAGCACGCACTCCTCTGTTTCAACCGCGTAGTTCCCGTTCCCGTGGGAATACGGGGATATTTTTTCCCTATCTAGCCTATGTTACTCAGAGATAATTTAGCTTTTTTAATGGTGGAAGAATTTTGAAAATCGGTCCAGTAGTTTTTGAGTTTTTTTGTTACAAATTCACTAATTTACACATAACATTTAATTAAATCAATTTAATTTTAATGAAAGTAGCTATGAAGTTTAACTGAATGATTTGACCTTTTAATATTTTTAAACGCCCTTTATCGGTAAAACCTCTGTATTCTTTTAATATATTTTATACAAGTTTGCGAATGCCTTGTTTAGTACTCGTAATAAATACAGCCGATGGGTGCCGGCAGTATAATGTTACCCCTCCTCTCATGCCCTTGCAGCAAGAGCCTGCTAAGGCATACCTCCGGAAGATGGGCAGCGCTGTATTTCCGTATCCATGAGCGAGGTCTGTGTTCAGTAGTGGATGTTTTACGGCTGAAATGAATGAATAGCCGAATAAATAAATAAATTACCGATTGAATAAAAGGTTTAGTTACTTTATAGATCGGTATATGACAGATAAACCAGCACGACAAACCGGGTGTTAGGTAATTCTGAGCTTGCATTTTTATACTGATTTTACTGTAACCTTAATCCACCAGCAGTAGGTACTTATGAGCTGGGTGATGATAATGAAATTCGCATCATCATCATCCCGTGTTAAATGTCTACTGACTGGCCAAAAACCTCTCTTCAGCAGTAGGCTGAATCTTTAGCTTTCCTACTCAAACTGACATCATTTGTCCCATGCCAGGAATCGAAGCTACCTCAGCTTCAATTGTTCTGCTGATATTTGTCCCGTGTCTGGGTATTTGTATTTTTTATGATAGTGTGTATTTAAAAAACAATATCATTTCAGCCATAAAACGTCCACTAATGAACAAAGGCCTCCCTCATGGGTCTCCATGAGGGGTAGTTGCCATACTCACCACGCTTGGCAGGCGGATTGGCGAGCGCAGTATGGAATGTTGATATATGGAAAGACGCTGCTGCCTATCTTTCTGAGGTATCCCTTAGCAGGCTTTTACTGCATCCACGGGCATGACAGGAGGGTCAACATTCTACTGCCGGCGCCCCACGGCTTAAAAAAGCATTAATTCGATATTCGATTTGCTAAAAAAAATTACATGAATCATTAGGTTTCCACAGAACTAGGTTTGCTTGGTTTGGGAGATGGTGTTGTGTATATAGTGTCCAGCATTATTTATTAATTAATTGCCTGTTCGCTGTCTTACGACTAAGCGTGTTTGCCGAATATCGTTCTCAACTAAATAACTAGTATGCCTACAACTCTCCAAGCTCCAACTTTTCACCATCATCATCATCTCAGTCGTAGAACGACCACTACTAGTCAAAGGCCTCCCTCATGGATTGATCATGAGGGGGCTGTTGCCATACTCACCTTGCTTGGCAGGCGGATTGGCAAGTGCGGTAATAGAATGTTGATAAACAAAGACGCTGCTGTTCATCTTCCGGAGGTATTCCTTAGCAGATTCATAGTGCATCTACAGGTATAACAACATCCCGCCACCCGAAGGCAGCCTCCAACTTTTAGGTTATTATTATCATCTTGTTTCAGTTCACTACTAGACAAAAAGCCTCAAGGCATTAAATGAAATCAATCTTTAGCTTTCTTACTCCAATCGCTTCTTTCTCTCATTTGGAAAAAAGATCTGACGCGAACGAGTTCAACTATGTGTTTTATTCAAGTTAAATGTATTTTGTTTTTTTTTGTCATTTGTCTATTTGTATGTAGCTTTTTGCTCTATTGAATATACACATATTGACTTTGACTTTGATACCTGTCCGAGGTCTAAATAATATTTCCGCGACAGGGCCTCGTAGAGGTCAAGGTCGTCCAAAAGCGCGATGGATCGACGACATTATCGCAGTCGCTGGGCACACCTGGATGCGAAATACACAGGACAGAGGAGGCTGGCAAAAACTTAGGGAGGCCTATACCCAGCAGTGGGTGATTCCGGGCTGAGAAGAAGAAGAAGACTATTTGTATGTAGCTTTTTGCTCTATTGAATAAACACTTACTGACTTTGACTTTGATCCCTGTCCGAGGTCTAAATAATATCATCGCGACAGGGCCTCGTATTATACATTTGCTGACACGCATTTCCCACTCAAGAACCATTCTGCCCCATCGGCCACCGGTCTAAATCCTCCAAGTCTCCAAGTTCCAACTTTTAGTAGCTCATTGACTTGCAGTACAGGCTACAAACTGCAGTTGTAACTTGATCCGAAGCCTGCAACTTTCAATCTGAAACAGTGTTTAAGTTTAAGGTTTTGTTGTTCTTCCGAGACTCCAGAAATCGGTATTATGGTAAACATAACCTTGTTTCTACCAAGATAGTGCTGAAAATCTAAATAGTTTTGAGTCTTGTTTGCTATGTAAGTAAACGTCTACGTTTTAAGCAAAACGGAATAAAAGTTTACATAAAATACCTAAATAGTAATAAAATGCAATAAAAAATATCTAGTTTTAATTCCGCTTATGCTGAGATGCAGGAGCACCGCCCTCCCGCCCGCTAATTATGCACATGCAGGGAGAACTAGCTTGTCAGTGCAGCATGCATACCCAAACCTATACGACGACACGTGTTTCGCCTCTCCGCGAGGCATCATCAGGTGACCGCTGAGATGTTGACTGGTCGGCCGCTGGAATGAAAGTCACTTTCATGTGCATAATTAGCGGGCGGGAGGGCGGTGCTCCTGCATCTCAGCATAAGCGGAATTAAAACTAGATATTTTTTATTGCATTTTATTGTCATGGATTTCCGCAAAGTAACGCCTGATTCCATTAATTATACCTAAATAGTACCTTACTAGCATAATTGCCTTTTCACAATTAACGAAGTTACTAATTGCCGTGGGGTGCCGGCAGTAGAATTTTACCTCTCCTCTCATGCCCTTAGATGCAGTAAGAGCCTGCTAAGGGATACCTGGAAGATGGGCAGCAGAGTCTTTCCGTGTATCAACCCCCCGTACTGCACTCGCCAACCCGCCTGCCAAGCGTAGTGAGTATGGCAACTACCCCTCATGGTGGTCCATGAGGGACGCCTGTGTTCAGTAGTGGACGTATAACGAGTGAAATGATGACTAATGCAGCGCTAGCAACTGGTTTTCATGATGTTTGAAACGCTGCACTGCGTGAGAAATTGTTTGATGTTTTTTTTTCACTTTCCATCAGGTGGCCCGTTAGCTCGCCTTTCAGCTTAAAGTATAAAAAAAATGAGCCGTCACGGGACGCCTGGTAGATGTAAAACATTTTCACCACAGTTGCCCTAGTCACTATAGTCGCTACAGTAGCCCCAGTTGCCTTAGCACCCCAGTCACCACAGTAATCCCAGACGCCACAGTCAACACGATGGGCAAGATGGACGAAGGGCAGTCGTCCTAGTACTAACTCGCACACCTCCAAGCGTCACGCGTAATCTCTCCTACGATCGCTTTCACCCCCCTTTCTTTCTCCCCACTCATTTTGCGAAAGATGTTTTACATAAAAAAAACACACCGCTCGCGTGCCCCGCGCGGCGCACCGCGCGGCACCCCGTGCCCTGCTCCCTGTAGCGTTGCTAACCCAAACGCCCGGCGACAAATAATTAGCACACGTCGCCGTGCCCCGCCGTTTTTACGCCTGCGGCGCGCGGGCCGGCTTTCACGCAATCGTTACTTTTGACTTAATTTGTTTTAAAAGATTGTCAAGTGTTATATTTTTTATGTTAAATCTGAAACTAGCTATACAATATCTTTTGATTCTGAGATTACGACTCTGGTGCAGAGTTATGCTGTGCTGAACTTGAGATAGCGCGTTTTAAAGCTCGTCTTGTATTTAAAAGCCTCAATAATTAAAGCGTTGACGTATAGTTTTTAATCTTTGATTACATTACTTATAAAATAGATAATAGGATAAGAAATTAAAACGTACACTTGTCCATATATATTTATTAATTCACAGACCTCTGATTCCACACCATTATCTGGCGCCGCGCGGCGTAATTTATGTTAAACGTGACAAGGCATATCATGCACAAATATCATTTTTAGGCATAAAATGAAATTAACACTAAATAAGTAGTCTTATATTCTTTTAAAACAAACAAAAACCATAGGGATAGCATTCATCACTTCTGAGAAATATGAACATTTCTGCAACAGTTCCCATGCTCTCAGTAAAATCACTTAGTTTTACTTTCACTCGAAAAAGTCAAATCTTATGTTTCATGCTGGAATTTTTATATTTACGTGTTAGTTATTTACATTCCTTGATTTACACAATAAATCTTGTAGAACAAAACTAAATTTCACAAGAAAATCAGCAGAAATATCGCACACGTCTAACACATCCCGCACCGAATCAACACTCAATGACAAGATTGACAAGGAACGTTTTTTTCTTACTTTCTTTTCTTTTGTCTATGGCTTGGATACTCGATTGGGATTAATTATGACGGGAAATTTAACGGAGAAACAAGATAAATAATACAAACTAACCCCTAGAGCGACAAGGACGAGTATATTTCACTTTTTCGACCGCGAGGTCATGTTAACTACAGGTTGACACGGGCATTTTGGCATGGCGGCGTCATGTCAACTACTAGTTGACAAGGGCATAGTAGACTGAATCGCGATGTTAACTACCAGTTAACATGGACATTTTAGCGTTGTGCGTTTTGTTAACTACTGGTTAACACGGGCAAGCGAGCGGATAAGAGATTAAACTTATATCAAACAACACACAGACACAGTTAATCCATAGTTCTAGCTCAAATAGACAAAAGTCTTTAAATACAAAGTTACCGCATAAAACAGAGTAAGCCATGGTTCCAAATCAATTGTCTAAAATATTCGAATTACAATCCGATTCTCCAATCCACTATCACCATCTCAGCCGTAGGATGTCCTTTGCTGGACATAGACCCACCTTCCCACCGTTCAGTTAACCCATAGTTCCCAGAGATCAAGAATAACCCATAATTCTGCACTCAGGTGCAGAGTCGTCGCATTAGGGTTGTCACGCTAACGTCATGCCTGCCTCGTAATATGACGTATTATCGAACAATTACCTTAACTCTTTCTTTAAAAACGAATAATATGGTTGTTATTCCTAATAAAGAACACAAAATATGTCATCGTTCTAGACCAAATAATAATAATAATAATAATGCTGGACAAATCACACAGCATCATCTAGCCCCAAGCTAAGCAGAGCTAATAATTAAATAATTATGTACACTCTTAAAAATCAAATTGCACCACAACAATGTTGAAAATCCACCCCCATATCATAGTACATTATAGATCCAGATCAAAAAATACCTTAACTCTTAAAAAAAACTACAAGGTTAATTTTCCTCACACAGATCACTTATAGTTCCAACAGATCACAGAGTAACCCATAGTTCTGAACTCAGGTGCAGAGTCGTCGCATTAGTGTTGTCATGCGAACATTTCGCGATGTCAGGGCTGCCTCGTGATATGACGCATTGGACGTGAGACGACTGAGTAGTGCGACCTACATACATTTTCCCATTTTCACGAAATGTATTAAACTCTACAGTTGTCAGTTTAAAGTTGTTATTTGAATGGAATGAGTAAGCAGACGTCGAGTTGGTTTGCTTTAACGTGAAGAGGGGGAACGACTGTTAAGCTCAGTAAACTTAGGAGATAATGTGTCAAATCTTTCATTGTTGTTTTGTTGTATCAGTATGACATGCAGGATGCGGGAAAGTCAAAGTCAACAAGTGTTTATTTATCAAAGTAAGGAACTTCTTAGAATAGCCAATTTAAAAAGAAGAATAAAACACATTAAAATTGAATACTAACGTACTTACTGCTGCGGCGCAACGGCCCGAATTGGATCTTGGCCTCTGACACTAAAGACCGCCAGGCTTCTGTGTCCGCTGCCGTTTTAGTCTAATTGATGGCCTGAAGCTCTTTAAGTTCTTGCGGCACTTCATCCTTCCAGGGGTACCGAAGGCGCCCAATCGGTCTTCGACCAGTAGGACAACACAAGTGAGCTCTCTTGACAGCGCGATCATCCCTCCATTGGATTATGGAGTTTTTCGTTTCTCCTATGATGTTCGGCTCAAAAGTACATACATTTCATCGCAATCATCGCTTAACCTTGTTCTGGATCCCTAGATTTATGGCCGCAGTTTATGCTTTTGACTCAATGAAGGTGCCAAAGTTAAGTGTTTGTGTTAAGGTGGCACTAAGAAGCTCCAGCTGATCTTTTATAGGTACCAGTACATATCGGAACTCAGGAATCTGGAAAAACGGACTCTTTTTGGTAGAAAAAAGACAGGCTTGTGTTTTAGAGGCATTGAGATTAACTCGATTGGCTTCTCCCCAATCTGAGACTGCCTTCAGAGTCAAGTTCAAGCGCTGCACCATCTCTTCTCTTTACGCTTGTATCTCTACTCGACTGCTTGTGGCTTCGGTCAGGTATCTATATATTACTGTGCTGTCGTCTGCGTACCCAATGATACCGGGAACCAGCGATCGTTAATGTACAGCAGGAACAGTGTGGCAGATAGTACGGATCCCTGAGGTACTCCGGCATTGACTGCCATTTGATCAGACAAGCAGCCATCAATAACTACTCGAGTAACTATATCTCTTAAGACTTTTTAGGGAATGACAGACTGAGTCGGGAATTATTTGAAGAGTTGTGCCAGCACTCTACCTCTACTACTTCCAAAGGAGAGACGTCACGGAATTGAGCCCACTGGTAGGGAATACAATTTTTTAAGATTATCTCTGCATAAACATGTATATTTCATTGTTCATAATGCGTATCCTGATTTATATTTTTCAGATCCTTACTGTCTTGAATTTTTATGTCGGGGGTAGTTACCAAGGGGCTGTGGGGCAAAAGATGGATGGGATGTTTGATTTATGTGTGTTTTTATCACATAAATTTTGTAAAGACGTTTTAAATTGACATTAAACTTTATTGGAAAATATTAAATTTATTCTTATTAGTACGTTTAAATAAAAGCTTGTTTGTTAAAAAGTTTTTTTACTTTTAATTTATTAGGATTTGAATTTGTTAAAGCTTGTCTTAAATGAGCACATGAACATTTCAAGTAAGACGAATCCATTGGTGCACGGCCGTTATCAAACCCATGACCTTCGGATCGTAAATTAGGCTAAACTAGCCCTAACTACCTACTTATTCTTATTAAAAAATAATCAGTATCAATACATAGTAGAACAAAGTCGCTTCCCGCTGTCTGTCTGTCCTTATGTTTGCATAGATCTTTAAAACTACGCAACGGACTTTGATGCGGTTTTTCTAATACGTGCATAACTTAGGAAAGAAACGCTGATCATTTAAGAGGTTTCTAATGTGAGGTCGTAAATGATCACATTTTTTTGCGCTTACATGCAAACGTTGACTGAACCCTACGAGATAGATCAAAATAATGTAGTACAGTATTGTACACCAATGCCGTGGGGCACCGGCAGTAGAATGTTGCCCCTCCTATCTTGCCCGTGGATGCAGTAAGAGCCTGCTAAGGGATACCTCCGGAAGATGGGCAGCAGCGTCTTTCCGTGTATCAACATCCCGTACTGCGCTCACCAACCCGTCTGCCAAGCGTGGTAAGTATGGCAACTACCCCTCATGGAGATCCATGAGGGTGGCCTGTGTTCAGTTGTGGACGTTTTATGGCTGAAATGATGATGATGATGATGATTGCTGGTCCAAATAAATAATCTTACAACTGCAGCATCCCGTACACCATGAATACTAGTTGCTTTTGCTACATAAATCATCTATAATAGATGTAAAAGCCCTTTGTTACCCGCTCTCACTACCGCCGCTCACACCGACCCAATAAATTTAATTAGCCGAGTAATTTGCGTTAAAATCTTGGAAAAGATTTAGCAAAAGTTTATTGCTGGTCTTATACGAGATTGGATTGAAACTTAATAAAGAATTAGTGCGATACGGCTCCGTCTGGCATCGCAGAGGTCGTTTTGCGTCTGGCTTTTGATGTGGAACTGCATTGATGATTCATTATTACCAGTCGTAAAACGTCCACCACTCTTGGCAGGCGGGTTGGCGAGCGCAGTTTGGGATGTGGATACTCGGCTGCCCATCTTCCGGAGGTATCCCTTAGCGGGCCCTTAATGCATCCACGGGCATGTGAGGAGAGGCAACATTCTACTACCGGCACCCCACGGCACGACATAGATGATTATTTGAATGATATTGACCCTAGGCAGAGTGTTGCTCGGTTCAACCTCGAGAAGAAATAATGTCATCTTGCAATATCCAAAGTATCCAATATCCTAGCGGACATTAAATTAAGCTTAATAATAAGACAAAAATTGTTACAATGAATAGAAGTGAATGAGTGAGGTTTCTTGTTTGCTTCTTCCCCTTACTTTGAAGAAAGTTATCCGAAGCGAACTGATTGCATTATGTGCTTTTTTACAAGCTTTTTTCAATTTAAATTTGTCTTGTTCAGCGTATTGAAAAAAAAATACAACATATGATAAATGATTTATTTTTTATCAAATAGATGTAACGTAGTGTTATCTTTGTTATCACGGGAAGTTTATATAAGATGTACATAACTAACTTGTTTAAGTACCTGGATTACCTCGGAAAATAATAAAACAAGGTCATTAGGCGATAAAGTCCCGTTAAACAGTTAATAATTATGTATTTCGATCGCAAAAGCTTACAACGTACTAAATGTTATTTTTTTATTATCCATCCAGCAGGTGCCGCCTGCCAAGAAATCTTATGAATCCCCGGGGCCACCATTCCGTTAAAGCCTTACTCCACTTGTGACGTAAACGATACTGACTTACACGTTATTCATTCTAATATATCATATCTCTCAAGATCTCTTAGTAAGCAGTTTGTGCACTTAAAAACTTATCAACACAAGTATTAACCAAGGTCAATACCCTATCGACTTAAAAACAGGAATTGTCAGGCATATATGTACCTCTATAAAAAAGTTGATTACAGTGACTACGCTAACTAATAGGCCGGTAACTATTCTACCTGTTATAGATAAGACTAGCTGCTGCCCGCGGCTTCGCCCGCGTTTTTAAAGGATGTAAATCAGCATTTTTTTTGGGACTCATATGCAAAGTGGTTAAGGTACTAAGTAGATGAAATCTATAATATGTGTCTGGTCACTATAGAAGAGTCTGTATTAACTTAATATTAGAATGACAAAACCTACTACCTACGCTAAGGGTTGCCTCAGCCTTAAAGTTCTGAAAGTTTACACAACCGGTACTACCTACTGGGAAATAAGTTACATTATCTACTATATGAAGTCAAAGCGTGTGTGATTTCGCGGCCTTATTTGTGTATCAGTGACTAAACTTAGTCTTACAAAAAAACTTGAGAGTCCTACACCTAACCTCCTAACATGAGAGCCTCTGCCCACGGCTTTGCCCGCGTGATGCCACAACCAAAAATAGCTTATATACCTGCTTATATAGCTTTATTTACAATAGCTCAAGGGCACCACTTAGGTTCGAACCACGGCTTGGATTGTTGCCAGATTTTTATATCTAATGATAGTTAACGTTCAGGTGCAAAAGTGCACCTTAAGACGGAAGAGTGTATTCTTCGGCCTCGTTGGCGAGAACGGTTATTAAATGTGTGCCTAGCAGCTAAAGTAGGACGGGTTGACCTCAAGTATAGCGGCAGTGATCTCGTCAACGGGCAAGCCGAGAACGTGTCTCGGTCGACGGAGAAAAGAACTCGTGGGCAATGGCTCTATCGGGTAGTCGGAGGGTAATCCCGAGATTAACAGATTGGGGTGTTCCGCCGCCACTTCATAAAAACGCTTTGAAGCAGTTTTAATAAAGTGTTCGATGGACTCGAGTTTGAGATCTCGGTGGAGGTCTTCATTGCGCATGTACCATGGGCAGCCCGTGGCCCTGCGCAAGAAAATATTTTGGATTACCTGAAGGCATCTAAAATGACGGGACTGGCCAAAGACGACAGAGGAATATGTCATTATTGGCCGTACAATTGTTTTGTAAAGTGTCACTTTATTTCTAAAGAACATTTTACTCTTCGAGTTAAGAAGGCTGTTTAACCAGCTAAGCACGAACTTGGCGCGATTAGTGACAGACCTTATGTGGGGATAGAAGGTGATACATCTATCTAGGATAACTCCTAGGTAGCGAGCTGACCTAACCCAAGGGATGGGTTTATCGAAGAGGAGGAGAGGCTGGAGCAAGAGGGGACTCCAAGTAAAGTACACTGCTGCACTTTTAGTCGGGTTCACCTCTATGCGCCACTTTCTGAACCAAGCACCTAGGGTGTCTAGTGCATGAGCGCGCGTGGACTTAACCGGTTCTATTTATACTCCCGGCTGCCGCGACCGCACCGCGGCGCTGGATATTTTACTTTTTTATGTTTAAATTAAAGTTTATGTCGATGTTAGTGCATAAATTACTATAATAGGTATAAGCTCAATCAGTTTAATAAAGAATGGTTAGGTAGTGCACCTAAGTATTTATAAAGTTTATATTTTAAACAAAAACAAACACGTTTTTTACTTGTACATTTAACATGTTTAGTACTTGGCCAGTTTTTATAATTCATGGTTGATATATCTTTAAAAAAAGTACTATTTTCACACCAAGTTTGAAATAGGAAGGTCTAACCGTTTGTACGACAGAGCTAAAATAACAGTTTATAAAACGCTTCTTGTGTAAAGACCCACTTTTGTTTTAGTTTTTTGAATATTTTATTTTCTCTGTAAATTTCAACCCGCTACCGGTTACAGTTCAAAAGTTCCCCTACCCTTTAATTTTCAAAATTAAAAAAAAACTTAAACATGTTATTGCTAATTTCATTGCAGAAATCTACATACGAATTTTCAAATGTCTATCGTGTACGGTTACGTAGATATGTCACATTTTACTCTGAACTTTGAACCCATTTTTGAACCCCTTGGCGTGCAAATTTTCAAAATTCCTTTCTTAGTGAGCGTCTACATACCAAGACAAACATATCCTCTAAATTTCAAATCTGTGCGATCAGCGGTTTAGGCTGTGCGTTGATATCTCAGTCAGTCAGTCAGTCAGGACTTTAAATTTTATATATATAAATTACAAACTTTTCTAGCCGGAAGCTGAATAAGGTATGTACATTGGCAGAAGCTGCGGTAGCTGGAAATTTTTATGACTCATCTTGCAAATTTTACCTAATGGGAACTGAAAACGGTACTTTGGCAGACGCTGCGGTAGCTGGAATTTTTTTATGACCCATCTCGCGAACTTTTGTTGATGGAAGCCAAATAGTTGTAGTTGTAGAACTTTTTGTGAAGAGTTCATCCGGGGAAATACTACAATCGTACTTCGTAATTTCTAGAACCAAGCAGTAATGTCTGCATTACTTTGTTCCGTTTTAAAGGGTAAGAGGGCCAGTAAAATTGCAGGCACATGAGACCTTAGAACTCTATCTCAGGGTGACAGGCGCAATACAATGCAGCATTGGTCACCTAGTCACAGGCTTCGTGACCATGATCACCGCGGTATTGCAGTTGTAATAGAGGTTACCGCTTTACATAAGATGGGCCATCGGCTTGTCTCGCCGATAAGTCGTATAAAGAGGTACTTTGGCAGAAGCTGCGGTAGCTGGACATTTTTATGACGCAGCTCTCAAATTTTACCTAACGGGAGCTGAATACGGTACTTTGACATACGCTGCGGTAGCTGGTTTTTTTTATGACGTATCTCTCAAACTTTTCTAGATGGAAGCTGAATAAGGTTCTTTGGCAAAAGCTGCGGTAGCAGGAGATTTGTATGACTCATCTTGCAAAATTAACGTTATGCGAGCTGAAAACTGTCCTTTGGCAGATGCTGCGGTAGCGGTAGGTTTTTTATTACGAACCTCTAAAACTTTAGATGACGGGAGTGGAACTGGGAACTTTAGGGGCGATTAGTGACAGACCTTATGTGGGGATAGAAGGTGATACATCTATCTAGGATAACTCCTAGGTAGCGATCTGACCTAACCCAAGGGATGGGTTGATCGAAGAGGAGGAGAGGCTGGGTCAAGAGGGGACTCCAAGTAAAGTGCACTGCTGCACTTTTCGTCGGGTTCACCTCTATGCGCCACTTTCTGAACCAAGCACCTAGGGTGTCTAGTGCATGAGCGCGCGTGGACTTAGCCGGTTCTATTTATACTCCCGGCTGCCGCGACCGCACCGCGGCGCTGGCTATTTTACTTTTTTATGTTTTAATTAAAGTTTATGTAGATGTTAGTACATAAATTACTATAAAAGGTATAAGCTCAATCAGTTTAATAAAGAATGGTTAGGTAGTGTACCTAAGTATATATAAAGTTTATATGTTAAACAGAAACAAACACGTTTTTTACTTGTACACTTAACTTGTTTAGTACTTGGCCGGTTTTTATAATTCATGGTTGGTTTATCTTTAAAGTAAGTACTATTTTCACACCAAGTTTGAAATAGGAAGGCCTTACCGCTTGTACGACAGAGCTCAAATAACAGTTTATAAAACGCTTCATGTATAAATACCCCCTTTTGTTTTAATTTTTGGAATATATTATTTTCTCTGTAAATTTCAACCTGCTACCGGTTACAGTTCAAAAGATGTAGCTCTTTAAAGGTTTTTTCCATAAACAATGGAGCCTCTACCCTTTAATTTTGAAAATTCAAAAAAAAACTTAAACACGCCATTGCTTATTTCATTGCAGAAATCTACATACGAATTTTCAAATGTCTATCGTGAACGGTCACGTAGATATGTCATATTTTACTCTGAACTTTGAACCCAATTTTGAAGCCCTTGGCGTGCGATTTTTCAAAATTCCTTTCTTAGTGAGCGCCTACATACCAAGACAAACATACCCTCCAAATTTCAAGTCTGTGCGATCAGCGGTTTAGGCTGTGCGTTGATATCTCAGTCAGTCAGTCAGTCAGGACTTTGAATTTTATATTTATAGATGATTTTTTGAATATTTTATTTTCTCTGTAAATTTAAACCTGCTACCGGTTACAGTTAAAAAGATGTGGCTCTTTAAATATTTTTTCCTTAAACAATGGACCCCCTACCCTTTAATTTTGAAAATTCAAAAAAAAACTTAAACACACCATTGCTTATTTCATTGCAGAAATCTACATACGAATTTTCAAATGTCTATCGTGAACGGTCACGTAGATATGTCATATTTTACTCTGAACTTTGAACCCAATTTTGAAGCCCTTGGCGTGCGATTTTTCAAAATTCCTTTCTTAGTGAGCGCTTACATACCAAGACAAACATACCCTCCAAATTTCAAGTCTGTGCGATCAGCGGTTTAGGCTGTGCGTTGATATCTCAGTCAGTCAGTCAGTCAGGACTTTGAATTTTATATATATAGATTATTGAAAAATTCATTAGTTCTCAAATTCAGGATTTCTATCACAAAAACGATGTCCTGTCAAATGCCCAGTATGGTTTCCAACTAAACAAATCATCCACACAGTTATTATCCAAGTTCACGGACGAGGTAATGTACTTCTGTCGAGTAGCGAATATCCAAGAATCTGCCCAATTCACGATCTGTCGTGTAGTGAATCTGCCGAATTACGAATCTGACTAATCTAGAATCTGTCCAACACCGAACAAAGGCCTGCTAAGGGCTACCTCCGGAAGATGGAAAACAGCGTTTTTCCGTGTATCAACAACCTGCACTGCGCTCGCCAACCCAACTGCCAAGCGTGATGAGTATGGTAACTATCCCCTCATGGAGATCCATGAGGGTAGCCTGTGTTCAAAAGTAGACGTTTTGCGCCTGAAATTGTGATGATGATGACAATATCTGATAGATGAAAAAAGGTGATAGTCATCTACACTCTGCACTTCCATCGTAGATATGTCATACATTAACAACGTCTATCTATAGAATTTATTTATGTATGTACTACTGTATGTACAATGATGATATACTCGGTGCTACAAAACCGATAAAAGGCAATCAAGATTTTCGACGCGACGGCTAGTGTCTTCGTGGCTGAAATGGGCGTTCGTCTGAACATTGCGGGTTTGAGTCCCGTCGAAGACAAAGTTTTGATTGCATTTTTCATTTCTATAAATGATGATATATTAGTGACATCCGTTTAGATACTAAGTGTACTTTTCTTTTCCACTTTCTGCGTTTATTGATAATGTTTTGTAAACTCTTTCTGTTGAACTGGTTTATTATATATGATGCTGCTGTACAACCCCCTTTACTTAGGTTTCAGCTGAAAATCAGCGTTGGGCTGTGTCAACGCACCTTACACTTATGCTAAGCTAAATGCATTATCAGCACACAAGTAAACTTGTTTATATACTTAATTAATTATTTCTTGGTTAAGTATCTGTGTAGCGCTTAAGTTGATTAATAAATGCATACTTTAACTTTATCTTTAAAATGATTAACGCCTGTTCAAATTCTTTTCTGTTTCCTGTCAAAGCGAGTACCATTTAGTCTAAACCAGGCACTTAGAAACTTAGTTAGCCTTATCTAACTAAATACAATGAAAACTTTGAATTAAGATTGTTAGATTGTTAACCATCTGAAAAGGATCTACCTATTCAGCATCTTATCAAGACAACAAGAGCGCTGAAAAACAATGAAGTTTAACTTGTTTACTGAACAAGAAGGCATAATGAGCCAACCTTTTAGAAACACCCTTGGAAAAACTATTTCTCTAGACGATCACTTACGACCGCTTCGCTGGACTTGGATGAGACGAAGTTCTTTAAAGTCTCAGAGCGCTTAGTAAACTGTTTCAGTGAAATAAATGATGGTACTGTGTCACAGTAAGGAGCGGTGACGGAGTTAGAGAAGCTAACCATTATACAGCGTTAAAGTGGTGTGGTTGTTACAATTTCTCGAATGGAGGCCATGGACCGGCAAGCGCAGCGTAGGACGTCCACCTACAAGATGAGCAGACGACTTGGTGAGAACTGCTGGTGTGCGGTGGATGCAGACGGCTTCCAACCACAGTACTTGGAGATCGATGAGGGAGGCCATGTTCAGCAGTGGACGACTAACTTCATTATGATGAATGCAAACTCTCCTCTTTTACCCTTTGATGCCGTAAGAATTTGCCAAGGGTCACCTCAGGAAGATGAGCAGCAGCGTCTTTCCGTGTATCAACATCCCGTTCTGCGCACGCTGAGCTGAGCCTGTTAAGCTCGGCGATTAGGGCAACAACCCCTCTTGATCAGTGTTTCAAGATCCATAACATGGCCAATTGCACAGTCGTGGTCCCATGGCTGGGATAATGATAATAAAGTTGAACAAATCTGGCTTCAGGATTAAGATATGAAGGTAATAAAGCCGTATCAAGTCCATTTACTCACTGTCCTACTTCTAACCGTTTACAATGAGCGCCTAATTACATGTAAACGATTCCCTTTCATTATGTTTGGAGTTGTGTACGTTAAGGTTCATTATTGCGTGTGAAAACGCTCGCCATTTCCAGCGGCGGTAGAATTTAATTGCCTGTAAATTTGATAGTAAATTGAACCTAATTAGCTTGAGTGAAGACCAGTTAGTTAGAATACCTCGTTTTTAACGACAAACTTATGTAAGAGAAAAATATTGGTATTCATACATACATTCAAGCTGACTCAAGATGACTGATATAACACTTAACTGTTAGGCTTAAGCTTATTTGAGCAAATACCTTCCCCAACAACTGAACTCAAAGAAACTCGAAAATTAGTTTAGAAATCCGTTGATAAGCGACTGAGTTGGAACGGCTAGATGGTGCAGTGTTAATTATCCATCATTATTTATTTATTATTATAACTACTTTTCTTACCTAAATACTGTTGCGCCTTGACCAAACGCAAACTTGTAAGTTAGCGAAAGATCCAGAAACTTAGGTGTGTACGTAAACAGACAAAAGCGTTCAAAGGTCATTTTTCACATGGTGACAGTTTCTAGTGAACCTGGTTTTCAAAACAATAGGATGGTTGTAAACAAAGTTGTTTACCTGTTAACCTATTGTTTGTGAATCTAGATACTTCCGGTGCGACTTCAAAGTGAATACAAGTGGTATAGTGTTCAGTGAACATGTGTTATAATGGTTCAAAGTTCATTTATTGCTTAAATACATTTCATAATAAGGTGTACAATGTACATTTCAATTAGAGAACATTATGTATTTTACCTATCTAGGCGAGCAACTTATAAATTTACAACGATTAAATAAATCAATAACAATAAAAATAATCAGTGAAGAACAATAATATTATACAATTAAATTAATAAACAAAATACAATTATAATAGAATTCAAGTCAAAATAGCCAATTGATTTAACACCAACATAAAAAACAAAACGTAGCATACAAATTAAATAACAAAAAATATAAAAATGCAAATCAAAAGATTAAATAATTATATCAATTATTTACTGATTATATTATTGACATTTTTATCATTCATAAACTCTTTAATATTATAATAACACGTGTTTATTAACAACTTAAAACGTCTTTACACAATTTATGTGATGAAAAAGCTTGTCGCGAGATTTAAGCAGGTACTCGTATCTACATTGTTTGAAAATAAAAATTAAATCAATTAGATCGATCAAGTTACAGGTACACAAGTCAATCTCGCGACAAGCTTTCTTATCACATAAATGGTGTAGACGTTTAAAGTTGTCATCTAAATATAATGGAAAATGTTTATTTTATTATTTTTAGTACATTTAAATAAAAGCTTGTTTGTTAAAAAGTTTTTTTTTACTTTTAATTTTATATTGTAATTAACTTAAGGGGAAACATAGATCGTAAAATAGTTTAAAAACATTAAGAAGGCCATACGCCATATTACAGATCTTTTTGTTGTTTATTTCAGAAAAAAATAAACTTTCTAAAATAAGGGTAAATTTATTTATATTGTCGACAGAATAATCTCACCTGAATATTTTCCACTATTTAAGATTGGAATTTTTTTTACGGGTCAAATGATTAATTAGGCTGTATGGTCTGATAATGCAAATTCTATCACATTCGTTGTGCAACTGCTCCTAAAATTCTTGGTTGCTTTAAATCTAATTCAAAGTCATAAAGGTAGACATTCAAAAGAAATAGTGAAGTTGTTTTGTCTCAAAATATTAATATAAAGTCAACAGCCATAATAATATTTTCATAGTGCTTTCGAGATAGTTCATGCAATGTTTTTTGAAAGGCATTCCTAAATATGTCAAAGGTTGTAGTCTTAGGGACTCTGTAAACACATGTAATAACAAAATAACAGTCTATCAGTTCTACAGCACAACATTCAAAAACACTGTTTATGGAATATTCAGATATGTTTTTTAAGTCTTCCCATTTTAATCCATTTCTGACTAGGTAGGTAGGCACCTGCCCTTTTGCTCTCCTTCCCGCAAAAGATTGACGTTAAGATGTAGTTAGGAATAACCAGATATTGTTCGTAGTTACTCTTTCATTATAAAATTGTGATCAGTGTTCTGTAAAGATATTGTCTTAGTGTGTATTTGCTGTGAGATTCTTATTGGTGTGATTAAAGTGTTAATTTTGGTGCAATTGGACTTATTTAATCCCAAACCCCCAGCTCGTAACGAAACAAGATACACAAAGTATATTTTTGTCAACTGGTGTCATTTCCAATAACAATAATGTCCCGTATATTTCGTGATCCCTCAGATATTTCAGAATTGCGTAGAATTAATACAAAGCACCATTGAATAATTCAAACATCGTCCCGGGCGATTGGTCTCGAACAATGGATTTCTTATTTTAGATCATTGAGTAATATTAATTATATATTTATTTATTAGCTTGTTACCGGATAATCGTTTGTCTGAGTGTTTTGTAATTGAATCACTATTAGGGTTCCGGACCAAAAGATAATAATAGGACCCTATTACTAAGACTTCGCTGTCCGTCTGTCTGACTGTCTGTCACCGCTGTCTGGATATCATGAGAAACAGCCTGTATCTCATGATATCCAGACAGTGTGATAGCTAGACAGTCGAAATTTTCACAGATGATGTGTATTTCTGTTGCCGCTATAACATCATATACTAAAAACAGAATATAATAAATATTTATAACAAAGAATTGTATACATAAACCGGGGGCCTTCATACATGAAACGTGATTTTTTAGCGCGTTTTGCTCGATATTAATAATGGCATCAGGTACACGCTTGAAATATTCAAAGAAAATGTATTTGTATATTTACTTCATCATTCCAGCCGTAAAAAGTCCACTACTGAACAGGTCTCCCTCATGGATCTCCATGAAGGGTAGTTGACATACTCACCACGCTTGGAAGGCGGGTTGGCGAGCGCAGTACGAGATGTTATTACACGGAAAAACGCTGCTGCCCATCTTCCGGAGGTACTTCCGGAGGCTTAGCAGGCTCTTACTGCATCCTTGGGCATGAGAGGAAGGGTAACATTCTACTGCCGGCACCCCACGGCTATTTACTTAAAAATTAATAATTATATACAATTATTATACGGTATATTTACTTAAAAATTATTAATTAAATTTAAATAAAACATATATTTTATGGGGGCTCCCATACAACAAACATGATTATAATGCCGTTTTTTGCTAGATATTAGGAACCGCAGTAGGTAGACGTAGAAATATTCATATAATTTTTACACACGATGGTACGGAACCCTTCGTGCGCGAGTCTGACCCGCACTGGCCGATTTTTAAGGTTCCGGACTAAAAATGACTCAGGATTATCCGATCATAATACTGGACAAACACTTGAGTTTAGCTTTAAAGTTAAACTATAAAGGCCATTTTATTTTGATGAAATACGAGTGATATTTCTTTGACAAATAAGAATATTTATTCAAGCAATAGGATCAATATCATTTTCTGACGTACTTGCTGAATCGGATATAAACAAAGCTTAATTATTTTATGACTATTTAAAACTATTTTTTGACTAGTGTTTGCCCAAAATATATATAAAAATTAAATCAAATAATAATTTAAAAACTAAATGGCTAACTAAGGGACTTAGAAAGTCGTGACATAACAAAAGACGACTCTACCATAACTATCATTTTAATGCGGTCAGTAAAAGTGAATCAGTCCAGTTAATAAGGCAAAATACTTAGGCTTTTCGAAAACACTTAGACGTTGTATCCGTTGTATCGTCGGGAAATAGTAAAATAAGGTAATTACTCTATAAAGTCCCGTTAATCAGTTTAAAATTATGTATTAAATTAAAAATTAAAAAATTGAAAATCTTTATTTAGAACATTTAAGTGGTTACAAAAACTGATGTGAACGTTGCCACCACAAAAGTTAAAAAACTGCGTCGTAATGACAGCGCCCTCCTCCAGAACATTATGTATGTATGTATGTTCTTTTTTCACGTCAAAACCGCTAAACCGTTTTGAATGAATTTTAGTATAGAAGTAGATTAGATCATGGATAAAGATAAAGATAAAGATCATTTATTTGCATAAACATGTGTAAGCTAGGATGACAAAATAAGTAATTGTGTTACAACATGTTTTACCTTCGCAGGCGTACAAAATTAAAGTGTGGCATGCTACAAAACAAGTCCATAAAAATAAAAATATTAATTAACTACAATATGATGTCACTGTAAATAATCACATGAATTAATATAATATTACAATTTGTCATTTAAGAATTCGTCAATGGTATAGTAGTATTTTGATGGAGACGGACAAAGGCTACTTTTCAATGCGTTTTTTTTCAATAGTACCCTATGACTTTTGATTCCGTTGAGAATGTCAAAACATGTGTTTTTTGCGGCATAAACCGTCGTATCTTTTTTCCAGGTTAACTCAGAATATTGATTTATTAGAGCTTAAAGAGCCTGTTGATGTGAGTATATGGTTTAATTTTCAACTCAATACCTTCACACGATCTCGAGATACAGGGTCTTGACAGACCGACAGACGGACAGGCAGACGGACAACAAAGTAATCCAATAAGAGTTCCGGTTTGTTCCTTTTGAGGTACGAAACCCTAAAAAGGTTTTAGAGAAACCCAAATGAAGCCCAATTGTGTATTGGGCTTCATGTGGGTTTCTCTAATTAGAGCGTAGACGTGTAGACTACGCCTTAATTAACTACAAATTAATGATCTTTTCTGTGACCGCATTCGGTGAAGCTTAATTTTGTAAACTATCTCTCAAAATCCCGTAAGAAAACTTTAAAATCCCAGCAAAGTTAATTTGAATGTCGACTTGATTCAGTGCTTAGTTAAAAATTCCCGCGCTTCTGCAGAGTTTTAACATTTGATCAGCTATACAAGTTTCTCTGCAACTTGTCTTGATTTTAAACATAGAGATGGAAGTGGTGTCTTTCGTAGAGGCGCTAGGCCAGGTTTACTTTTGAATCGCTTGGATGAGCGTTCTCTTCTAAACATCAGAGATAAGAATGTGTCGAATTACTTGTTACACAGAAGAGCAACGACGCGCCGTAATGTTATATTAATACTAAAATTACATTTTTTTTTTCGAATTGACAATATATGTTGTTGAGCGTAGATGGCCATTTCAACGTTACCGGACTATGGCGAGCGCAGAAGGCGCCCAGCCGCAAAAGTTAGGTTGGGGCAACAAGCTCAAGGGCACCACTTAGGTTCGAACCACGGCTTGGACTGCTGCCAGATTTTTAAATGTACTGATGGTTAACGTCCAGGTGCAAAACTGCACCTTAAGACGGACGAGTGTATTCTTCGGCCCCGCCGGCGGGACCGGTTATTGAATATGTGCCTAGCAGCTAATGTGGGACGGGTTGACGTCACCTCCGGGTTAGCGGCGGTGAGCTCGTCAACGGGTAAGCCGAGAACATGTCTCGGTCGACGGAGGAAAGACTTAAATTACAATTAATACGTAGGCCCTTTAAAGCTACCTGGGCTCGATTCCCGTCACTGGACAGGACAATAGTTTAAAATTGTGCTGCTGGTACGGATTCCTGAGTCTGGGAATTTTTTTATTTATGATTTTGTATGTTTTAACAAATAAAGCATATTAATAATTATATAAGCCTTATTTTTTACACAAAGATTAAAAAACGTCAATCAATCGATCAATCATTTATTTGCGAGAATACAAAAACATAAAAAGATCTTAAAGCTAAGATAGTTACAGTATTCAGCCTGTATGCAGGCGTGCAAATATTTAAGAGTCATATAATAATAATATTAGTCAAGTTTTATATTAAATATAACATTCATTCAATATAATATTCTTTTACATTTTAAAACCATTTTTAGCCATCCAACTATTTAATTTTCTTCTCAATACAACTGCATTTATTAATTTTATTTTTTCTAGATATTTATTATAAATAATGATGCACATGCTATAAACATTTATTTTATAAATATCCTTATGGTAAGGGGGTTTGTAGATTAAATTGTTAAATTAAGCCCATTTTTGCCGAGTTATCCTTGCGTCTTTTAAAATCATTTGGGTGAGATTTTACAAATAAACCAATATTTGTAATATACATGGGAAAGGCAGAATTTTGCATGTTTTAAAGGGAGGTTTGTAGCTATCGAGAAAGCAAGACCTAATTAGTACTCAAATGCACCTCTTTTGTATTTTAAAAACTATCAATTTCCACTGAGTTACCCCACAGCAATAAACCATACTCCAGGACGTCTGTTGTAGAGTAGTTTCGTAACAAGTTTGAAAACTCTTTTTAGTAACGCGAGGCACTATTTTAGGGCTATAAAAACTGCTTTTAAATACTCGGTAACTTTCAATTTTACATTTTACTCACCATTTCCTTTCATTTGATACCAAGCTGTGTATATTTGGAAAGATTCTACTTTCACCCCCATATCTTGTAAAAGTCATGTTACTGAACCGCTGCTAGATAACCTGCTTTTTATAAAATAAACTGCTAAATCGGTCCGCTCGCTTAAGAGCTACGGTGCCACAGACAGACAGACATCAAAGGTCAAACTTCACACGCCTCTTTTTGTGTCGGGGGTTAAAAGGCAATCCTTATTACTCTAAAATATATAACTTTTTAAAATATATAACTTCTAGGCTTTGGTGAAATACACCCCACTAAAGCAGCTCTAGGAGAGAACGATATTTTATTGTTCGAATCTCTATGGTCTCCAGGCGTCCCGCTTTACTTTCTGCTTGACTTTTGTTGATAAACATCTGAATATTGCATGAATTCGAGGATTTAATCGTGCACATTTTTGTTTTAATAAAGTTGGGGATAGTTTTGTCCGGTTGGATGGGGATGTACATCTACACAGTGTTAGCCAGACGTGGTGTGTTATTTTTTCCACGAAAGTTCGTGCAATACATGGTTATAGAGGTAATAATATGTGTACTTACCCGAAACAAAATGAACGAAGGAAAAAAATTGGATTCGTATTTTTTTTTCATCTTTTTTTTCATATTTTTATTTAAGTGTTATGTCATAATAATTCTAGGGCAAAATTGGATTATTTTTTTCTAATTTCGATTAAAAAAAACTTTTTGTAGTTATAGGGATTTTTATACGGCAACTATTCGCGGAGTTCGATGACCCTAACAAAAATCAGCTGGCGTTTAGGTTGTCACTATTGTTTAATCAGCCGTTGAAGTTAAAATTTAAAAAAAGACATAAAACAAAAGTTATTACTTGGGATGGTCCAAATTGCCCCCCTTTGGCTAAGTACACATATTGTTATACACCTTGTATAAGTGTAAAATAAATAGTAACTACAAACAGTTTAGTTTGTTTGAAAAAGTGGCGTGCGTGAGTCGGCGTTAATGTTTACACACATAAAGACAATGCCATGGTTTTTGGTGTCAGGTCACTTCTAACGATTTAAATATTTACTAAACATCAGGTGGGCCTTCGATTTGTTTCCTCATTTTGTCGTATAAAAAAGAGAGTTTTTTAGAAAGTTGCGAAAGTTTCCTTTGAGGACTGCCTTCAAATTGGGAGTTAGAAAAAGTTACGAACTTCCGAACTATTCCAAGAGTCAGAGTCACCCGTGTCCTTTGATGAGCGAAGATCTAGTTCAGCTCACCGTGAACTTACTACAGAAATGCGCAATATGGAGTTTGTGCTAACTTTACTAGTCCCATAGTGCAATGGTCATCATCATCATCATCTCAGCTGTAAGACGTCTACTGCTAGACAAAGTCAAGGATCTGCAAGTACTGATCATGAGGGGTATTTGCCATACTCACCACGCTTGGCAAGCGGGTTGGCGAGCGCAGTACAGGATTTTAAAGATAAAGATAAAGATAAAGATCATTTATTTGCATAAACATGTGTAAGCTAGGATGACAAAATAAGTAATTAGTAACAACATGTTTTACCTTCGCAGGCGTACAAAATTAAAGTGTGGCATGCTACAAAACAAGTCCATAAAAATATTAATTAACTAAAATATGATGTCACTGTAAATAATCACATGAATTAATATGATATTACAATTTGTCATTTAAGAATTCGTCAATGGTATAATAGCATTTTGAGATCAGTAGTTTTTTAAATTTAATTTTAAATAAGCTATCATTAAGTTCCTTATATATAATAGGAATTTTGTCATAGATAATAGGAGCCATGCATATAACACTTTTGCCTAACATTGCAGTTTTAGATGGGAATCTACATAACATAGTGTTATTGCGTCTGTTGCGGACTATTTTATCACACATACGTGGAAATAGGTGTGGATTACTTCTTACAAATAATGCTACTTCTAAAACATAAAGAGACGGAAGTGTTAGAATTTTATCTTTTTGATACACAGAAAGACTCTGCTGCCCATACTCCGAAGTTATCCCTTAGATTTTTACTGCATCTACGGGTGAGAGAGGAGAGGCAACATTCTATCGAAGGCAGGCAACTTAATTTGTTATAATTATTAAATTAATTTCATAGATTTTGACATAATTTAATTATCTTCTAGTGATATAATAAATGTAAAAATAAACATCAATGTATAAAAATGTATACAAAATGTATTGTTTGCATTTGTATACATTGACATTTGTGTACTTCGTCATTTTTCATTTTAAACCAAAGTCGTCAAACTCATATTTTTATTTCAATTCATTATTAACACATATTTAACCTGGTATTTATTACACAGGGTACAGTTAGTGTAGTGTGCTGTCCCAGTGTGAAACAGCCTTAATCTCAAGTTACTATATTTATGAAGACCAAGTGAGGGTAGTCTGAAAAGACGCCTTCGCTTTGCTGCGGTCACCTCTAACATGTCAGTCTTCCCGGGACCACGATGGGTGCAATCCTGTCGAAACGTCGGGCAATAATAAAGGTAAATAGCGCGATAAATACCCGGTTAAATATGTGTTAATAATGTGTCGTGATCGCGAAAGTTTAAAAAATACTATTTCAATTCAAATCTTATTTAAATACGTTTCGAACTACAAAATACGTCATAGATTTCAATACAAATAAGTCATATTACCTACTCATGTGACATATTATAATTCTAGTGTCCGTGGAAAAACACAAAAACAACATCTCTCCTCGCCGCAAAAATAAAATAAACAGATACAATATTCGATAAAAGCAATCCAGCTATCTCGACGGAGTTTACGGCCAAAGAACTTTAGTACGGTCGGATTTATGTGAGACCCTTAACCCTACCTGAATGTAAAGTGATGGGATGATGCCCCCATAGTTGCAATTGAAAACATGCACGAGGTTGTTAAGGGAAATAGGAGCGTCGCCTTCTGGTTCTTGACGGTCGCTTTGTATCGACTTTATGGAAGTCAAGAGTGTTTGTTCCTACTGTATATAAACTAAGACAAAATCACCTTACTAGTGCGGGGGTTCAACGTATGCATATTGTGATAGTTAAGAATCTATGATAATATTATAAAGCTGAAGATTTTGTTTGATTGGTGCAACGCGCTAATATCTTCAACTAGTTCGAATCGAAAATGTATAGTACTGTTATATAACTGTATTGTTAGTATTATTATCGAGAAAGGCTTAAGGCTATGTAACTCTACGACAAATACCTAGTTTATGAGCAGAGCATTAAAACGCGCAAGAAGTTGCGGGGAAAATCTAGTGTGTTTGGGTATAAGGCTGAAACTTCCCGTACATACGAGTTACTAACTTATTGTAGTTAAAGTAGTACCAAGATTACCTCTAAGAACCGTCTTCATACTTACGTGGCTCAGGGACCCAAAGTGAGTCTTGGCCTCCGATACGTGAACTCGCCACTTTCAGAAGTCACGTTCAGCGTTGTCTCTTGCCAGTTTTCAGCTCCTAGCTCGCGAAGATCAGTTTCCATCCTATCACTCCAGCGATACTTAGGAAAGAAGAACTTGAAAATGAAAGACCAAAAAAAATATTGCGTTGGGGTTCGAACCCACATTGGTCAAATCGGTCCTTCTCCCTTCGTAAACCAGGAGGTACTTAAATTAACTAAGGTACATAACCCATGATGGGCTAAGTCGAAATTCTTGAAGATATCGTATTGAATGAGCACCGATCCTTTAAATGTTTAACACTACAAATAAGAGACTAAAAAAATCATTATCATTATAAAGATTTTTTAGTTTTCTTTTTTTTACATAAATAATAAAAAAAACGTCAATCAATCATTCGTTTGCAAGAACACAAGTACATAAAAAAGATCTTAAAGCTAGGATAGTTACAGTATTCAGCCTGCATGCAGGCGTGCAAATATTTAAGAGTCATATAATAATATTATATAAAGATACATAACCCATGATGGGCTAAGTCGAAATTCTTGAAGATATCGTATCGAATGAGCACCGATCCTTTAAATGTTTAACACTAAAAATAAGACACTAAAAAAATCTTTATAATGCGGAGATGGTTCTCAAGTCGTACATAGTATTTTTTAATTTTTGTTACGACACGATTCTCTTGATGGGATCTATGAGGAATTAAAAAACTGTAAGTGTCTACAGGAGTCCCTCAGGGCATAGTTAATTGGTCTAAATTTAAACGTGCGGTGAGGTTTTTTACTTCAAATAATAATGTTCGCTAGTATTTACATCCAGTTCTGATGATGGATCTATATTAAAACAAGGGAAATACTCAAATGTAATAGGCGTATTTCACTTTCAAAATTAACGTGAGATATTCTATTCATTTTGTAAAAAAACGGGGATTACTCACGTAGTATTGTAACGTCGAAGATTATTCCGACACGTTTCGATTTTTCAAGAAAATCATCATCATGGGATTGAATGCCCGTTCGCGGTGCCACAGTGTCGTGTCGGCCCCACGCGCGTAATCCCCGTTTTTTTTTAAATAATAGGCGTACATCAAAGCGGTTTGGGTATGTAGGATTTTTTTTATAAAATCCTCTCTCAGATATTTAGACATTTATTTATTTAAAATAACAGTAGTTAGCTTACAGTCTACACCAAAACACTAACTACATTTTTACAAAAGAAAATAAAGAACATATCACAAACACAATTGACCAAAAATCTTAAACCAAAATCTTTTACAAATAAATTAATAAAAAAACTTATTAAAATTAACAAATTGAAAAAAATAAATAATGATAATAATTAGAAACAATCTAATAGAGACAGTAATAGAATATATTTATGAATATTGATTGATATACTTTTAACTAAAAGTAAGGCACCACCTCTCGCAAAACAGGCTTAGGTTGTAAGATTTTAGCTAATATAAAAGCATTATGACAATTATGTAGTGTGTATGACAGTGTATACTATGCTACACTATAATACTGTCATAATGCTTTTGTGAGAGAAATAAGTAATTTATTTCATCATTTCAGCCATAAAACGTCCACTGATGAACACAGGCCTCCCTCCAGTTTGCCATACTCACCACGCTTGGCAGGCGGGTTGGTGAGCGCAGTATGGGATGATTATACACGGATAGACGCTGCTGCCCATCTTCCGGAGGTGTCCCTTAGCAGGCTCTTACTGCATCCACGGGTAGGAGAGGAGGGGTAACATTCTACTGTCGGCACCCCACGGCAGTATAAAATAATTTATTTATTTACTAATTATTTTCAGCAACAACTCAAAGATTAAACATTGAAGTGAGGTTTTAAACCCCCGTCAAAGAAAGGGCTGTAAACAAATTACAAAAAAAATAAAGATTCCGAGACTAGGTAATGTGTTGGGTGTTGCAGAATTATATTATTGATAACGTCCTTATAAATTGCGCCCTAAGCGTCCATCTAAAATTATAACGGTAATGATCTATTTTAAACAACTCTATTTCGAGGATTTTTAATAGGGTTCCTAAAACTTGCGAATAAGTGTAATTTTCTCAAACAACTTCAAAGAAAATTTTAGCTTTGAGTAAAACGTAGGTGTCTGTAATAAAATTAAGATGTTAAACGGTTTTACCTGATTCTCACCGTTAGAAAGCTAAATTATCCCTGAGTAACATAGCTATAGCTATATTTTATCCCTCTATTCCCACGGGAACGGGAACTATGCGGGTGAAACCACGGAGTATGTCTAGTGATATTATAAAGAGAAAAGATTTGTATGCTGTATTTTGTATGCTTGTAACGAATAAACTCAAGAACTACTGGACCGAGATTAAAAATTCTTTCACCATTTAAATTCTACATTACCCCTGAGTAACATAGGCTAAATTTTATCTCCTTATTTCTACAGGAACGGGAAAAACGCGGGGAAACCGCGGCGTGCGACTAGTTGTTACTTAGAATGATTATTACAGCTACTGAAGAGATGAAGCTTCACAGACAGTTGATTTTTAAATTTCATTTTCATCCATAATGCGTTGCAATACCAGTTCCAATGGCAAAGCCAGTAATAACACTCAGCCTTACGACTGTGTAGGTGATTTCTTTTATTGTAAGTACACAATGATCATCTCGGATGGAAGCAGTCGCCAACGGCGATGATGATATCAATTCCATGAGTTTAAAATCGACTTTAAAGTCCCCGTGTAAAAACAACCTAACTCAATTGCAATAGAGTTGATTATAAGGTTTTGTAACAGTGTTCAAATGGCAAATAGTAAATATTATAATCCAAAGCCTCGAGTCAATTTTGGAGGCAAATGAATCGGAAATCGTTAAATGCGAGAATCGTTTGGCTGGATATTGTAAATTGGATTGGGCTACATTTAGGTCTGCTTACAGTAACAACTTAAATTCAATTTAAAAATCGTGCTATTTATAATATGAAGGCGATAATTAAGGCGGCACATTGATTAATAATTATTTGAATGCAATCGTTACGTAACCATCCGAAAACACTGCCTGTGACAGAACCGAGATGGACAGACATTTGGTTAATAGGCTTAAATGTAATAACAATAATTGTCTAATTATCCGTGTCTTCGCAAAATCTCTAGAATTTTCGCGATAATTCGAACTATCAGATCATCCTACGACATTTATATAACATGTAAAAAAACCCTAGAAACCCGAGAGGGGTTGTTGTCTCGACCAACGTCAACAACTTTTGTTTTACGACTTTGTAAAATTATATTTTGTGTAAGTCATCATACAAGGTTCATCCGCACACCTGTGCGAAGCAGGGACGGATCGCTAGTATATTGTTATATAAATATCACTTTCACCATACAATTATAATGAGCGAAATTTGTAATTACTAGGCCAGCTTGTTTCCATCCATTAATTATTACTTCACATCTATTATAACAAACCTGAGTTTGAATACGACCCAAATTTTAATAGGCTTTGAATTTCAGATACATACGTGCAGCTCAAAACGCCAGGGAAATGTCGCCATCATCGCAGCCTGGCTACCCATAAGGGATAGTTCCCATACTCACCACGCTTGGGAGGCTGGTTGGCGAGCGCAGTACGGGATGTTGATATACAGAAAGACAAACAGCGTCTGCATTTGGTATTTTTTAGGTATTACAAACTGGTAGTTATATTTCAATCATCTATTATTATGTATATGTGAAAGGGCATGCTATGTTTAATCCTACCTTCATTAAAACTCCAGACTGTTTATATTGAAATTCATTAAAGCCACAATTACGTACAAACCGTTTTCAGAATTCAAAATTAGATGTAACCAAATCAAATATTCTAGAACTTTAATGATTTAGCACTTGAAAGTTATACATTGAAATTCAGTTAAGAATTTGTTCAGTGGTTTTCTTATCTGGGTTGTAATTGGTTTTCACTACTCTCTGGGTATATTTTAATTTATGAATTCAATTAAGTTGGTATAATTTATTCACGAATTTAATGAAAACTATTTAAGATGTTTAAAGACTTTGATAATACTGAAGTGAAACTAAAACTTGGATGGTTTTAAATTATCAACATTATCATCATTTCACCCAAAATAATAAAGTACATGCATGGATCTACTGAGAGTAAAACTCTCACTAGAACCATAATTAATTGCTGTTCTAAAAACGGGATCTGCCGAGAGTTAAAACTCTCTAGATCCAAACTGGATCTACTGAGAGTGGTCCGTTTGCAACCATTGTTGGGTATAAGCCACTTCGTTAATACGCCATTGTTTGTGGTCCCTTGCGATTGTTATCCACTGACTCACAACAGAACTAAAATGTCGTTGGGCCATTCGGGCGGGTGGTCTGCCTCCAGGTCACCCCGTGTCTCTTGCCCACCATTCTGTTACGGCTTTAGTCCATCTAATAGTTATGGTATAACATATTTAAAAATTCTGCTACAGAATAATTTTTTTATCTATATTCTATATAAATAAAAATGAATCGCCGAAATATACATATGTACGCACATAACTTCTGAACTACTGCACCAAATTGGGTGATTCTTTCTTTTTTGTATTATTTATTTTTGGGAAAATGTTTGTATACAATATAATGAAATAAAATATTTTTTTTTTATTAAAATCAGATTTTATGAAACAATAATAAAGAAAAGTGAGTGAAAGAGACAGAATGTCTGTCTGTCACAACTTGAGAACTACTGTTGCTGTCGATTTGAAATTTGAAATGGTTCAAGATAACGCTTTTTTACAAGCTTTTATTTACCTATGTGTGTTTAACCTGTATGTGTATGTATGTATGTAACTATGTTTGTTCGGTTGAAATCTTGAAACTCAATTTTGAAGCACATATGTATGTATCTTTAACCAATTGAGGTGAAATTTTGTATACACGTTTTGTTTAGATGACAATGCATGGTCAGCTACGTGATGTCACTCTGAATCCAAGATGGCGGAACACCCAAGATGGCGTACTTTACTATAACTTTTTTCGTAAGCCAGAACTGATTTAAAGCAGAAGTCAAACAACATTACATAGACGGAAAGTTGTGCGATAAATTGTAAAGCGGCAAGCGCCAAAGTTGCAAAGATTCGGTTTAAATTTCTAAATTAATTCAATCGAGCCTTGATTAGGCATATAAATCGCTATGTACTGGCCATTAGAATTACGTTTATTGTTAGGGAGTTAATAAGCAGCTTTATTTTATTCTGTAAATACTCTTTGCGGTTGTACGATGGGTGGAAATTGCCACCTATATGCAGTGCCTATATGGTATATTTTTTTGACTTGTTTTGAAATAATTGTATTGAAATATTTTTGTGTGATATGGGCCATGAGCCTACAATGTGTATCTATAAGTTTCAATATACAACAAATATTATTTATTGCATGAAGTTTTATTTTTCGAACACTCAGCACTCAGAACTCAAACCCAGTAGGATGGGTTTGAGTTTCTTGGTAATAGATACAAACAAATATTAAAAGAGGCAAAGTAGACAAGCAAGAACACAAGTGGCCTCCCCCATGGATTTCCAGGTATTGCCTGCATTCACCGTCGACCTGCGGTCTTCACCAAGTCATCTGCTCATCCTGTAGGTGGACGTCCTACACTGCGATTACCGGTCCGTGGCCTCCACTGGAGAACCTTTCGGCCCCATCGGCCATCTGTTCTACGAGCTATTTGGCCTGGCCATTGCCACTTCAACGTGCTAATCCGTTTGGCTATGTCGGTGACACGAGTTCTTCTACGTACCTCCTCATTTCTGATTCGATCACGAAGAGAAACCCCGAGCATAGCCCTCTCCATAGCTCGTTGAGCGACTCTGAACAGACACATAATTAGCGGTCAAACATATAACTTCCCTCTTTTTTGTCGTGGGCTTTCAAAATAATATAGAAATCGCAAAACCTCAATAAGTTCCGCTGAGTTCCTGCTCCCTACCTAGGTAGCATAACAAGACGTACACATTTTATTCCTGTATTCCCCCTTTACCGTAAACTCATTACGGCTTCACAAAAAGCAAGTTTCCCGAGTTGTGTAAAAACACGCGTATAGGCACGTGGGAAGGTTACGTATCGGCGCCGAGGGATTAGATTTGTATTTACTGGAAGGGCGAATTTTTCATTCATCATCATTATCCTAAGATGAGAGACATGACGGGAAATGATCGTCTTACGGCTAACCATAATACGTCCACTGCTGGACGAAAGGTTCCCTCATGGATCGGGAAGTACTGATCTTGAGGAGTTTGCCATACTCGTCACGAATTTTAAATTATAACATTTTATTGATGATAATGGATGCAGGCCGCTTCCAACCGCAGTTCCTGGAGATCAATGATACATATAAAATTTCAAATTTTTTCATGCACTTTCTAACGTCCCTCACCCTCATAATATGGCTGCTAACCAGGTGTCACACCGGGCGCGTCAGTGTCTGTCTATCAGGTTGGCACGGCTGGCTGACAAATAGACATACCTAATCCTGGTGTTGCCTGTCTGGCAGCTTTTTGAGCGTGACAGATTTTCTTTTAATTTGTTTTCTTTTTCATAAATGTACCGTAATTTGTTATCTTTATTATTATTATTTTGTAAGGTTTTTATGTTTGTGTTTTTGTTTTGTTTGTATACGGTTTTATTGTTTGTTTAAAGCTAAAGATAAGATAAAGATAAAAACATTTATTTACAGCAAAAACAAATACATGATACTAAAACAATATTAACTTCTTATTTCTAAGTGTAGACAGTGTAATTTGTACCTACATTTGGTTGTTGCCGTGACGTATCTTAGTGATAGGTAATTTCTGATGGTTTCCTCACTAGGCTGGGCCTGTATCGAGGAAACCTATGTACGACAGTTCCAAGAGTACGCAAATACGGAAAATACTGATTATAAAATAAAATGAATGAAATGAAATAACATAATAATTAATACCTAAATTAACTTAAAATACAAATAGACTAAAATAAAAAATAAAATAAAACGAAATTAACTGTTTTATGGTAAACTGGGTAAAACTATTGAGTGCAATTAGGTTACAGCTTGTAGAATTTCTTCAGTTTTGTTATATGACAAAGTAGCTAGCCACTTTTGTATGATGTGTTTAGCTTCAGTAAAACTTAAGTTTTTGATATTACAGTTTCTAGCTACATTGTTATATACGCGAATTTTCATAAAACTACCTGTACGTTGTGCAAACTTTGTGCTAATGGAGGGAGTAATTAACCTGAAAACTCTACGATTTGACACGAACTCAAAATCAGAAGAGGAACTGAAGGATTTGTGTACTCGTAGGGCAATTTTCAGTACATAGAGTTGGCGAACAGTAAGAACACTTGCTTCTTTGTAGAGGTCCGATGTAGGATATCTATATGGCTTACGGAGCATCACTTTCAAAACAGAGCGCTGCGCTCTCTCTGCTTGAATGATAAAGGACCTAGCTGCACTACCCCAACAAGAGATACAGTAGGTTATAAGTGATTGACAGAGAGCGAAGTATACTATCTTAAGGGTATCAAAGCATGCCACATAACGGAGGTTTTTCATAATACCTATGACCTTTCTAATACGTGTTGTGAGAAAACCAATGTGAGTTTTGAATGTTAGTTTTTGGTCAATATGTACTCCCAAATATTTCAGATCCTGTGTATGGGTAAGCGTTTCACAGTAACAGCGACTTAGGCGCTTGCATGTAGTTTCATGAATTTGGATAATTGCATTTGTATCTGGAGCTGAAGCCGCTGTCTTATGGAAGCTCAAGAACGAGGTTTTTTTGGTGTTAAGAGTAAGGAGGTTTTGTTGAAGCCATTGACCTATAAGTTCAACACCACGCTCTACAAGTGAATACACCTCGGGCCACGAAGTTTGAGTTTGATGTTGTTTTGTTTGAGTTTAATGTTCCTTTCCTGTCTCCTTCTTCTCCGTGGTCGTGAATTCACCCAGGGCCCCAACTGAAAACCAGCGTAGCGTCTGAGCCTGGCCAGGTGCTACACAATGCTGAGTTGGGGACCCATTTACCCGCGCTACATCCTTTTCTTCCTGTCCGTATTTTAATGTTGAGATTTATTTGTGTTCTTTGTTTGTTTGTTTGTATGTGTAATTTTAATTTTTATTTTCTTAGTGTTTATACTGTAATGTGCGTGTGGTAAATAAATGATTTTCTTCTTCTTCTTCTTCTTCTTCATTTTAGCCCTAAAACGTCCACTACTGAACTCAGGCCCCATCATGGATCTCCATGAGGGGTATTCACGCTTGGCAGGCAGGTTGGCGAATTAGTTGTGTAGAAGGGAATCAAAAGTACCGACGGCACAATTAGTTGAGCATAGTAGTTGTGCCTCGGGTCCGGAAGGGTTAGCGATCGCAGTAGATACGGGATGTTGATACACGAAAAGACGCTACTGCCCATCTTCCAGAGGTATCCCCTAGCAGGCTCTTACTGAATCCACGGGCATGAGAGGAGGGGTAACATTCTACTGCCGGCAGCCCACCGCACACATAGTCTCTCTTGAACTTTTGCGATCACAACACATTATTTCTATATAGGCTTATCGGGTATTTATCGCGTTATAACATTTATTTCCGGAAACGTCGGGGTATAAACAAAGGTTTTTATTACGAAACTAGAAGTCACCCACGGTTTCACCCGCATCTTTGGTTACTGCTCCGCTCCCGTAGGTCGTAGCGTGATGTTATATATCCTATAGCCTTTCTTGATAAATGGGCTATCTAACACTGAAAGAATTTTTCATATTCCTGAGATTAGCGCGTTCAAGCAAACAAACAAACTCTTCAACTTTATATATTAGTATATAGGTAAATAGCTAATAACCCAAACCGCTGTGCCGCCAGTAGAATGTTACCTCTTTTTTCATACCCGTGGATGAAGTAGGAACCTGCAAAGGGTTATCTCCGGAAAATAGGTAGCAGCATCATTCCGTGTATCAACATCCCGTACTGCGCTCGCCAACCCGCCTGCCAAGCGTGGCGAGTATGACGACTACCCCTCATGAAGATCCATGAGGGAGTCCTGTCTTCATCAGTGGACGTTTTATGGCTGAAATGATGAAATTAATATAAAAAATTGGGGTCGTGTGGTGCCGACAGTAGAATGCTACCCCTCCCGTCTTGCCCGTGGATGCCACTAAGACTGCTTCGAGATGAAGGAAGATCTCCGGAAGATAAGCAGTGGCGTCTTTCCGTGTTTCCAACATCCTGTTCTGCGCTCGCCACCCGCCTGCTAAGCGCTCATAATCAGTATGTACTGATCAATGGCTTTTCTCAAGCAGTGGACGTCCTACAGTTAGAAGAGAAGAGAGAGAAGGAGAAAAGAAAAGTCATTACACTTGTTATATAACCAGTTCTATGTTTTTGCCTTCCAAAGCGCACTCTCGCTTGGCAGCTCGTTAATCTCTCATCTGCTCGAATGGCGCAAACGTCAAACGCGCTCATTAGTTTTAATGAGACTCGCACTCATTAACACTGCTCAATTGAACACCCTGTATAAAACAATACCGTTGTAAGTGAACTTGTGCTGGAGACTAATTTGCTTGAGACGCGAGAGTGCAAGATTGTTGAGCATTTCCCTCGAATGAGATGCTATAATAATAATAATTAATAATTTAATTCATTTATTAAGACAACAGGGTCCATGTGGTTAGTATCAGACTTAAATTAGGTTAGTACTTAATAACTAAAACAGATTTGGTTCTCTGAGTGAGCTCTCACATCAAAGGACAATTAAATTTTTCTGAAATAACGTTCAGGATACTGTTGGAGCTCCCGCGTACTGTGCGTAGAAGGGAAGCTGTCTTTTTGCGCCAAATGGCGTCGAAGGAGTCGACGCGCGCCTCGGCCAGCATTCCGGATGCGCTACAGAAACGGGGGAGCCGCAACAGTGCCCTGAATGCGTTGTTGAATTGGACCCGCAGAGCATTGTAAGCCTTCTTTGTATACTGGAACCACAGACTCGCTGAATATAAGGACGTACAGTACGCTTTAAACAGGGTGATTTTAACTGCGTCTGTACATCGAGCGAATCTGCGGGCCAGCATATTTGCTCGAACTGACAATGCTCTGCGTTCCCTTTCCATGTCAGCATCGTCCCTCAAGTCTTCAGTTACCAGGTGCCCCAGGTATTTAAATTGGTTAACTCTATTTAGTGTGATATTATTTAGAGTTACAGGTGGAATAAAACTGGGGCACTTGGTACCCGCCCTGAAGACCATGTACTCTGATTTTTTAACATTATATACTAAGCCATGAGAGGACGCATATGACTCACACACGGCTAACATTTTCCTGAGCGCACTGATTGAGGGAGCCAGCAGCACCATGTCGTCCGCATAGCTTAGATTGTTGACGCAAACGCCATCTATGTAACAACCTACCGGCATGCTGCTGAGTTAGCTATAAAATGTTAATATTATAATAATAATAATAAAATAATATGCTGGACAAATCACACAGCATCATCTAGCCCCCAAGCTGAGCAGAGCTTGTGTTATGGGTACTAGATGACTGATATACTTAATACATTATACTACAGAGATAGATATATTTATTATATATAGAAAAACACCCAGAACACCCTGAACAAATATCTGCAGTTCGTACAGACATTTGTCCCGAGGCGGGAATCGAACCCGCAACCCCTTGCGTCGCAGGCAGACCTTCGTCCACTACGCAACAGAGCTCTTCAAATATATGTTAAGAAAACCACTCATATACGAAATATCAACATCCCGTACTACGCTCGTCAACCCGCCTGCCAAGCGTGGCGGCTATGGCAAAGACCCCTCATTACTAGAGCGTTTGCCTTAGTATTTGGAGATCCATGAAGAAGATCTTTGTCCAGGAGCAGATGCAGACAGTAGTTTTAGAATTTTTTATTATATCGTCATCTCAGCCTCAGGGCTGAGATGACGATATAATAATAGATAAGTTAATTTACAAAATATTTGTTTGTAATATCAGAATCGCAGTTGTTTTATATGATGATGATCATTATCAAAGTCAAAGTGAATAAGTGTTTATTCAATAAAGCAAAACGCATCTTAGAATAGTCGATTTACAAAAGAAGAACAAGACACATTTAAATTGATTAAAGCAAACTTTTTGCCGTGGGGTACCGGCACTAGAATGTTACCTCTCCTCTCTTGCCCGTGGATGCAGTAAGAACCTGCTAAGAGATGCCTTCGGAAGATGGGCAGCAGCGTCTTCCGCGTTTTAAACACCATAAACTGCGCTCGCCAACCCGCCTGCCAAGCGTGGCGAGTATGGCAACCACCCCTCATGATTGTACAACTAAGGACGGTGGATGCAGATCGCTTCCAACCGCAATAACTGGATATCCATGAGGGAGGCCTATGTCCAGCAGTGGACGTCCTACGGCTGAAATGATGATGATGATGATGAAAGCAAATTTGGCCGACGACAAAAGCTCGCACACGCATAATTTTTATATTCAAATCATTCAATAATCAATGTGTCATACATCAACACGATTACACCAGTATTATAATTGTAAACTTGTTGGTTATTGGAGCAACCCATATCCTCATCAAGTTTTGGCATATAATTCAATTTGTTTACTTCATATAACTTTTTTCCAAGTGAGGGAAAGAAGCGAACAAGAAACCTATCAGCTTTAGCGCGTTCACTCCTGCACTGGCTTTCCTCATGGATCTCCAATTACGTGACAGGCGGGTTTATTTATTTATTTATTTAATACTTTATTGCAAACAAACTTAGATAAGGGTAGGTACAATTGGTGGACATAATGCCGAAGGCCGGGTTGGCGAGTGCAGAGATATTTGTATACTGAAAGACGCTGCCATCCATTTTCTGAAGGCATCTCTTGGCAGACTACTGCATCCTTGAGGGAGAGGCAACATTCTACTGCCGGCTTATCACTGACAACTTTACAAACAAATTGTAATTTCACGCCCACACTTAGAAAATTTCAAGGTCATTAAAAACCGTATAAATTTTTTTATGACTCCGGTGGGATCCGAACCCACGTCCGCCAAGTCGATCCTTGACGCTTTATTAGAATCAGAAAAGCTTTAACCACTAAGCTACGCAGAACCCGTATCGGGTACCGCTGTAGTTTTGGATAAGGTAATATCAGTTGAGCACCGAAAATTTTCGAAAAGGTTCTTCATTTTCTTGAAATAAAACTTTGTTAAAATTTAGGTTGTGTTTTTAGTTTTTTAATTGTGTCCTATCTGCTCGTATAATTACCATCTTAAAAAAAACTCGTTAACTTAAAACTGTTTGTTCATGATTCACAGCTTTCAGTAAAGTTTTAATTGGATTAATAGCGCGAGTTTAAGTTTCAAGTTTTATAAATGCGAATGACTAAACGCACTCTTTGTTTTTTTTAGTTCAATGATAAAACACTTACCGTGAGGTGCCGGCGGTAGGATGTTGCCCCTCCTCTCTTGCTCTTGACGTTTAATAAGTATACATATAAACGTTTGTGTACTTTTAGCAACGTTTTAGATTTTAACAATGAAGGAGGTTTTTTTGTCGAAAAACTGTACAATTAACTTGGTTGGGGCAAGCTGATTGCCCCATTACAAAAGTCCAATATCTAAACGTGATTCTATAAAATCTGATGGTACTCTATGGTCCATTGTGTAAGTCATACCATCTTTGTCGTATTATTGGTTTCCTAATAATGATAATATAATCAAGTGATACAACCCCACATTGCGAGCAGATAAAACAACTCGCAATCTTAGAATCCATCCACTCAACTTCCCAGCATCCATCTAAGAATCAGTGCTAACGCGGGACGTGATCGGAAAAACGCAGAGTTGACATCTCGAGCGGCAAAACATACCATCTCGTCAGAGCGCGTTTTACTCGTCATAAATCAGATGAGGTGCTAGGGACGAGTTGGGATCAGGGAATCTGTACGGCTTTTTGTAGAGTGAAAAGTCGTGTTGGAGTGGTGTTCTTATGTCTTCTGTAGTTCGAGTTCTTAACAGCACACTAGCTCATTTATTAACCACTGATAAAAAGGAGGGGTGATATAACTATGACCGCTGTGTGTGTGTGTCTGTGAAATATATTTTAATATGAATATTTATTATTTATATTTTATTTGTGAATGTTTTAGTAAAGTAGGTATTGTACTTTTGTATGGAACAGCTATTTCTTCACATTTTTTCACAGCGAAAGTTCCTTATTAAAAGTTGTTTATATTGATGAGTACAGTGACCCCCTGAAGTTTTTGGTAGTCGTCCTTTTACACCTTGTGTAGGGGACAGGATAGGGCTGGTAAATCATACACAGAAACTTGAGTTCGAAGAGCGGCGAGCGGAAGGAAGAATGCACCAACAAACAAACGTGCGTTCACTAGGTCGCGAAAAAGGATACTATTTTGCCGCGCTCGGCGCGGCCGTCGGCTTCACCGCGTCGGGGGGACCTACCGCGTCCCTCTCCCGATCCAAGCGCATTCTTCCCGCGCACGCCACATTTTATTATTTATTCTAATACCACAGATATTTTAGATTTAACTTATCACTATTACAATTAAATCTATTCACGACATTCAAGTAATACAACAAGAGTTCCTACATACAAAGACACAAATTATATAAAATCAATTAAACAGCGAACATTTAATGGCGTACCTATTTACTAGAGGTAGGTACGCAGTACGCACCCCTGAGTGCCTACTAAAATCCGTGAGCAATCTAACGCGTCGCTTACATTCCCCCCCCCCTTAGTGCTGCGATATGATACAGCACTCACTACCTACTGCTGGCGACTAATGCGACGCGTGTATAACTAAGACAGGCATTTCAGGTACAAGAGTGCATACTAACAAACAAATAACATACACTTGTTTCAAACAACATAAAGTACTTACAAAATAAAATACAAATCATTAGAGGTAGGTAAGTACAAACAAAACATGACAACATAATACAACCACATAAAACAGATAACCTTTAGAGAACAAAATATTAAAAAGTAAAACTAATCAACGTGTTTGAACAAAACAAATAAAACCACAAACAGTTACCTTTACACAAAAAATAATATTTAAAAGTGTAAAACAAACAAACATACTTAGGACATGTACCACAAAAATACACAAGACATCAACAATTAATAGGTACTAGGCAAAACAAACAAATCACTGGTACCACCTAGGTACATATTTGCCCCAACCGTAGGCCTTCCAGTCGTCCAGTGTCCACTCCATAATCGGTTAGTACCGCTGACCTACCATCGCAAGGTACATAAGACCACGGCGGAATTATATAGATAAGACTTAGGCGACACAGTCCGTTACACCATCGTGTTTATATCGCTTTACAAAAGTCCACCGATCCCTACGCAAGGATTTTTTATACGTTTTACTCACTTGCAACTTTTGCTTAGCAACACGTCCGTAACACTTGTCATCATCACCGTAAGCCACTTCAGCACTGAACACTAACGACCTAAGATGTTTTGCACCACAGAACAGAGAAAAATGAGTAGAATTAGCATGATGCCTTTTTACTAAGAGAACCAGTGTCGCTAAACTCACACATGTAAAAACTAACACACATAGAAATAAAAATTCTTATTGGTTGAAAGAGTACCTTAAAAAGGGCATAAAATCATAAAACTAATTTTATTGATATTAACCTTATTCCGATCGCTACATGGTTCAAAGTTCAATAAAATAAACAGTGATAAAAAATGAATATTTAGTATGTCCACTCAGCCAGAGATGGCGCTATTGCTATATTTATTTGACGGTTTTGCATTTTGAACAAAACTAACAAAAAAACAATAAAATAATGCTTACCGGTGATATGATATGCCCCCTTTCGTTAAATTTTTGGTTCGGCTTTCGTTTTTACACTCTAAAACGGCACAATACGGCATTTTTATATTTTTATTTGATTTTTTTTGAAGTACGTTTACTCTGCTAAATTAAAACACGACTGAAGTAAGCGGTGCTTAAAGTGCGCAGTACTGCGCCTACTAGGTGTTACGCAAGCCCCGCCTACTTACGATTTCTATGTTTTCTCTGTTCTGTGTTTTGCACGTTCACTGTAACTTTGTACTGCGATTCTGCGAGCGATGCCGGCGACCACGGACAACATCAAGCGCGGGCGGCGGGAAAACGACACGGAACGCCGCGGCCGTAAACAGCTGTTGGAGGGGTCAGCGGCCGAGAGCGGCTAGGCAACAATCACTTGCAGCAGGTTCGATTCCCGCGCTGCTGGACACCGTGTAGAACAATCGCTTAGCGGAAGCGGCCCAGCGGCGAGGTGCGGGTTCACTTCCTGCCGTCCCGCGTATCTTTCGCAGGTGGATACAGCTGGCGGCAAACAACCGTTGAGCAGGTCAGTTACTGGTTGCGAAGATTCTTCACAAGCGGCGAGAAGAGCGCGGGAATCATCGAGTGCTATTGGCGGGAAAGGCGCGGTTGAGTTTAGCGGGAAAGTAGCGTCGTCGCGCGTGTTGTTATCAGCAGCCGGTAACGGCGGTCCGGCGGAAATCACGTTGTGCGGGTTCCCGCGGTGCCGGATGCCGTACAAAGGTGGCGCGCTGAATTTTTGCTACTTTCATGCTTCTTTCTAGGCACTCTTCCATCACTTCCTGTGGCCCGATGTCGGCGACCCGCGCGCTTATTCCAACGGCGGTTGGCGGTAAACGGTAATGTGTTAGGTACCGGAAGTTGCGCAGCGGCCGCGGCCCGCGCGCTTTGCACGGTTTCTAATGGCGGCAAGCAAACTTTCGGCGGGAAATCGGCATCGAGCGAGTAATCAGTGGCCGAGGGCGGCCCGGCGCGAATAACATGTTGCAGGTTCGAGTCCTGCAGTGCCGGGACACGTTCATAAGAGGCGCACTGGCTTCTTGTCTCGTGCATCCTGTTGCTAGCTTCAACTTCTAGTTCTGCTAAGTCCACTTCCAATTGTTTCTCAATCAGTTTCATTCTGATTTTTGCCTTTTCCTTAGCGGCCATAAGTTCAAGCATTTTCTTTCGCGCCATTAAGGAAGCGGGCGAAGACTTTTTTCTAGTGGATGGTTTTCTTAACGCTGTTGAAGGTGCGGGCAAACACATATTCATCTCGCTCCAGGGTGCTTTTGTTCCAACAGCAAACACATCCACTTGTTCGGCTCGGCGTAGTTGAGCATCTTTTCTGACCGCGGCGTGACGCTGTTCTTCCTTTGCCATTTGCGTGCTCGCCATCTTCGAGGTGTGTATGTAACATCCGTATTCTATCCGGCTCGAAGGACCAAATTGTAGGGGACAGGATAGGGCTGGTAAATCATACACAGAAACTTGAGTTCGAAGAGCGGCGAGCGGAAGGAAGAATGCACCAACAAACAAACGTGCGTTCACTAGGTCGCGAAAAAGGATACTATTTTGCCGCGCTCGGCGCGGCCGTCGGCTTCACCGCGTCGGGGGGACCTACCGCGTCCCTCTCCCGATCCAAGCGCATTCTTCCCGCGCACGCCACATTTTATTATTTATTCTAATGCCACAGATATTATAGATTTAACTTATCACTATTACAATTAAATCTATTCACGACATTCAAGTAATACAACAAGAGTTCCTACATACAAAGACACAAATTATATAAAATCAATTAAACAGCGAACATTTAATGGCGTACCTATTTACTAGAGGTAGGTACGCAGTACGCACCCCTGAGTGCCTACTAAAATCCGTGAGCAATCTAACGCGTCGCTTACACCTTGTATAATAAATAAATAATGCTGGACCATTCACACAGCATCATCTAGCCCCAATGCAGAGCTTGTGTTTTGGGTATTAGATGACTGATATACTATATACTTTATACTACATAAATAGATATTTTTATTATATACAGAAAAACATCCAGAATACCCTGAACAAATATTTGCAGATCGTACAGACATTTGTCCCGAGGCGGGAATCGAAACTGTTAACAGGCGGACCTTTGCCCGCTGCGCCACAGAGCGTCATATCGCACCCCCAGATCTAAAGGGAGTCAACTCAAAAATCTCGTTTTTTTAGTTTGGCTCACCAACGAATTCTAAATATCATTACCTATCGACCAACAAAACAGATTTAAAATTACTTCTACTACTCGACGCTAGATATCGCCATTAACCTGTTTTGATGAACGAGCGGTCCCCGCTCCTCGCCCGCTAAACGGAGACATTGCCAGTTGTAACCAGTGTGGCAAGCCGAGTGCACCTGTCCCTCGTTAACAAAAAGGTATCATTTTGAGTTGCATCCATAGAGTTGAATATTGTCGATTATATTATTTAGAGTTGACGCCGTATTGTTGATTAGTGCATAAGAAATCAGTACTACATTTCGAGTTGACTCCGTGTTGCTGGAAAGTTTTTTAAAGTGTTTGTTTTTATTTTGAATTAATACCGTATTGTTGAAACAACTTTGAATTTGTAGTTGACCCTGTTTTGTTCAATCATTTTTTAAACTGCAAAATCTCTTTATAAATAAATTTATTTTGACCTGTCTTTTCTGGATATCATAGATGTTTTGTCATTTTAATAGAATATATTTTAACTAGACATTTTTTTCCGTTTTAACTGATACATTTTTGAGTTAGATCTCTTTAGATGGTCTCTGCAAAATACATTTAAATAATTTAGTTTATGAGACCTAAAAAGCTAAACCGATGGCTAATTATACATTTGGCTCACAAAGTCCTATCACTAGATGAAAGATGCATTTTATATTTAAGACAAACAATGAAACGTGGACGGTTTTTAGCAAAAATGATAGAAGAGAAGGATAATGAAGACACTCTTCCTAATATAGAACTCATTCAACAGGAAAATCTTGTAAATGTCTTCAAAACTTCGTCAAGCGACGAAGTCTCATGTAAGGAAATCCATGCTGCCTTACCTGTAGTTGCCGAACCTATTCCACATACGTCAAAACAACAGAAACTTGGTGGTCTAAACTATTATGTTTCACCGATTCGCAGCGATGAAAGTGATATTGATGACAGCGATAGAGATCCCAATTTTGAATTAGTTCCCGTAAGTAAAGCAATATCCTACTAAACCATCTTCCAGTTCGTCCAACACCAGCAGTAGCAGCTCGAGTTTATCAAGTTTATCGGAGAAAAAAAAGTAAAAAGAGAGTGCGTAAACCAGCGAAATAAAAATCAAAACAGCTGAGAAATTCTAGCAAAGCCTAACGTAAAATTATAAAAACAAGTGCCTGAAGAGAAGAGTTAGACCACCCCCTGTGGAGACAAATGCAGACTCAAATGCAAAAATAAGATCTATGAAATGACAAGGCACCAGCTTTTCGATGCATATTGGGAACTCGGAAATCTTGAAAGGCAGACAGAATTTGTAGTGCAACATTCACAAGAAATAAAGCCTAAATATCGATACTCAAGTACACAAGATTTAAGAGCTCTTAACACCGCCTTTTATTTTGATGGATCTAAAATAGTATGCAAACCATTTTTCAAATCGACCCTTAACTTGAACAATAAAGCAATAAAAACCGCACTTACCAAAAAAACTGATTCAGGAATTATTTAAGCTAATAGGAGAGGAAACATGAAAACCATCCAAAAACCCATCAAACCACAAGTAAAACAGAGTGTGATTGATTTTATAAATATTATTCCAAGAATTGAATCCCACTTTTTAAGGGCTCAAACAACACGACAAATTTCAAGTGACAAATCACTGGCCGATAGTTATAGAGATGATAAACTTCATGAAAGGGATAATTTACGCTTTGCTACGTCTTCAACATTCAACATTAACACCGAATTCAACATTTCTTTCTTTTTGCCAAAAAAAGACCAATGTGGTCTTTGCGAAAGATACAAGAACACGGACGAAGAAGGAAAGCGCAAGTTAGCCCAAGAATATGAACCGCGTCTAATAGAGAGGACTTTGGCAAGAACTGAAAAAGAAAACAACATAAATAGGACCGCATCACAGCTGCTTACGATTTGCAAGCTGTATTGCAGATACCAAAGGGACAAGTGTTCTTTTTTAAATCCCGTATCAACTGTTTTAATTCCGTGAGTGATTTAAGAGTTAAAGATGTCGTTTGCTTCTTGTGGGATGAAAAACAAGGAAAGTTAGTTTTGTTTTAATCATAAGTTGAAAGTTGATTTCTCAGCTAACTACTTTTGTGAATTAATTAGGTATTACCTAAATATTAAGAGAAATGTGCATTTCAAATTGTTTTCCAAAGAGCAGAAGTTGCCTACATTTTTTTGTTATATTTCTGAGAAAACTTATTAATAGAAAGACCTAATACTACTTTAAGAATTAAAGAAAACGAGAGACTCAATAGTTTTATCATTACTTTTATCTTTTATAGCTTTATTAATAAAAAAATTGTTGATCTGAGTAATTTTAAGTGTTTTCTTGCTAACCCACTACCAAATATATCCTTACTGTTGGTCACAGACTGCTATGATTTGGACTTATCATAAATAATAAGAAAAGCTATTACATTTTTGATTTATGTGTCTCATCAAAAGAGAGTTAACTCAAAACTTTATTCATCAACACAGAGTCAACTCTAAATGATAAAAATATATACACATACTTGATAAGCAAAAGGGGAATAACTCAAAAAATCCAATTTTCTGCCCAAATACATGTCTAAAACACACAAATCCTATAACATATTTCTTTTAGCTGCACATGTATATCATAAATATAAACAAAAAACTCCTCCAGTGCATAGAGGCATGGCAATCAGTTTTTCGTCTTTTCTGAAAAAAGTGTTTTTTTGAGTTGAACCTGTTTAGATCTAGGGGTGCGATATGTATGCTTTTGACGTTTCCATCGATTTAACTTTTTTAGGGCAAGATTTTTAGATTTTTCCGACTTTTTTTGATTTTATGTTATCCGACATTCACACTCACTGGTATCCCTACGAGGGAATGAGATAAGCGGATTTATTAGAAGCGGTGGGAGCAACAATTTTATATCGTCTATTCGTCTCCGCGGGTTCGCCCGGAATTGGATAAAGTGAATATTTCTATCGGTGTCTTATTCTTTATTCTGACAAAGGAGTCTCGTGTCGAGTTCGAGATTTCGCTAGAATTGGGTAATTTAAAATAGGGAATGTGAGTGGGATGATTAAATTAGTATGAGTCATCATCATCATGTCAGCTGTAATATCCGCCTTCTTCATGGATCTCTCTATGCGTGGTGGGTATAGCAACCATCCCCTTATCATCAATGAGGGGATGGTTGCCATACTCACCAGGCTTGGCAGGCGGGTTGGCGAGAGCAGTACGGGATGTTAATACGCTGAAAGGTGCTGCCCATCTTCCGGAGGTATCCCTTTGCCAGATTTTTACTACATCCTCGGACAAGAGAGGAGGAGCAACATTCTTCTGCCGGCCCACTACAAGTTTAAAGTAATAAGGATGAGTACTTAACCATACCAACAATTAACCTGGACTACCTCCGTGGCGCAATAGCCGACTAAGGTTTGATTCTCACCTCAGGACAAATTATTATTTTATATAATACAGGATTTTATCGCGTGTCTGTCTGTCTGTCTGTCCTTCCGTCCGTCCGTCCGTCCGTCCGTCCGTCCGTCCGTCCGTCCGTCCGTCCGTCCGTCCGTCTGTCCATCTGTCCGTCTGTCTGTCTGTGGGGGGCTTCCATACAACAAATGTGATTTTTTTGTCATGTTTTGCTCGATATTAATGACAGCAACAGGTAGACTCTTAAATTTTCACAGAATATTTACACACAATTGTACAGATTCCCTTGTGCTTGACTTTTTATTATTTTCCCGACGTTTCGACCAGATTACAGGACTAATGTTCGTAAGTTTTGTGCAGATATTCGTCCCGGGTATTTTTCTGTGTGATAAGTATGTATGTACATATATACAAAAATATTATATCAGTCATCTGGAACCAATACCACATAATCCCCGGCGGGAACTGAACCCGACACCCCTCGCGTATCAGCCTGCTATTAGACCAACTGAACACCGGCAGGCTTATTTAGTATCTCGCGACAGGTTTGCAACAGGCGCATACTACACAATTGACCATTTACAGCGATGATCGCGTGGTTTACGCCTGTTGCAGCGTTTATTGCGCGATATACGCCTGTTGCGAACCTGTCGCGAGATACATTACGCATCAGCCTGCGGATGTCTTAAGCTGCCTTTACACAGAGGATAAGGTTTACGACAGAAGCGCATTGAAGCGCTGTCATAACTATTTATTTTACAGTTATTTGAGTCGCCTAAAGTTAGCATGTTTTAACATCTCACCTATGTTTTATACAGGGTGTATTATATTGTGTGTACTAACCCGAGAGGGGGTGATTCAACACCCCAAGGACACTCGAAAAATGTACCTTGACATGTTAATAAGTTTTTTTACTTTTAATTTATACCTGATGTATCTCTTTGTTGTGGATTGATTAATGTTTTTTCTTGATTTCTTTTCTTAAAGGACTACACCTCGGTTCCATAATGTCATCACTGGTAACACATACTGATTGTAGACTTTCGTATTAAGGAGATAAAAATAACCGCTATAATTTTAATTAAAAAGCAAGAACTACGAAATTGGCCGTGGGATGCCGGCAGTAGAATGTTACCCCTCCTTTCATGCCCGTGGATGCAGTAAGAGCCTGCTAAGGGATATCTCCGGAAGATGGGCAGCAGCGTCTTCCCGTGTATCCGTACTGCGCTCGCCAATCCGCCTGCCAAGCGTGGTGAGTACGGCAACTACCCCTCATGGAGATCTATGAGGGAGGTCTGTGTTCAGTAGTGGACGTATTACGGTCGAAATGATGATGATGATGAACTACAAAATATTGCGAATCTAACACCGGAGACAACGCAAAACGTGATAGACGAAACATAACAGCCAGGAAATCGTGTTTCAAAATCGCGTTACCTCGAAAATTGTCGTAAAAACGCTTTTTACGAGCGTGGAACGGCTCTCTTTACTATGATTACTTGAACGCCTACTACGGACGGATACATGGGTAAATAGGAAATTGAAGGATTTACATAGTCTAAACAGTGTATAAACACGTGCACTAATCCAAAAGGGTGAAATTTAAGCTCATGAAACAAGTAGATAAAATCGGGATTAACTTTTTTTGTTTTTATTAATTTTATTTACGTGTTTTCAAGTTTATGTAGTCTGAACATGATTGAGTTTTGAGTATTTAATATATTTTATTATTTATATAACATTTTAAAAAAAGTATTTCTGTGTGGTTTTAGGTATATTTATTTGTTTATATGCGGAAACTCTTCGCGATCGCCTATTACATGATTGTATGATCATCTGTTAGAGTTAAATTTTTCGTGGACTTTTCTTACTGCGACAAGCTTTTTTATCACGTAAATTGTGCAAAGACGTTTTGAGTTGACATTAAAATTAAATAGAAAATGTTTATTTTATTATTTTTAGTACGTTTAAGTAAAAGCTTGTTTGTTAAAAAGTTTTTTACTTTTAATTTATTCTTTTTATCTTCTGTTCTATGTTCTGTGCTGAAATGAGAACCAAATATAAATATGTATTCTATTATATTCTATCCCTGCGCGGAAGGGGCTGCTTATTCACCTGTAGATAGTTTTCTTCAAGAACCAAAACTTTACGGAATATAAAAAAAAATAATGCTGGAAAATTTACACAGCATCATCTAGCCCCAAGCTAAGCAGAGCTTGTGTAATGGGTAGATGACTGATCTACTTAATACATTATTTTACATAGATAGATATTTTTATTATTTATAGAAATATAAAACTAATTCAGAGACCACGCGGCCGGCCCAAGCGCAGGTGGCAGGTTGAACTTGATGCCTATTGCCCAGTGTAGGTAATGGGGTGCTGCGTCTCGGGGTACAAGCTCAATAAATACAAACACGCTTGTATCAAGCTCCACACGTATAATTAAATTGTTCGTAGTTCGTACCCAGAATGGCAGACTATCGCTCTGGACCGAGACGAGTGGAGAAAGAGAAGGGATCCGATGGGCTATCAAGATTAAATTAGATAGAAATACATCCAGAACACCCTGAACAAATATCTGCAGATCGTGCAGACATTTTTGTCCCGAGACGGGAATCGAACCCGCAACCTCTTGCGCCGTGCGACTTTGCCCGCTGCGCCACAGAGCTTGTCATCGTCGTAATAAGTTTCGACGTTATAACACTACGTGAGTAATTTCCGTATTTTACAAAATGAAAAGTCTAACCGTATACAAATTATATTCTTAATAATAAGGTAGGTTTTTCTCCCCGAACTGAGAATCATAAACATTTTTACACGTCAAAATTAAATAAAAAATATGATTAATATAAAACCATGACAAGTTGTACAAACAGTTAAGAATGTCTTCAAAGAAAAACTCTCTGAAAGTTTTTTGTGAAGGTAATGTTCGAGTAGCGCTCTGAAAAAAAATTAGGTACATTTACATTAACTAATTTATCAAAGTTTTACCAAGTTGTATTAATTTCCGATGTTATGAAAATAATAATAACTTGTTTTTGTTTAACTATGCCCGCTAACCTACATATGTCTAATGAGCCGTTGATAAACTCCCAAAAAGAATTCGACACGTGTTTCGCGTCTCTACAAGGCACCTTTAGGAGAAATTGGCTCCGCGTTCGTAAAGGAATATATTACCTAGAAACAACGAAAATATAGAAGTTGTTGCCCAGCAACAAACACCACACCGCTCCCTGGAAGTAAGTAATCGGATTTGTTACTAATAATGTGTTGTTTGCCGTGGGGTGCCGGCAGTAGAATTTTACCTCTCCTCTCATGCCCATGGATGCAGTAAGAGTCTGCTAAGGGATACCTTCGGAAGACGGGCAGCAGCATCATTCCATGTTTAAACATCGCAAACTGCTCTCGCCAACCCGCCTGCCAAGCGTGGTGAGTATGGAAACTACCCCTCATGGAGATCCATGAGGGAGGCCTGTGTCAGTAGTGGACGTTTTACGGCTGGAATGATGATGATTCAGCATTCGCTAAAATAAAAGTCATGTCCAGCCTTTATATTCTTCCAGCTTAGTCGGCTATTGGTCAAAGGCAAAATTAGGTAAATTTCTGACGTAGTAGGTAATTTGGTTCGTATAAAAGTCGTAGGCATAATTTGAATCAGAAACTTCATAAAATATCATTTTCAGAATTCAAAAGCACATCGCGACCCACGCTTCAGAGCTCGGCTCCTAAATTTAACGCCCCCCGATCCGAATAAGCAGAACCGCACTAGCGTTACTGAGTTATTAAAATGGTAATTATAATTACAACGGCAGGTTCAGTTGCTATTCTTCTCGTACATGGTTGGAAACGCTAGATGAAATTCAAATTAAAAAACAAAAGTTAAAAAAAAACTTTTTAACAAACAAGCTTTTATTTAAACGTATCTACTAAAAATAATTAATTAAACATTTTCCATTAAAGTTTAATATCAACATAAAACGTCTTTACACAATTTATGTGATAAAAAAGCTTGAAAATTTGCTACAACATTGCTTCTCTAAATTGTTAACGTTACGGAACGACGCGTACATTGACTGTATATTGTATCATTTATCATAATTTCAACCATAGTCTAGCCTGTCCACGTCCACTGTTGGACATAGGACTCTCTCACGGATGTCGTAAACCTACTGTATACCTCATAGCAATAAGAGCGCTCTTTGTATAGACTCCTGTCTTGTTTTACATGTAATAAAATAGATAGATAGAATAGGCTTTGTTGTACAACTTAAAATAACATTAGAAACTGAAAATAATAAAAACATGCTTCTTTATATATCTGTATTGTGGCTATAAATAGGGTTGTTTCGTATATAGCTCACTTTCTGTTCGGCGGTCGAAGTGGTAACACGACCAGGGAGTGGTGCTGTTGTTCGTTATTGGGCAACTACCTTGCGTCTTCTTTGATTCAATTGTATTCCATGACAAACAGGTAGATGATTTCTTCTGAAGTTGCCTTGTTGAGGCGAAACACGTGTCGAATTATTTTTGAGTGTTTTTCAAGCGCTCGTTAGACAAAGGATAGATTTATAGATTTATTTACGATAAAAGAAACTACAATCAGACTTATAACTATCTTAAGCCTAAAAGTTAATTTAAGAATGTAGATTATTAATTACAATGACAAATGACAATTGTGGATAAACTTACGTAAACTGAACCGAGCATGTACTTTAACAGCCGTGCTAGGCGGAGCCTGTGTTACGGACTGCTAATAATTCCTCACGATTTACGTCACTGGCACACTGCTAACAATAATAACTACACAACAATATACAAAATATAAAATATGTAAACAAACATTATGATCGAAGTCATACAAAACACTAAAATATTTTTTATTTTAGTTAACTTGTACACTAATTACAAGTACAACACAGTAAATGCGGGTGGGTTTAAAATTTTAACGTTGTGATTCGGTACAGACATAGAGGAAACCAAATGAAGCCACCACGATTTAGATAAGACTACTATTTTTTTTGTGTTGGCGCAAAGTCAGTCGTGAATAATTTTGCCAAGTTGAAATTATAAGCTAATATAATTACGTAGGTTCGTATTAGTATTTTATAATTATTATTAGAAATAGTGTGTACTTACAATGTTGTGTTTTTTTTTGTTTATTATTTAATATTTGTAGTGAGTATATAGATATCGGTATAAATATAAATATGTATATATATATATTATATATAAAAGTGTGTGTGTGTGTGTGAGTGTGTGTGTATGTTTTATATGGATAATATTATTTCATTTTTCATATTTTAATAAATTTTCAGTTTCTTCATAATCGAAGGAGACTAAGAAGTCATTAAGTAATAGATTACATTTCGACAAGGTAAAAGGGTATAAAGTTATCTGTCTGCTGATTTTGTTATAGAGGTACGGTCCGAGAAAAGCAATATGTCTTTTTGAATATGCCGAATAAACTCTTTCAGTTACCTTAATTCTATCTTTTCGTCTTAAATTGTTAAAATATTCTTTATCGTAAGGCGTCACAAGGAGTGAGTTATCAGAGTCGTTCTTTTGATAAAAGATTGTCTCACTGTCAGTACATTTACTTCATTATAGAGGTATAATGCTGTCGTGGGATAACGGAATGGTTTAGAAAGCATGACTTTCAAAATAGCTCTTTGCGACCTTTCGACACGAAGCATATAAGATTTATAGGTTCCACCCCAGATTGCGATGCAGTATGTGAGCAAGGTATTGCACAATGCGAAATAAATAGATTTTAGCAACTTGAAGGGAAGATGTCTAATTCTTCTGAAAACAAGAATAAGTTTACGGATCCTACCAGTCAGTATCCTTGTATGCTCTTTCCAATTTAATAAATTATCTACCATGATACCAAGGTACTTCATTGATGATACTCGCTCGAGTATCGGACAAGTACACGAATGGGTCAGATACCCATTACAATTGTGCACTCTTATCTGCAGCGTGTCTGCTTTAGGCTGAGAAATTGCAGTCTTTGTAAATGTGAGGTATTTTGTCTTGTTTATATTAAGTGTAAGGAGATTGTTTCTCAACCATGACATAACTTCCTCAAGACCGATCTCTGCAATTCTAGAGACTTCACTCCACGTTGAAGCACCAAACATCAGAACCGTATCATCTGCGTAGGCAATTAACTTCCCACCATTAAGTCTAAGGAAGGATAGCGGATTTCTTTATATTTTTTTTTGTTTCTTTAGATAATTTCTGTATTGTTGTTACGTGGTTGGACCGACAGTTCCCACCGTACATTCACAGTTTCAATGTGAAATGTAATAACGTCTCCGACGCCGGGTTCCATATTAATATGCTTACTGATTTATAGGACCTTGAAATTACTAAGTTTTGGAGTAAACCTTATTGTAAGATTGGCTTAGTTCTAATCGTATTAGTGACTGGTGGAGAGGGTTTCAGGCTTGTCAAACACCTGCTTATCCTGTTACTTACAGTTCCACCTAGACTCTAGGTTGGTGCGAATGAGGTTCACCTTGAGACGAATTCAAAGTCAAAGTCAATACGTGTTTATTGAGGTGTTTATTCATAAGAGCAAAATCTTAACTTAGAAATGTCAATTAACAAAACAATCATCCATTGATAAAATCTAAAATGTTGTTGTAAAAACGTTTGAGTATTTCCCTCGATTCACCATGGATCCTATCAACAGAACTGGCTTAAAAGTAAGCAAACAGTATTAAGTAAAACAAAAAGCCCAACGGCAAGTTTAGATTAGATTAGAGTTAGATTTATTTATCAATAGTTTACATGATAATCTTGTTAATAGCATCCTTAAGCCTATATTAGGTTTATCTGGACACTAGGTTTAAATTTTGTCCACTCTAAGACTGTGTCTTGTTTCCCAACCAGAAGTATTTCTTCTGGCTGGGCGGTTAGAGCTTTAGGTCGTATTACAAATTATTTAATCCCATTTTATTTCATTGCTTTGTTGGACGAGTGGTATATGCCACGACTTTCAATACAACGTGAGTTTAATACGAATGGATTTTTCTTACTTGAAAAATGTATGTGCTCATTTAACACGTGCTCTAAGGAAACATCGTGAGGAAACCCGCGGCTTAGTTAGCGTCAGACGTATTTACCTGTTCTTTCCTCTGACTAATAGCTGGCAGTTGCCGACGCTGTATAAATCATCTATAATAGAGGCAAAGCCCTAATTTTATTTCATTTTTCATTTACAATGACCCTGATGATAATGGTGATGATGACGATTATTTATTTGTTTTTTTTTTTTTTCTTTATTGCACAAAAGGTACAATTTATTGCACAAATGTATGACTTAATGCAATAAGCATTTTCTACCAGTCATCCAGAAAAAGGAGTAACAAAAAATATTGGCGTACTAATGTGTAGTTCAAGAAAGTAAGTAAAATTAACAACTGACGTGAATATAAAATAAAATCCTAACGACATATAAAAAGTAAATAAAATATGTACTTAAAGATATAAACCCAATAGTTATATATACTATTACAATTACAATTAGCCATAAGTGTCCCACTGCTGGGCAAAGGCCTCCCCTCCAACTCTCAACTATATATACTATAAATAATAATAATTATACTTAAGATAAATATAAAAATAATATTTCTTTATTATATTTTAAGATAGTATTTAGATAAAGATCAAGGACAAGACGTTTGAAGACCAACTAGATGACTGCTTAATATTTAAAGGAAGAGTTTTCCACAGACTTACTGCCTGCTACTTAAGTAAACTTTGATTTTAGGGACTGAGGAGAATTTGGGTCTTTCAAAACTGAGAACAGAAGACACAGTATTCTCAAATTCCTTCTCGCCCTAATTGTGAGCCACTTTAGTTTTCGACGATACTCTGAAACATGGTCATATTTTCGGAGGCCTTAAACGAACCGGATACAAAAGTTGAGTAGGCGACCTAATTTGCTGAGGTGTTCAGCTGAGAGATCGAGGTAGGCCACATCCGCATAGTCAAGTATGGGTACTAAAAGGGTTTTTACTAAAGATTTGTTTTTTTATAAAGATAAAGAATGATATTTTTTCTCGGGCAGAAAATGTTTATATCGCAGGATAGAATGAAGGTACACAAAGAATTTTCGAGAAACCTCATTTTCTGCGGCGTCCAGCTCAGATTCACATCCAGCAGAAGCCCAAGATCTTTGACGACTGGTGAAAAATGAATGGATAAACCGTTGTAGCGTTAAATATGCAAGACTTGATTGATTGTTGTTGTTGTTGTTGTTGATGATAAGGATGATGTGTTCGTAAGTATGATAATTAGCAATTACCTTTCAGCCAACATGTATGTCACAGATCCATACCCAGATAACCCCGACCATCGCCTCTTAATTCGTTAACATGCGTGATAGATAACTCGGCCGATATTAATTCCACGTTTTAACTTTGAAACTCGCTCTCGCATGCATTAACCTAACGAGTTGGCGCTGTTTATTTTCAAAGTCAATTTGCTGATTCGCGTAAACCTAAATGGGTTGTAAATGGGTATGCATTGAGGTTATCGGGCTTTTTAGGGTTAACTTGTATTTTTATTAGACAGTTTTTTTTGGCCATTACTAAATAATTGAGTTACATTACCTAATACATTCTAATTGGTAACAAGTGGTATTTGGGTCACCTGAGGCGTCTAACGTCAACGTACGGCGAGGCGCACAGTTAAACGTGTCAACGTGTAGCTTTATGTCAACAGCAGCATCGCCGATGGCAGCAGCTGATTCACCACGAGCCACGATGGCGCTGCCACTCGTTTCGCGCCCCTCACTAAGGCCTTCCATTACTAAACGAATAAAGCTAAAGTGCCGCGAGCCTAAGCGTAGCGCTTTGCTTCCAAATCCTGCAAAAGACCGCTGCGACAAGGATGGTTTTATTCTAGTGGAAAGGCAAAAGAGGAAAACCACTTGTCGTAATCAGTGTGGCACTGCCGCCCCGATCGTAGAGGGACTGACTACCTTGCGTGCCGAGGTACCTACCACGCAACTCTAAATTTTACGCGACCTCTACGCCGTGACAGCAGAGGGTGTGGTAGAATACATGAAGCAGAAGAGTGGCTTCTTCATGTGAGTCGTGAAGTGGGAATCTCGCCGTGAAGTGATTTTTTATTCATTTATGGTGAGAGTGCTTACGAAGCGGCTTTTGACATTTATGGACGCTGCGTTCTGGCCGAAACGTGTCTTGTTTAGGAAATTCATCGGCCGCATGACACAAGACACCGCGTGCACGTCATCACATAGGACGCGGTAAGAGTGATGTGCTAATTCTATTATAAGGCTACTTAGGTGCTATCGTATTTTATAAACTGTATCTATTTGATTGTATCAATAGTATTACATATGTTTATATACAACCTTTGTAATATATTTTAATATATGCATGTAGTTGGAGAGACCTTGCTTTTCCGTGATACAGTTCTTTAACTAGCACGGGAGGTAAGGTGTTGATAATTACGGTAGGTAAATATGTTATAATGTTGTTAAGGTTTAAATTAATAAATGATTGATTGATTAAAACTAGTAGTCGCTCACACTCAACGAAGCTAAGGATGGCAAGAAAGAATGTACTCGAAGTCACATCCATTAAACAGATGATTTAAGGATTGATAGATAAATAGATAGATAGATTTTTTATTGCACAAACTTATAAGTACTGAAGATACATAGGCGAACTTAATTATACAGCTTAGACAACACCTACGGGACGCTGCAGTGCCTGGGACACTGTTAGACTAGGCTTGCTCAGCACCTATATCATCCGCTCAGATTAGTTAGCTATGAAAGAAGAGCAAAGAAGATATCATACATTTAAAGCTGAATGGGCTGCGGGTTGCCTCGCGATGTTTTCCTTTATCGTAAAAGCACGTTGTAAAAAAATCTATTTTTGCACAGCCCGCATCGAGCCCACGACTGGACGATACTTCCTTAACCTCTAAAAATACCGCAAAAACATACACAGTGTAAATTGAAAATTTGAATAGAACAGTGTGCCAGTCGAGATAGGCGACCCGGCGCGACTACAAAGAGATGACGTAGATAAAGCCGATTTTAAAAACGAAAACGCCACATAGGCTATATTTTTCTTAATGGACTACCCCGTTTATAATGAAAAAATCGGTTGTGATACACATTTTGATACACGTTAATATGCAAGTTCATGGGCACATTTGCATCACGTGCCTTAACGGTTAAGGAAAACATCGTAAGGAAACCCGTGGCCCGTGACCTGTTGTATTTTATATTAGTATTTATTGTTATTAAATATATACATATATATGTTATGTAGATTATAATTTATGCATAGTCGCTGAATATAGGAACATACTTTGTCGAGGATACCAGATCTGCTCTGACGTTACGTATTGGGGTGTATTGTGCATTGTTTCCCGTAATACTATTCCGACCCAAACCAGCCTAACTCCTTGAAATAACGGAACAGAACTCTGGGCCGCTGGCAGCAGTCTATGAGCATCCCTGAAGGATATGCAGATCAATACAAGGGTATTATATTATATTTATTAAGTACTTAAGTTTAAATATTTATGACGGCACCGTGCCTTTTTCATTCTTGTCGATTTTATTCATCCAAAGGTTGCCTAGAAGAGATCGCTTATAGTGATAAGGCCGCCCATTGTACTTCTACTTTTAGTTATGTTAGTTTCTTTCTATGTTATATTATTTTTGTGTTAGTATTAAGTTAAGTACAAAAAAGAGTTATCTGTTCTTTCCTATGACTAATAGCTGACTTGGCTGAAAGAATGGTATAGCTGCTAGGCGAGCCTTAACCATCTAAAAATGTCCCAGGTACTGCAGCGTCCCACACAACATGAATACCAGTTGCTGACGCTACATAAATCATCTACAATAGATGCGAAGGCCTTTACGCAAGTGGAATAACTAGTAGAAATGAGTTACAAAAATATCATGACTTGATTCGAAAATAAGTATTCATTTGAAATTCGTAACTACGAATTAGAAATATATAAGTCAAATTTGAATTAAATTGTCAAAGTTCATACAAACTGGTAATAATTATGTACAGCACGCCGCAGTACCTGGGACATTGTTGGATAGAATAGGCTTGCCCAGTACCTATACCATCCTTCGAGCTTAGTCGACTATTAGGCAGAGGAAAGAACAGGTAACAATACGTCTGAAGCTGAACAAGCCGCGGGTTTCCTCCTTCCTCTTAATTCACAAAATGCCGTATCAATAGGAACTTCCCGTTTGACGGTTTGATTTGACCTATTAGCGAAGAACGCTACAGCTGAGTGTTGCAAGCAAACATCGTATATTTGCGATGTCAAAACTAGTGAAATTAATTGAATGAATGAGTAAATAATGCTGCACAATACCTACACTAAAATATAGATGTTACTTACTCATATAACTTCTGGGTAAAATTCGATACGTTTCAATTTTCCAAGAAAATCTACTGATGTGGATTTTCTTGATTTCTAGCGGTTTCTCTTACCCTGATGGGTAGGTAACTGAAATTGCCCTAATCAAGATTTCGTATTGTATTCTAAAGTCATACATTCAGATTCAGTTATATCATTTCATTTGTATTAAGTATGAACAATTATTTTACAAATCGTGTTGGAATTCACCTGTCTTAACACTTATACTGCTTCGAAACATCAAAACGAATTAACTTACTAAACCCACTCAGTCAATCATCAACATCATTTCAGCCGTAAAATGTTTACTACTGAACACAGGCCTACCTCATAGATCTCCATGAGGGGTAGTTGTCATACTCACCACGCTTGGCAGGCGGGTAGGCCAGCGGTGTACGGGATCTTGATACACGGAAAGACACTTCCCATCTTCCGGAGGTATCCCTTAGCAGGCTGTTACTGCATCCACTGGAATGAAAGAAAAGGTAACATTCTACTGCCGGCTACCCCATAATAAACTCTAGGTCTAAAGAATACACAGTAAATCCAGCCGTGATGCGCAAAGCCGACGGCGATCGCCGATAAAATACAGGCATTGAAGAGAGAATTTTAAAATACGCTTGTGAGAGCCATCGAAACTTTTTCAACGTTTATTCGCAAGTCTATCTGCACTTAGCTATTGAAAACTGGAACATTTATATGACATTTTTATTTAACTGTCCTCAGGTTAAATACTTTATAATATATATTTTTCTTTATTGTCAGTTCAGTTTTTAAAGGTATTTATTTAATACTGCCAATATTATGCAGTAGGGTGCTGGCAATGTATGCATGTAATGTTGCCTCTCCCGTGGATGCAGTAAGAATCTACTAAGGGATACCTCCGGAGGATGGGCAACAGCGTCTTTCCGTGTATCAACATACCGACTACACTCGCCAACCCCCCTGCCAAACATGGTGAATATGGCAAAAATCCTTCATGATCAGAACTTGCATGTCTTACGGCTATAGTACAAGTAGAACGTATAAACGAAGGTGCCAACCATGCAAAACTCATTGCAAAAATTTTAAGCACGTTCATTTCACTTGGATACTCACACAATGTCTCACTTGGCTCTAGGCGCCAATTAAGCCACGAGCCAGATCGTAACATAAAAGTACAACTTTTGTTAAAAGACTAATCAATTTATATGTATGGGTAACATAAAATTACGACAAGTATGACAAACATTTGGGATAAGAATAATCATATTATAGAAAACATTAGCCACTTATTTTGAACTCTAAAGCCGTAATACTTGACGACCTTTGTGGCGCAGCGGGCGAAGGTCCTCCTGCGATGCAAGAGGTTGCGGGTATGATTCCCGCCTCGGGACAAATGTCATCAACAGATATTTGTTCCGGGTGTTCTGGATGCTTTTTTTAATATAATAATATATCTATCAGTGTAGTGTATTAGGTATATCATGCATCATCACACAAGCTCTGCTTAACCTAAATAAACTATGCTGAGGTAGAGAACCCTCGCGTCTACAGCACAAGCCACGAGCTTAATTAGAGCGAGGTGTCGAAACTAAACATGTTACATTAGGTCTATATTAAGCATTAATATGTTAATATTAGGGTTTACAGAAATAATGCTTTTTTATCTTTATGGTCAACCTTGGGCTAAATGATGCCATGTAAATGGTCCAGCATTTTTATTTTTATTGTTATTTATCAGTTCAGATACTCGGTTCTAGTGCAGCACAGCAGGCGCGTTTCGACATCGTCGCCTGGCGAAGTGCGATACTATTCGATCGCTGTTCAAACAAATACCGGGGCCTTTGTTTCTTTCATTTCCTGGGCGTTTCCAGCGAAAAGTAGGTTAGGTATCTTTACATCGGATTGACTAGGAACGTCTCTGCTCTTTCCAAGTCATCATCTTCATCATTTCAGCCATAGGACGTCGACTGAACACAGGCGTTTCTCATGTATCTATGAAGGTAGTTGCCATACTCATCACGCTTGGCAGGAGGGTTGGCGAGCGTAGTACGGGATGTTATTACACGGAAAGACGCTGGCCTGCATGAGACAGCCTCTCAGTAAGGCTCTTACTGAGAGGCTGTCTCATGCAGACCTGCTAACATTCTACTGCCGGCACCCAACGGCTAGCCAATCCAACCCTTTAATATATCGAAGACGAACTATGGGTCGCTGGCAGCATTCCATGAGCATCCTCGAAGGATATGCAGATGTTGTAGAAGCAGGGCATGACTCTATGTGCTCTTAATGCCACGTCTTTACTTGTCTTCAAGTTGGAGGGTGGCCAAACGCTTGCCTATTGACAATAAAACCAATAAAAAATAAATTAGGCCCGGTGCGTGTCAAGTCACGCGCTGTTAAAGGTTCCGTAGTTACCCGTATACATGTTGTTAGAAGTTGGTGTATGTTTTATTAACGTTAACCTCCTTAACAGGTATTCATTGTGTTCTGTATGTTTGGAGAAACGCATCAGTTACTAGAGCGACAATTTCTCCGAAACGAATAAATCTGGCTTAACCGTTACTCGTATTCCTAGAAAGTGGTTAAAACTATATTCATAAATATTTTCATATCTGTAAAGCGAAAAAACGTTTAAAGTAAAATATTTCCTAAACGGAACACCAAATCGAAATTCTCTTTGCAACCCGTAAATGATTTTGAAATACCTATTCAAGGAAACACACGATGTAAATCAAGGAAAAAAAGTTTGTCCCAACCTAAGGTGTACGACAAATAAAGAAAATTCCACAGTTTTGGTGTCAGGGCCCATCCAGCGATTTAAATTTTTGCTTCGTAGAGTTTAGTCCCGCTTTTCCCGTAACACTTCAGCCAGCGCCTACTCTTACTCCCAGTTTATCTGTCAAAAAAATAACGTTACAAACAAAACTATATAGCTGTTCGTGACAAAGTGTCTCACTTGGCTCTAGGCGTCAATTATTGACTTTATTGCAGTCGTAAAACATCCACTACTGAACACAGGCCTCTTATTGATCACCATGAGAGGTAGTTTCCATACTCACTACGCTTCGCGGGCGGGTTGGCGAGCGCAGTGCGAGAGATTGATACACGGAAAGACACTGATGCTCATCTTACGAAGTTACCTGTCAGCAGTCTCTTACTGCATTCACGGGCATAAGAGGAGGGGTAACATTCTACTGCCGGCACCCCACGGCAAGTTATTAACTTAGCTTAGAAGTAATAACCTAAGAATAATTAGAATGATCAAGTTAAGGGTAACATAAAATAGTTACAAGCCAAACAATCATTTTAGATATGTATTATCATATTTTTTGAAAACATTAGGCAGTCTTAAATAGGAAGAATAAATTAAAAGTAAAAAAAAAAACTTTTAAACAAACTAGCTTTTATTTAAACGTATGTACCTACCTAAAATTATAAAATAAACATTTTCCATTAAAGTTTAATGTCAACTTAAAACGTCTTTACACAATCTTTATGTAATAAAAAGCTTGTTGCGAGATTAACCTGTGTACCTGTAACTTGTTCTAATTGATTTTTTTTCAAACAATGTAAATACGAGTACCTGCTTAAATCTCGCTACAAGATTTTTTATGACATAAATTGTGTTAAGATGTTTTAAGTTGACATTAAACTTTAATGGAAAATGTTCATTTTATTATTTTTATTAGGGACGTTCAAAAAAAGCTTGTTAGTTTTTTTTACTTTTATATTGTTTATTTTTAGTTCAAACTGGACAGTTGGTTCCTTGTCTGTTCATTTCAGGGCATGAGCCCGCCATGTTGGATTTAGTGATGTCATATTATTTTTCGAGTAACTCTCAGCAAGGCCTTTCATTGGATACCGATATTGTAAGAGTGCATTAAGAATAACCAGTCCGCCATCTTGAGAATACCGCCATGTTGGATTTAGAGCGATGTCATTTAATTTTTCGAGTAACTCTCAGTAAGGCCTTTCATTTGATACCCATTATAAGAGAGCATTAAGAATAACTAGTCCGCCATGTTGCATTCAGAGTATCGTCATTTTATTTTAGAATTATTCATAGCAAACCCTTTCATTTGATACCCATATTATAGGAGTACATTAAAAATAAATAGTCCGCCATCTTGGGTGTTCCGCCATGTTAGATTCAGAGTGACACGTAGCTGATCATGCATTTTCATCCAAAAAAACTTGTATACAAAATTTCAGCTCAATCGGTTGAAAATATCTGCTTCAAAATTGAGTTGCAAAATTCCGCGGACAAACATAGTTACATACATACATACATATATACAGGGCAAGCTAAATAAAAGCTTGTAAAAAGGGGGCCGTGGGGTGCCGGCAATATAATCATACCACTCTTTACAATGCCACTGTTTGGTGTCGGGGCCCATCTAACAAGTTAACTCTTTGCTTCGTGTAGAGTTTACTCCCGCAGGATGATTACGTATCTCGCGACAGGTTTGCAACAGGCTAATATCTCGCGAGATACGTAACCACCCGGCAGGGTGGTTACGTATCTAACGGCTGAAGTGTCAAAAGCTCGCGCTTTTGACAGCCGGCGCCGACTCTTACTCCCAGTGGATCTGTCAAATGTTACTAACCTTACACACAAACAGAGCCGTGCCTGGGGGAATCACACTTCCTGCCATTTGAGACTTAATGCCTAGTCTACACGAAGCTGGCTTGTTATTTGCCTTGTGTACACAGTTTTTCAAGCCAAGCCAGCGCTGGCTGCCAACGCTGGCGAGAATAGAGCGCCCGTCTATTTTTCAATGACCTCCACTCGCATACCCCTCGACTCCGCGTCAGCGTTGCGGACACGTGTAGATGCATCACGCACGCCAGTCACTGGCGAATGTCCGTAAAGTGTGTGTGTCTTAGTTTTTGTTTGGAATTTCTGCGACAAAATGCCGAGAAAATTCAACGAAGAGGATAGGTGCAGTTGGTTGGTTGGTTTGTTTAACCAACCAACCAACCGCTAACCTGTACTCAGAAGGATTTTTTAATCTTAGATGTTTCAGCAACAAAGCAGGAGCTGCAGTTATAGGTCTATCGCTTAACCATTTTCTTATCCAGTCATTTTGCTTTTTTTTCTTATAGGTATATCAATTTTCTCTTAATAGTGCAGAGATGTTCTTTAAACATTTCTTTTGCAACAGACTTTGCCGTAAATTCATTATTTTTTAACTTCAAACGTGTGCACACCCGAAGAAAAATCCGTGAATGAATGGCCTCGTCTAAACAACAGGGGCCAGGCCAACGCTGGCTTGTCTGCAGGACTGGTGCCAGCATTACTGGCTTCGTATAAACTCTGCTTTAAGAATCCTTGGCCAAAGTCTTCTACTTCCTTTCCTCGATTACGCGGATGTTTGTTTTTTGGACGCGACAGAGGAACTATGGAATAAGCTCGAGCGCCTTCAAAATTTGGCCATCCGTTTTATATACGGATTGCGTAAATTCGACCATGTGCAATCACTGTGCCTGACTGTACAAGTGACACTTTTTTTTAATCATAAAGAAGGGCTTTGTCGCTTATGCGATTATAGAGGTACAGTCCAAAAAAATGACACATAATAGGTAGTGAAACATCTGGTATTATTCTTCGGGCCGAGTCTAAGCGGGCCGAAAGGGCACTGATCCGGGGAAATATAAGAATATCACGCCAGCTGTCACGATTTTCTAGTTTCAAAGCCAATTTCATTTCATCAGAAGTTTAACAGTTTTATGATTTTGGCTTGATCTGCTGGGAAAGTAAAACTAGTTAATTAGTTGCCGTGGGGTGCCGGCAGTAGAAAGTTGCTACTCTTACTCGCTGATGCACTAAGATCTGCAAAGGTTTATCTGCGTAAGATGGGTAGCAGCGTATTTTCATGTATCAACATCTCATACTGCGCTCGCCAACCCGCCTGCCAAGGATGGCGAGTATGGCGACAACCCTCTCGTGATCTTGGAGATTCATGATGGAGGCATATGTCCAGCTGTGGGCGTGGACAGCAATCCTACAACTGAGATGATGAATACTACCTGCGCAAACCTGCGTTTCCCGAAGGGCAGTTCCTATTGGTGATGAAATTGTTCTAGATGGAATCGCAATTGCGTGTGTAAATTAAATAATTATTAAATGAAGAATAAGAACAAGAAGTGCATCCACGGGCAAGAGAGGAGAGGCATTCTACTGCCGGTGCCCCACGGCTAGTTTCGGTTCGTTCCCGCCGGGGTCCAAATGTTTGCTTTTCAGACTAAGGATTAAACGTAGCGAGCCGTGGATTTTTTTTTAATACAATGCTGGACAATTCACACAGCATTATTTTGACCCAAGCTGAACAGAGCATGCGTACTAGACGACTGATATCTCACTAATATTGTAAAGCCGAAAGTTTGTTTTTATTTGTGAGGTTTGTTACCTCTTCACGCAAAAACTAGCGTACGTATCGATGTTGACTTGGATTAAATATAGGCTACTTTTTATACGCATGCGAAGCGGCGGGCACAAGCCAGTACTTAATACATTGTTCTCATAGTTCTCATACTCTTTGTCATAGATAAATATTTTTTTATTATTTAGAGAAAAACATCCAGAACACCCTGAAAAAATGTCCGCAGATCGTACAGACATTTGTTCTGAGCGGACCTTTGCTTGCTACCCCACCACAGAGGTCGTAAAAATGTCTTCACGATTCACAGTCTTCCCGATATTTTCCTTCCTTAGTGTACGTGTTAAGGTCGGCTTGTACCTTCAGACATATGGGTGCCAGATAAACAGCCGCTGTAGTAATAATCAAATATTTAAAGAATCAAAAAATACTTAATTCAGTGCGGCCGCATGGACCTTATTGACGCGTCACAAATTACAAAATAAAGAAAAGAATAAAGCAAATAATTGAATCTGTTCACTTGTCTTGTCTTGTCTTGTCTTTTTAATTTATGGCTTTTTGTGTTTGGTTTTACACAATTTCGCCAGTGTTAAGTTAAATTTGTAAAAATATTATTATATATTAATTATCTTTTCGACATTTTGTGTGTCGCCTGTTTTTGTAAAAAAATATCTGTTCACTTCAGATGACACAATCGTTAGATGCGCCCTGACACTAAGAACTGTGACACTGTCTTGCTCCGATCTTTATGCCGGCTGTACACACTCGCCGAGACACCCCGAGACAGAACGAGAACGAGTGTGTACATGATGCTCTCGCCATGTCTCGCCCGCTCGGGTCTCGCCACGGTACGCCTCGGCCGCGTGTCGGTTTTTTGCGGCCGAGTCATAGGGTCTCGTCCGCTCTCGCGAGGCAAACAACACTAAGTATGCACACGTGTGTTAACAATAATGCCTCGGCAACCCGCCCGGTAAGTGCGGTGAGTATGGAAACAACACCCTCATGATCTTGGACATTCATGTGGGAGGCCCATGTCCAGCAGTGGACGTGGTCCTACGGCTGAGACGACAGGTACATGTGAAGCTAATAAAAGCGTGTTATAAAGGCGCATTGATGGAGACGTTTCCCGACAGATACTCGACCAGACATAACAAAGGAAAACAAGCGAAGTGCCTCAAACGATGTTTGTCGAAGGTATAAACGGAGCGGAGACGGTCGCCCAAATTGCTGTGTGCGTACAGACTGGTTCAAATTCATTTATTTATCTTTCCACATTTACATGTACTTAGATAAGTCAACAAAACAATATAATAATAAACATAACTATGTATAAGAAATACTAGAAAAATCTTAAATCTCAAGTATAGCACCTCATCATAAAATAAGTTTTTGTCAGCCAAAGCTTCGTCAACAGTATAGTAACTCTTATTTAACAAATAATTTTTAATAAATATAAGTAATTCCATGTCTGGTTTTTTTCTTAATTCAAGAGGTGTTTTATTATAAAGTTCGATCGATAAGCACTTAAAACTTTTTTTTAATTTTAGCTAGTATCTCACTGGTGAAACGTAACATGTCATCATATCATTATCATTCTAGTCTTCAGTGGTTCCTTGTATACTAGATCAACTGACAGATCGGAATTTATCAACTAACGCTGTTTAATAACACAAAAATCGGCATCATGGCCCCAGTCTCTTTCCTACCAAGATACAGAGGATCTTTTCACCAATATCAGGTAAAGATTCTCCTACTATGAGTGCACGACGGGTCGCGGAGGTGGCGGGTCGCGAACCGAGTTCACCCTGACGAAGGGTCTCGATAAAGGTCGAAACAGTTGGTGCTTCCAATAATAACAAGTACGTGAACATTCCCGCTATTTAATATGAATGTAATAAGTAACGAAAGTAACTATAGTAAAATAGACTCTCCTAATCTATAAACTTTTTCACAAATAACTCGCCCACGCCTCATAACCACAAATATAATAAACACAATTTTTTTAACTCTGTGTGAGTATACACACACTTACACACACACATACACACACATACACATACACACGCACTCGCACTTTAATTTCATGTTAATAAGGCAAGTTTTAATTTAACTGTTACTTATAATTTTTCGTGCATATTTTAACTATTTAAAACTATTTTCTTCTTTTTTGTACAAAAATAACATTATTTTTGTAAGAAACTTTAGCAAATTTTAGTTAAGAGGACGGTCGCTGACACTGCAGCACAGTTACCCAACTTTCGCAGCTGTCAACGTTCATGTTGTTATTGTTTCTTGTATAAATAAATATACTTGATTTGATTTGACGTTTCAGCTGCAAGCGTGGAGGCATGACACGACCCTCCACGCTGTTACCCCCCCGCACACTACGTGCCCCGCCGTGTTCATTCGAAAAACAGACAAATTACGGGTGGACAGACAGACACTCCGCGCGCGGCTTGCAATGCACATTTCGGGCGAACAAGACGTCTAAACAAAAATGCCCGTGGATGCAGTAAGAGTCTGCTAAGGGCTACCCCCAGAAGATGGGCAGCATCGTCTTTCCATATATCAACATCTCGAATTGCCGTCACCATCCCGTCTACCAGGCATGGTGAGTATGGCAACTACCCCTCATGGAGATCCATGAGGGCGGTCTGTGTTCAGTAGTGGACGTTTAACGGATGAAATGATGTACACGTCCAAACTATGAGAAATCGTAACAAAGTTTCATAATATCATCAACCTTTCATAATATCTGTAGTGCAGCAATGTGTACGGCGAATTCTTTCATTGCGTGATACATTTCATCTTACGTTTCACCAATCTGTACGCACCTTTAGTGTCTTACGGACACCCGCCACTTAACGATCGATGCAATATTGTTCTTATTGCCGTAGAATGCTGGCAGTATAACATTATACTGCCGCATTAAGAATCTGCCAAGAGAAACCTCAGGCAGCGTCTTTCCGTGTATCAACTTCCTGTACAGCGCTTGCTAACACGCGAGTTTGGCAATCCTTATGATCTTCGAGATGCATGTCCAGCAGTGGACGCTCACAGCAGTCTTACGAGTTAGATGGTGATGATTGAAACCGCAACCTCTTGCGACTCCTCCGGCAGGCTGATTGCGTATCTCGCGACAGGTTTGCAACAGGCGCAGATTTCTTTATCATCGCTATCAAACGTGATTTTGTTGCTTTTATACACTACAAAATTTACCGCAATGATCGCGAGATATACGCCTGTTGCAAATCTGTCGTAATCGTAATACGTAATCATCCTGCGGGTTTTCTCAACTGAGCTTCAGAGGTTGTCGTTGGGGATACCATGGAGTTCGATAGTGATTTTTTATTAATTTCACATTTGTATAATCATGTTCTTCAGCTTCAACAACAAATATATTTAAATTATCAAACTTTTTTCAATTTGCAACGCAATTTCGACGATAAAAGACGATAAAATTGATTTTATAAATTGCTTAGATAGGGTTGGGATAGACAGGTTAACACGTGCTGAAATTGTGTAAAACACCGTGAGAAAACCAAAGATTGAAATCTGTAGATGTGCTCTGACACTAAAAGCTGTGGCATTGTCTTTATGTGTTTTAACAATAATACTGACGCACGCACACTGGTTTTGTCAATAAGCCATACCGTTTTTGTTACCATTTATTGTGAAGAGCTCTATGGTGCAGCGGACGAATGTCCACCTGCTACGCACGAAGCTCAAGCTATTTGTTCAGGGTGTTCTGGATGTTTTTCTAAATATATTATAAAACAAGCATTAATACGGAGGTACCAGAAAAAAGGGCGAAGGTTTCCCAAAACATAAAAAAAAATTCAATATTTCAAATACCCAATAACTCCAGTCAGGTTACAATAACTCCAGTCCCTGTGACCAGGTAGTAAGCTCTACTAAGCTAAGGGCTAGATGATGCTCTGGGAACTTTCCAGCATTTTTATTTATTGTGCAATCACGATACACGAACTCAGTGCTACAAAACCGATAAAAGGCAATCAAGATTTTCGACGCGACGGCTAGTGTCTTCGTGGCCGAAATGGTTAAGTCGTTCGTCTGAAAATTGCGGGTTCGAGTCCCGTCGAAGACAAAATTTTGATTGCATTTTTAATTTTTTATATGATACACGAACTTTCGTTAAAAAAATAACACACACCACGTCGGGCTAACACTTTGTTTACTGTGTACTCCAAATAAGCTCACTCATTTCGTGGGGAAACAAAACGGTGCGGTCTCATTGCGGTAAAGGCGTATCCAATGATTTAAATCTTTGGAGAAAACGGCTACGTCAGCTTCAGACGTATTGATCGGTTCTTTCCTCAGGGTACTGCTGAATAGGCTTAGGGTGTGTTGAGTGCTAGGCAAGCCTTCATCATCATCATCATCATCGAAATGAAAACGTCCACTACTGAACACACGCCTCCCTCATGGATCTCAATGAGGGGTAGCTGCCATACTCACCAAGCTTTGCAGGCAGGTTGGCGAGCGCACTACGGAATGTTGATATACGGAAAGACGCTGCTGCCCATCTTCCGGAGGTATCCCCTAGCAGACTCTTACTGCATCCACGGGCATGAGAGGAGGGGTAATATTCTACTGCCGGCACCCCAAGGCAAGGCTTACTCATCTAATAATACACGTGGGTTATTCTTACAACCTCGGGTGTACCCCAGCGAGTGAAGAGAGTGACAGAGGCTGGGTTTCATTCCCGCCGCGAGACATGTAGATATGTGTTTGGGTAAATTCGTCATCGGTCCATTTTTTGTGCTACTTTTAAGTTCCATACTAGGAGGGTAAATTTTTCACCGTCGAATAAAATATTATTTTTTATGGGTAAATTCGTCATTGGTTCCTCCATCGTGGATTTATGTACAGTCAGCATGAGAATGAAGAGAGCATGCCGTCCTTAAGGAGATTAGTAAAACTTCTGTACAGCAATCTCCTTTGCGTACTGTTTGAGAACTGGGATTTGAAGGGGTTTCTGGACAAAAAGTCCTTCAACTTCAAAAGTCAGCAATAATCTCATCAATCAGATATAGACACCGTATTTGTGCTGCAGAAGAGGGCTATTCGTTCTATCTACAATATGGGTCCCAGAGAATCACTTCGCACTAAATTTAAAGAAATAAATATAATGACAGTAGCTTGTCAATATATTTATGAGAACCTGTTGTACACCCATAAAAATATTGCTTCGTTTAAGAAAAACAGCGACAATCACAATGTAAATACAAGAAATAAGAATAAACTCGCTGTGCCCACTACTAGGCTCCATAAGGTGAAAATATCTTTTAAAGGGCAATGTATACGCTTCTACAACAAACTCCCAAGTGAGTTGCAGAAGTTATCATTGAATAAATTCAAAAACATTATTAAACGCAATCTGTGCAATAAAGCTTATTATAAAATATCAGATTACCTAGAGGACAAAACCACTTGGGACGGAATCTGCTCCAACTCCGTCAAACGTAACATAAGACAAAATAAAATTGTTAAATGATGACTATAACGACCGAGTTAGGTTCTTCTGTTCACTTCTTTTCCTAACTCGCGTGTCATCTGAAGTGAACAGATTCAATTATGTGCTTTATTCTATTTATTTGTGTTGTTTTATTTTGTAATTTGTGACGCGTCAATAAGGTCCATGCGGCCGCACTGAATAAAGTATTTTTTGATTCTTGATTCTTCTTCTTCTCCTTCGCAGGGGATAGTCGCAGGGGATTTTGGTAATAAGCCATTAGTAGTAAGCCATCTAACAATGCATCTAACAGCCTCATCAAAATAAAACACTATTCGAACTGGACACTAGCAAATTGACAACTCAAAGTAAACAATGAAAAACTTGTTACAGCGCGGTGACTGTCTAATGGACATGGCAATCTTGCATAATGAGGCTTTGCAAACGTAGACAAATGGTCCGCCGAGCTGCTCGCTAACGAGGGACTCAACACACAAATTAAACGACCTAAGAAATGAATGAAATGAAATTAAAATGATTTATTAGACACAGGCAGGCAAGAGTAAAAAAAACATACAAAGTTAATGACGGTAAGGAGCTCACTCAAGTGCCAATTTACGAAATTACGTCAAGGTTAACCTACCCAGATTTTAATATTATTGATTATGCAGTGGGGTGCCGGCAGTAGAATGTTATCCCTCCTCTCATGCCTGTGGATGCAGTAAGAGCCTGCTAAGGAATACCTCCGAAAGATGGGCAGCAAAATCTCTCCGTGTATTAACATCCCGTAGGTACTGCGCTCGCCGTCCCGCCTGCCACGCGTGGTGGGTATGGCAACTACCCCTATAAGATCACTGCATACTTGTAGATTAATGAGGTAGGCCTATGTCCAGCAGTGGGCGTCACACGGCTGAGATGATATTGATGACAAATAATTTGCTTAAATTAAAACACTCAATTTTGCTTAAATTCTTTACGCGATCGAATCAGAAATGAGGAGATACGTAGAAGAACTCGGGTCACCGACATAGCCAAACGGATAAGCACGTTGAAGTGGCAATGGGCAGGCCATGTAGCTCGCAGAACAGATGGCCGATGGGGCCGAAAAGTTCTCGAGTGGAGGCCACGGACCGGCAAGCGCAGCGTAGGACGTCCACCAACAAGATGGGATGATGACCTGGTGATGACCGCAGGTCGGCGGTGGATGCAGATCGCTTCCAACCGCAATAACTGGATATCTATGAGGGAGGCCTATGTCCAGCAGTGGACGTCCTACGGCTCATTCGATGATGATGATGAAAACACTCAGATCTGAGATGAATATTTTGAGATATAGCAAACATTTTATGCCGCGGTGGAAATCGAACTCACAACCCGCGTTCTGCGTCTCAGGGCTAATTCTACTTTTCGCCCTGGTATCCCATTGGGACATTTTAAATCAATGCATCAGCAAGCTACGTAATCGCTAATCTACGTAATCGCTAAGCTAACTTTCTCGCAGACCATTCGTCTAGTTATAATACACGATTAGGTTTTAACGATGATGACTCTGTTCGAGATAAGGCTGCAGGGAATATTGACCCGAATTAGGATGACACAGGGTTTAGTTCGCCTTAGTGTGGGGTGTAAGATTTTGCGCCTAATTTTGTATTCTCTCTGGTTCCACGTCATGCCCCGTGTGCCCCGCGATCTTTAGATTAAAAACTGTATAATAGTATTTTTAAGTGCATCCGCGACCAAGAATGTTTTAACGTGTTTGAAACGTCGGAAAATTTATGAGAAAGCTACGAATCTTAGGCGAAAAATGCCTATAAAAAAAACTAAATAGCATTTATAGGTTAGTTAGTATTACGAGGGCAGTTTAATAAGTCAGTGACTTTTCAAATAAATATATTGTCGGAGACAAATCACCGCCTTGCGTCGCCACGCGAATTCACTGCACATCACTACGAGGATGCGGCCGACACGCGGGGGCGGGGCCGGGGTGACCCGTCTAGCTGCGACTACACTCCATCACACACGCGACCGAAGACGCACGCTTTTTTTAGTCTATAAGTAAACCAGCATCTATATACAGTCCATTCTCTTTAATTTCACCTGAGACTCCAACATACATATATATTGTTCGGCGAAAAAGCGTTTTATTTCTTAACATAATCTTCTTGTAGCTTGATACATTTTAACTCGAAATGGTACAGTCGCGTTGATACTAAAGGGTCTTAGACGAATTTATCTTGTCTAAGTAAAGGATACCTTTTAGCTAAGGATACATTAAGGTACCACTAAGACTTAGTAAAGCCTTTACTATGAACGCGACTGTACTATAATCCAACGGTAAAGGTCATTGGGCATTTTGTTCGGACATATGACCCACGGCGCACAAAAACGAAACAGGGCTAGGTATGTAGTTAAATGTATATGTTACTTAATGGTATGGGTCGCATTATTGCAGGATATGGGAGAACCGCAAAAAAAAATTTTTTAATTAATATTATAGCATTTTTTAAATAATTATTATAGCATTTTTAAATTATTATTATAGCATTTTTATAATGAACTAAGTAAAAACTATTGGCCTGACTGTAAAAATACTTTGTAAAACAGTTGTTTTGAACAATTTCCAGGAATACGAAAATAAAATCCATTTTGTGGTAATAATATTTTTATTCTGCATTATCAAAATCTATAGTTAATTCATCTAAAAAGGCTGCAGGCGCGTCTATCACGTCTTGATGCCTGGCCCATGACAGAAAGTATACGACGCTTACAACATGTGCACAGCTTCCGACAGTGCGACGGCCGTGTATACACGAGCAGTAATACTGTTGGATGCTATTTCTTCCAATATGGGTAGGATCTACTAAAATATAGGTGTAGTACTGCTTTGCACGGACGTGTCGTGACTGTATTCTGCCTCTTATCAATATCTTATTTTCAATCATTTCTTGGTGCCGGTATAGTTCGATAGTGTATACACCATCCTCACGCATGTGCTCGTGGCAATACGATCTTGCGATTCTCAAGTGGTATGATCCCAACGTAAACAATATTAATTCGTCAAATGTAAGCCGAGGAAAGTCATCAAAATCCGGATCATTGCCATCGAGTCGCACAAACGCTACTCTCTGCCTGTTTAAATTATGGTTAATCACATATTCTGCCATCTCATTGGGTTCATTCATTCGTTCATTTATAATTCTTATGAATTGTTCCGCATACATAAGGTCCTCATATGGATGGCGAGTAGCATTAATTATGGCCGCAGTTATTTTGAAGTCGACCATCATGTTTCTCATGGCAACGTTAAAATATACATGGCGAAAGATTTTAAAATCTTTCTTGAATCTGCCGTTAATGGTTTCCACTACCCACCGGATCATTGTTATTAATCTAGATTTATTAGCATCTAGTGTCGTCAGTTGTTCTCCTCTTACTCTTGTAGGCGGCATGTGAGGATTATACCCGCATTCCTCAATTTTATCAATCGAATCCCGAAATCCACGATCCAATATAAAAACATCATTAACTCTCAAGAACCCATGAATCGGAGAATCTTCTTGCATCAGGTCACGCATAATGCTTGCGTCCGAAGTAGTCGCAGTGTAAGGCCCCGTAACATCTACTATGTAGCCGTCGGTACATACTATAAGGAAGGGTTTTACTAAGTTCCGAAACTTATGAAGACTGTAAGTTTTGCGCTGGAAAAGGAAATTCGAACTCTTTTGTAGATAAATATATGTTCCATCACATACGAGAATGGCCGCCGGTTCATTATAGTTACCACCAAAAAAATGGCTTGGAATTGCAAGATTCTTGGCCACCACATCTTCCCTAGTAATATGATTTAAGCCCAAATGCTGTGGAACAAAATCATTACTTAAGCATTCTCTTGCTATCGCCAACTTCCTTTCTAGGGTTCTCCTCGACATATTGAATTTAGTGGCTAATCGCTCATCTGGTTCACCGGTTCTTATTTTTGTTAAAAAAATTCCAAGAACTGTGGCAGGATGAACTGATCGATCACCCAGTGAAGGCGTTTGGTTCAAAATAACATTAAATTGATATTTTGTTAGTCCCGTCCAAAAGTGAAATTCATTGTCCTCTATTTCTTCAATATTTTCGAAATCAAGGTTGCTTCTTTGTTCGATACCCCATTTATATAAATTCATCATACCAACAACATGAGTACTGTCAAAGTTTTCGTGGGATGTAGTGTTGAGCAAGTCTACCCAATCATTCCTCATAAAATGAGCATTGCAAACCCGAGCTAATTCTGGTATATAAAAATTGTGATTGTGTAAGAGTTGGAACTTAGCATATAGTGGAACATTATGGGCCACTACATTTCTACAGTTTGTAAAAATACAATGTCTCGCTGTATTCGATGCTCGCTTATATCCTCTAGGCGTAACAAAACTAGGCTGCAATTGTACTTGATCTTGCACTGGTTGCTCTTCAACTGGCTGATCTTGTACTGGTATATTTTGTACTTGTTCATTTTGTACGGGTTGATTCCGTAAACGACGATCTAACCTTGACCAACAAGCATGGCACATGGCCCGTGAGCCATTAAAAGTAATCTGAAACAATTGAAAAAAAATATATATATTCCTCCATTTATCAAGAAGTAAAATGAGCCATTACATTGAGCAAAGCAACATTTGTACAATCAAGAGCACGCGACGAGTCATACACATACGATGACAGTGTAGTGTACTTACCTCACGTGGTATTATTTCTTGCAATAATAAATCTACAAGATCCCTTTGTCTTTCCAAAAAGAGAACTGTCAATATGTGTTTTCGTCGACGTAAAACAGATCGATTACACGACACGCAACTATTTTGTCTTTCCATGTTAATGTAAACCAATCGTCAAGCAAAATCAGGGGTCCATAAAACACGCTCAAGTAATCAATAAAATGCAAAAATCGGAAACACGAGTTTAAACGCACAGATCGAAACGAAGGATGACGTACGACTGCGGGGCGGTCAGAGCGGGTGGGGCGCAGGCGGCGCGTCGCACGCGCACTTCGATACCTTACTGTTATTTTCTACCTGTCGAAAGTGCGAGCGAGAGAGACATACAATCTGTTATGCGATACAAACATTTTTCTTATGCTTGTACATACATTTTCACAATGCTGACAGTAAAATCTTTAGTTTTTAGTCTAATAGAATTATAGTTAGACTCACATACATACTGTTACATAACATTTTTCCTCCAGCAGATACATAAAAAAATTACATATTTAGAAAAGTGGAATTGAATACTTTACTTTAAAAGTGATTTGAACACTGTGCGCGAAAAAAAAAAGTGGGTCAAAACCGCCCAATGATCTTTATTCGTAAGGCGTGTTGACCAAGTGGTATATGCTCCGAATGTCGTGGGTTCGATACCGGCCGTGCTCCAGACTTTAAAATGTACGAGTGCACATGTCGTGGGGTGCTGGCAGTAGAATGTCACTCCTCCTCTCATTCCCATGGATGAAGTAAGAGCCTGCTAATGTTTACCTCTGGAAGATGGGCAGCAGCGTCTTTCCGTGTATCAACATACCGTACTTCGCTCGCCAACCCGCCCGCCAAGCGTGATGAGTATGGCAACTACTCCTCATAGAGATACATGAGGGAGGCCTGTGTTCAGCTGCACTCTACGGCTGAGATGGTGATGAAATATACCTATTTATACTCTATAATAAGTAAAAAGTAAAAAGGTATTTTATTGACATAATACAGTGTAGCATACAGTTTGATCCATAGGCTCCTGAACTAGTTATAACAAATTTCTCCTCTTTATAATAATAATATTATAAAGAGGAGAAATTTGTATGTTTGTAACGAATAAACTCAAAAACTACTGAACCGATTTTCAAAATTCTTTTCCCATTAGAATACTACAATATCCCTGAGTATCATGGGCTATATTTCATCCCCGTTCCCACGAAAACGGGAACTACGCGGCTGAAACTGCGGAGTGCGGCTAATGTTAAATTAGCCACCACATTTGTTCTAAACTCCTGTTTTTACGGCCCCATAATTGGTCGTTGCGATGGAAATCTTAAACAGAGGGACAAAAAAGAGCCATAATTTAGGTGGATTCCGAACTCGTTATCCCATGATTTCAACTTTCGCGCATTTCGCCGTAAAAATGTTTCGTTGGCTTGTTTCGGTAAATAGATGTAGATGGAGTTTTTCGTTTGTGTAATCAAGTTTTTTAGCGGAGACTCTTTCGTAATCTCTTACAGCGTTGGATTGTTTCTGCTAGGAATTATTTATATTTTTCATCTTTCTATTATTTATTTTTTCCAGTTTTTTAAGGCTAGTTTGTGTTATCAAAGTTTTAGTAGTGGCCACCGATTTAAATAGTTGGATATGCCTTTGCCGTAATGAGACCGCGTTTTGTATGAGATAGCTCGCACATTTGTAATCAGTGTACCTCTAAAAACAGTGTTTGCCGGACGTGGTGTATGCTTTTTTTTTACGAAAGCACGGGCAATATTGTTGCACAATACAAGTTTATATTTTTTTTTTATTTATAGGGGCGTAAGGGGCGCCATTTAATACCTCTCCGCGCCCAAGTCAAACTTACCTGCCCGTGGTACACCCTGCTGACAAACAAACGAGGTTCTGGCATTCTTACCCACCAACCCGCAATGGACCAGCCTGGTGGGTTAGGTCCAAATCCCCCCAAATTATGATAAGACACACACAACCCCGGCCCCAAGTGTCCAGCGACCCCAGTGACTGTGCTGGCGTTGACAGGCGCCATGCTAGCCCTGGAGTCAGGGGTGCTAAGAATCCCCGGATGACATCCTACCGACAAACGACTTTGGCTAACGTTGTAAAGGACACCGACTCGCTAAACATCTTATTATACAACGTAAAAACCTTACTAAGCGACGAACGCCTGTTAGAATTAGAAAACGCATGGAGAAAGTACTGAAGAGAGGGAAGATAATGTGTTCTTTTACTTTGGAGAAACCAGGGACTAACATGGTGTAGGGTTCCTGTTGGCTAAAAAGTGGAAGGACATCATCATCGAATTTATTGGGTATTCTGAGTGGATAGCGGTACTGAAACTTCGAATAACTCCTAAATACTTTCTTACCGTGACTCAAGTGTATGCGTGTATGCTTGCATCATCAACATTATATTATGTTTTACATATTTTATGACGAAGCAGATGACGAAGTCGAACACTTTTATGACCTCCTAAATAGAGCTTGTGAGGAAAACCGCGGGACTTGGAACATCGTTACAGACAACCTACAGACAACGATGACATACTTGGCGAGTGCGGACTAGGTAACCGCAACGAGCGAGGAACAAGGCTAATACAATTTGCATTTGGGCAAAGTATGAGCATTGCCAATACCTAATTTGTGAAAAAACCTAACAGACGATGAACCTGGGTATCTCCTGGCGGTTTATACCGAAATGAAATAGACTCTATACTTTTCTCTCACAAAAACATTGTTAAAGACATAGGTGTAATCAACAAAATTAAATATTGCTCAGACCACCGACCGATTCGTGCAAAGATACGCTTTGACCTTAAAATTCATAGAATGAACACATTTAGAACAAAAATAAAAAGACATTCCAAACACACCCTTTATTAAAATTCAGAACAGTATAATTTAGAGATCGCCAATCAATTCGAACATTTAGGCATAGAAAATATAGAAGACGTTGAAGATATGTATGTACACCACCATAGTTCAAAGCATAACAACAAGGAGCAGGAAAATATCAGGTATAAAAAAGACTAAGGGTAAATAATCTAATGAAATTAAAAAAACTACTCGCGAAACGGGAACAATTACACATTTGCACGGAAGAATATAGGTAAGGTAAGAATATAGATAGAAAAGTGAAAAGAAACATTAGAAAAGACACTAAGGCTATTTAATAAGTAGAAGGCTTTATTGCACTGTTTCGTGTATAGGTAGTATTTTGCAGTATTTAAAGATTTCGTGTATATCTCCGTTAAATTGACTTATCGCAGACCGAGTCAATATGTATTTGCCAGTTAAATCTATAATCTACTACTAACCCTAAATATGTATGGTCAGTGGTGACAGACTTGCACAATACTGGGGCACGGGCAGTTTGTTTTAGTCGCATGAAGGCAATCATGAGTATGTGCAGTTATATTAAAGTTTTTTCTGCATGTAAGTGGGATGAAGGTACATGGACTATTTTCGTTTAATTGGTGTTCATGATAAGCCCAGTATCATATGCCCACTTAGCTACCTGAGTAAAGACTACCTGACTACCTGAGTCATTTTGTAAATATTAGACGGCTTTTTCTAGGTAATGTAACCCCCAATACTTTACCTAGTCTCATAGGTTACCTATTTTTTTATGTTATGTGTACCTCAGTTTTGCAATCCACATCATGTCCTTTCATTTGATACCCACTTGGATATATTTGAAAACATTCCATTGATCAACCCTACCTTCAACCTCCAAATCTCATAGATGACTCGACTGATTTCTATATGACTTTCAGTATTCCATACTACACATCGTTTTCTTTTATTTGATACCAAAGCCGGGTATATTTGGAAACATTTGATTTATCATTCTTCTTTCACCCCCCATATCTTGTAAACTTCTTAACTGATATTGATAAAACATGTTTGAGAACCACCGCCAGAAAATCTGATTTGAAATAAAAAACTGCATGCAAATCGGTCAACTCGTTTGAGAGCTACGGTGTACAGACACACAGACACACACATAGCAGTTAAACTTATAACACCCCTTTTTTGTTGGGGGTTAAAAAGGTAGCAATAACAGTTTCATTTATTGGCAAAACCAGTGGGTGGCTATTGGCGTCGGCATTGTTGTTAATTCAATGTCACAGTTTTTGGTGTCAGAGAAAATCTAACGATGAAATCGTATCTTAGACTTTCTCTTGAATGAGACTCCTTTGTGATATCTTAGCGGACTGAGATTGTTTTCTGCTACGAAATATTTATCTTTTCACGTCACCAGTTTCTGAAAACAATGGTAAGTCCGGTATTTCTACGCGAAACAATTTTACGTTTGGAAACTTAAAACAAAAGATGATAGGAACTTTGAAACTCGACGTAATTGTAAAGGTAGGCCGTTATAAGATTAATAAAGTTTAGAATAAAAATAAACGCTGTTAATTTAAAGCAAGTAAATACATAACAATAAACCTGTAGATCTCACACAGCACTATGTAGTCCCATGGTAAGCAGAGCTTTTGTTATGGTACCGGACGGCTTACAAAATAGTTCAAACATATATTTCGCAAAATTCATATTTTTTGCACAGAAAAACATACTAAATGTTTGTTCACGGTGGGAATCGAACTGATATGCTTCATTTTAGCCGGCTGTGTTATTGCTTTGTCATTGATATTATTAATAATGTTAATTATGTCCAATGTACTTTTGTGTGTTTTATTATTAAGTATTCTCGTTAGCTGAGAGGATGGTATAGGTGCTGAGTAAGCCTAATCCATCTTACAATGTCCCAGGCACTACAGCATCCCATACAGCATGATAACCAGTTGCTGACGCTGTATAAATCTACAATAGATGCAAAATCCTTACTTTTACTATTATTAACTGGTTGGAATTTGTAAATTATTTATAAAAAATATAGTATCTGTAGGACGTCAATTATAGTTAGAACTGTTACGACGCCGAAACAAAGTAGGTACATAAAACTACTACCTCTAATTAAAGTCGGCTCCAAAGTCTTTGCGTATTCCACCAAAAGCAAAGTTACACTTATGATATAATTAAAATTAAATTAAATATACTTTATTTCAGGCAACGTAGTTAAGTACAAGACGTAATAATACTTAAACTACGGTCCATATAAATATATACCTTATAGACTCACATACATAAAAATAAATCTTATTTAGTTAGTCGTTTAGGATGCGGCGACGAGTGACGCAGACGCGGTGTCTCATTTCGTTGCAGCGCGGGACCGCGTTGCAGCCGTCACGCGAATCGACGGAACTTGATGCCCTTCGGCCAATAATATAATATACTGGCCTTCAAAAGAAAGTATAACACTCATAAACGTTACGATAACTTCTGTACTATTTAAATTAGAAACTTGAAATAAAAAGCATTAGATATGTAGAAAATTTAGTTTTGTTTCATAAAAACTCCTTTTTGACAACCTCCTTTTAAAAGATGGCTAAAAAAATAAACAAAAAAGAAAAACGCTCCCTTTTCAAATGCTGTATTATTTTACTTTTAGCTTTCTGCTTTTGTGTTCGCATTTGTTTGTTGATCATTTACATTTCATTCAAAAGCCAAGGTGTCTTCAGCACGTAAGCATTAATTATCATTTCACTTTCAAATGATTCGTGAGTTACACTATTCATTGTTATTTTAAACGGTTATTCTACTCACGTTAATTAACTATACTACTAACTATACAATTACCGTGACTATAGGTACAACTGATGTGTAACTATAATAATAAAAATAATAATAAAACAATTAACGTGAGTAGAATACCCGTTTAAAATAACAATTAATTATCATGCCTCTTTCACCTAAAGAATACGCAAGAATTATGGCACATCTGGAACTAGGCATCAGTATGCGTCGTACTGCAAGAATGGTGGAACATTAAGAACGGTCTTCAAGGTGAAACAAAGGTACGAAGAAACCGGAAACCATCTTGGAAGATCATGTAATGGCCGTCCCAGATGCAGTACAGCTAGAGAAGACCGATACTATTTGAGAAGCCAGCACTATTTTGAGAAATAGTCACCTAAATGTAGTTCAGGTCCAATAGCAGCTTATCCTGATGATGGATGATTACATTAGGGAAGACACGGCCAGAAGAAGACTTGCTGAGGTAAACCTGAAGCCCTACAGGCCAGCAAATGGTCCCAAACTTGAGTTAGGGCATCGGGTTAACAGATTGAGGTATGCTCGTGACCACGTACAGTTATTTAAAATGTGATTTTAAGACTACAAAAACCTTTTTCAGGGTTAAGTTTTTACCATTCAGTGAAAATGGCTACTTTTTGTTTTTATGTTTCATTTATGTTAAACACATTAAGAGTAAAATAAACTTATATTCAAAAAAATATTTTCTAACTGTTCTAAATGTTGTTGTTATTCAAGTTTAATAGTTTAGGAGAAAATTGAATTTAATAACTGTTATACCATCTTTTGCAGGCCAGTGTATAAATAGAGTCGTCGCCAGCGCTGTAGTTTTACGGCAAAGTGGGAACTTAAATCTACAGAATAGTCTAGTTCGTATTTAGTCCTATGACAGCAGCGCCGCATCTATCAGACAGTGGACTCTAGAGTAACATGAATGTGGCAAAGTACCATAAACAGGAGTAGATAACGATATCCCGAACGACAACGACATAGCCTTAGGATTAGCACGTTGAAGTGGCAATGGGCAGGCCATGTCGCTCGAGAGATGGCCGATCGCCCATCTTGTTGGCAGCGTAGCACGTCCTCCAACAAGATGGGACTACTTGGTTAGGTCGGCGGTGGATGCAAGCCGCCTCCAACCGTAATACCTGTATAGGTCCAATACCACAAGGTCCATGAGGAAGGCCTAGGTCCAACAGTGGACGACCAACGACTTTAAGTATAGGGACTTCAAAGCATAGTCATAAACTGTACCAAAACACGTCGGCGCGTGACGTCACGCTTCATTTCGACATAGCCATCGTTACAGCCGTAAAATGTCCACTATTGAACAAAGGCCTCGGAGATCCATGGGAGTAGTTTACATACTCACCACGCTTGGCAAGCGGGTTGGCGAGTGCAGTACGGGATGTTCATACACGGAAATCATAAATCATAAATTATTTATTGCAAGAAATTTAAATAAATTTGAATGCTCCTTGACAAATTTCGCAGCCTCTAGAATCCAATATACCTACATACTGGGCAATGTCAAAAGTTTTAGGTTAGTAAAAACAGATTTGCACGATTTTAGTAGTAGTAGAACTTTTAGTGAAAGATTTATCCGAGGAAGTACTACCATCATACCTATTTCTGCCGCCAAGCAGTAATGTCTGCATTGCTGTGTTCCGGTTTGTAGGGTAAGGAAGCCGGTGAAATTACGGGCACATGAGACCTTACAACTCTGTCTCAGGGTGACGGGCACATTGCAGTGCAGCGTTAGTCACGTGCTTAGTGAACGTGATCACCGCGGCATTACAATTGTTATAGGTAGAGGTTACCGCTTAACAACAGGTGGGCCTTCGGCTTGTCTCGTCATTTAGTAGTATAAAAAAAACCCATGGTGGTATGCCGACAATTGCGCGTACACATTTTTTTGTCCAATGAAAGCAACATCTATTATGATAAACAAAGAAAAATATCTAGTTTTAATTCCGCGTAATTAATTGTTTGTAGAATTACCCCATTGCGTTAAAAAACATACGTGTGCAATAGTTTTCCTGACATGAAGGTCTAAAAATTGAAATTTGCCTATGTAAAGTAGCCTATGGATTTAATGTCATCGGAAAGTAACATCCTTTTCCACAATTGGCTGGCACCTTGTAGCACGTCACAATCATATATCTACTGATCATAACCACTTCCCAAACTGAATTCAAATACCTTTCACTCAGCTGACTAATGGCTGAGATAAGTAGCCTCTGACTTGGCACATTCGGTCCTGTATCAGTCGACGTACAACGACCAGCGTACACTGATCCATCAAGGGTTGAGAGAGTGGTGGAAGTTGGAAGGGCTCTAAAGGTCAGGGGAAGATGGTGGTGTCAGTCGACCGCTCCTCAACGACCAGCGTACACTGGTCCATCGGGGGCGTAGGGAGTGGTGGAAGTTGGATGGGTTGTAGGGGTCAGATGAAGGTGGCGATGTTAGATGTTAGGAATTATTGAGGGCATTTGTCAAAGTCCATGCAAAGTAACGTATGCAGAACACGAGCGGTGATCGGGTTTTGAATCTTTTGTACTTGATTGATTATTTTGCTGGTCATCTTGTCGCCTACAATGATCGACATAAAACGTTAACAACATAATCACTATCATCTCAGCCGTGGACGGACGTCCACTGCTGGCCATAGGCCTTCCTGATGGATCTCTTGGTTACTCATCGAGAGGGGGTTGTTGCCATAACGTAACCGCGGGTTGGCGAGCGCAGTACGGGATGTCGATTCTCGAGGTATCACACTTTAGCGATAAGACTGTCAATTGTATGTTCAATTTGTTTGTTTTCTTCGTATGTTTTACAGTGAATGTACAATTAAAAGTGATATAATCTATCTTTCTATGTGTTTGGACTTGTAGCGACATCTATCTACGACTACCGCAGATCGTCATCATCGTCAACTAACGGTTTGACAACTGTCATAAGAAACTGTTATGCCAAACGTCAACGGGTGCGTACCAAACATCATCATCATTTCAGCCATAAAACGTCCACTGATGAACACAGGCCTCCCTCATGGATCTCCATGAGGGGTAGTTGCCATACTCACCACGCTTGGCAGGCGGGTTGGTGAGCGCAGTATGGGATGTTGATACACGGATAGACGCTGCTGCCCATCTTCCGGAGGTATCCCTTAGCAGGCTCTTACTGCATCCATGGGCATGAGAGGAGGGGTATCATTCTACTGCCGGCACCCCACGGCAAACATAACGTACCAAACATACATAAATTTAAGGTAAAAAAAAACGTTTTAACAACAAGCTTTTACTTAAACGTGCCTACCCACTAAAAATAATAAAATAAACATTTTCCATTAAAGTTTAATGTCAACTTAAAACGTCTTTACACAATATAAGTAATAAAAAAGCTTGTCGCGAGATTAACCTGTGTGCCTGTAACTTGATCTAATTGATTAATTTTTTTTTTCAAACAATGTAAAAACGAGTACCTGCTTAAATCTCGCGACCAGCTTTTTTATTACATATTTTGTGTAAAAACGTTTTAAGTTGACATAAAACATTAATGGAAAATGTTTATTTTACTATTTTTTAGTGGGTAGGCACGTTTTAATAAAAGCTTGTTTGTTAAAAAGTTTTTTTTTTACTTTAAATTTAATTTTTACTTTTTAGTTATCACTGGACGGTTTGGTTTCTTGTCTGTTCATCTCATGACCGCCATGTTGGATTGAGAGTGATGTCATATAAATTTTCAAGTAACTCTCAGCAAGGCCTTTAATTTAATTTTGATACCCATATTGTAAGAGTGCATTAAGAATAACTAGTCCGCTATCTTGAGTAGGTATACCGTCATGTTGGATTTCGAGTAATGTCATTTAATTTTTGGAGTAGGTAACTCTCACCAAGGCCTTTCATTTGACACCCATATTATAGGAGTGCATTAAGATTAACTAGTCCGCCATCTTGGATGTTCCGCCATATTGGATTCAGAGTATTGTCACTTCATTTTCGAACTATTTTCAGCAAGCCCTTTCATTTGATACCCATATTGTAGGAGTCCAATAAAAATAACTTGTCCGCTATCTTGGGTGTTTGCATTATTCTCAGCAAGCCCTTTCATTTGATACCCATATTATAGGAGTACATTAAAAAAATAGGTAGTTCACCAGTTCAACACAGAATAGTACATGACAGTACAGTCCAGTCCAGTTCACTCCAGTCCAGTGCAGTTCAGTTCAGTCCAGTGCAGTGCAGTCCAGTGCAGTGCTGGCCAGACCGATCCAGTCCAGTGCAGTGCAGTGCAGTGCAGGCCAGTCGAGTCGAGTCGAGTCCAGTCGAGTCGAGTCCAGTCCAGTCCAGTCCAGTCCAATCCTGGGTGTTCGGCCATGTTGAATTCAGAATGACGTCATTTCATTTTTTTTAATTATTCTCAGCAAGTCCTTTCATTTGATACCCATATTATAGGATTAGATTAAAATTAAGTAGTCCGCCATCTTGGGTGTTTCGCCATGTTGGATTCAGAGTGACGTCATTTCATTTTTTGAGTTATTCTTCGCAAGGCCTTTCATTTGATACCCATATTGTTGGAGTCCATCTTGGATCATCAAGCCGTGGGGTGCCGGCAGTAGAATTTTGCCTCTCCTCTCTTACCCATGGATGCAGTAAGAATCTGCTAAGGGATACCTCCGGAAGATGGGCAGCAGCATCTTTCCGTGTTTTTTTACTACCCTATACTGCGCTCGCCAACCCGCCTGCCAAGCGTGGTGAGTATGGCATCAACCCCCTCATGAGAACACAACAAAATACCAGATCATAGACCACATACATACGCTGCGGCAAGTCATACAGAAGACCGAAGAGTATAACTTGCCGCTATGTCTTGCGTTTGTGGACTATGAGAAAGCCTTCTATTCGATCGAAACATGGGCGGTGCTTGAGTCTCTCCAACGATGCCGAATTGACTATCGGTACATCGAAGTGTTGAAGTGTTTGTATACAAACGCCACTATGTCAGTCCGAGTACAAGAACAGAGCTCGAAGGCGATTCCCTTAAAAAGAGGCGTAAGACAGGGAGACGTAATCTCTCCGAAACTGTTTACGACCGCTTTGGAAGATGCCTTCAAGCTCCTGGAATGGAAAGGGCTGGGCATCAATATTAACGGCGAATACATCACTCACCTTCGATTTGCCGACGATATTGTGGTCATGGCAATGTCGATGGAAGAGCTCAGCACGATGCTCGAAGGCCTCAATCGAGTCTCCCAGCGGGTAGGCCTTAAATGAACATGGACAAGACGAAAATCATGTCAAATGTCCATGTCGTGCCTGCCCCAGTTATGGTTGAGAACTCGGCTCTTGGAGTTGTCGACGCGTACGTATACCTAGGACAAACAGTCCAATTAGGTAGGTCCAACTTCGAGAAAGAGGTCAATCGTCGAATCCAACTCGGATGGGCAGCGTTTGGGAAACTTCGCAACGTCTTTTCGTCCAACATACCTCAGTGCCTTAAGACGAAAGTCTACAACCAGTGTGTGCTACCAGTGTTGACATATGGAACCGAGACGTGGTCCTTCACTATTGGCCTTATGAACAAGCTCAGAGTCGCTCAACGAGCTATGGAGAGGGCTATGCTCGGGGTTTCACTACGGGATCGAATCAGAAATGAGGAGATACGTAAAAGAACTCGGGTCACCGACATAGCCAAACGGATTAGCACGTTGAAGTGGCAATGGGCAGGCCATATAGCGCGCAGAACAGATGGCCGATGGGGAGCAAAGTTCTCGAATGGAGGCCACGGATCGGCAAGCGCAGCGTAGGACGTCCACCTACAAGATGGGCAGACGACTTGGTGAGAACTGCTGGTCGGCGGTGGATGCAGACGGCTTCCAACCGCAGTACTTGGAGATCAATGAGGGAGGCCTTTGTCCAGCAGTGGACGTCCTACGGCTGAAATGATGATGATGATGATGATGGAGTCCATTAAAAATAACTAGTCCGCCATCTTGGGTGTTCCGCCATGTTGGATACAGAGTGACATCATTTCATTTTTTGAGTTATTCTCAGCAAGGCCTTTCATTTGATACCCATATTGTTGGAGTCCATTAAAAATAATTAGTCCGCCATCTTGGGTGTTCCGCCATGTTGGATTCAGAGTGACGTCACACAGCTGACCATGCATTGTCATCCAAAGTAAACATGTATACAAAATTTTAGCTCAATCGGTTGAAGATATCTGCTTCAAAATTGAGTTGCAAGATTCCGCGAACAAACATAGTTACATACATACATACATATGTACATACAGGGCAAGCTAAATAAAAGCTTGTAAAAACAAAAAAAACGAACAGTCGAATTGAGAACCTCCTTCTTTTTGAAGTCGGTTAAAAGCGCGGGCAAAGCTTCATTCATTTATATTCCATTCGTGTGATTGTGAGTTCCACTATAATAGAAACCACCACGGTTGAACGAAACTTTTTATTGGTTTTGTTCTGAGCACTGTAGAACTCAGGTGAATGAATGGGATTTTAACAGATATTCTACGATAGTTTATTTTCGGATTTTTTGAACGAGTTACAATAACACCTTCAATACTTTTTGCATTTAGATTTTTCAATAAATGAACAATATTTTAAAACGTTAAATAAAAAGTTTTGCAGTATTTTTAGGGTTCAGGACCAAAATGGTAAAAATGAACCCGTGATTCACAAAAAGTCACATTTCCGTCTGACTGTACTCGTATGTCTGTCATAGATGGGAAAAAAAAACTTTTTAAATATTAATAAAAGAATTAAAAAAATATGTAAAACATCGCAAAGTTTTGCCTACAGAAAACAAAAAAAAAAACTGACGCCTTAATTAAAGTTTCCAGAGAGATGATTTTAATTAAGTTTCATGAGAAGCTTTTTTGAATTTGTGAGGCGGAAAAGTATTGTTATCCAAGAGACTTAAAAACTGTTTCTTTTTGTTTCTTAATTGCACTGCTTCATGTGAACTTGAGTGGAAGTATACCTTGTTTAACTCGTGTTTTTCCTTTTTATTTATTTACAAGCAGCGCTCCGCAGTTTTACCCGCATAGTTCTCGTTCCCGTTAGAATATGGGGAGAAAATACATATATGTTACCTAGGGATAAAATAGCATTTTAATGGTAAAAAAAATTTGAAAATCGTCCAGTAGTTTTTGAGTTTATTCGTTACAAAAATACAAAATAAAATCTTTCCTCTTTATAATATTAGTATATAATATAGATTATGTCTGCCAACAGTATCACTAGATTAAAACTAAAACGACTTAAATGTCTTTTGCTACTTGCGAAACCAACGACAGGCGAACACAGCTCGTTTAACAAACTAACATACAAAACATAACACTAATAACATAAACTACCCCTAATACCCACCATGGGGTTCCAACAGAAGAATGTTTCCCCTCTTTTTTTGCCCATGGATGCATCCACGGGTAAGAATCTGCCAAGAGATACCTCTGAAAAATGGGCAGCAGCATCTTCCGTGTATCAAAATCCTGAACTGTGCTCGCCAACCCGCCTGACAAGCGTGGCGAGTATGGCAACAACCCCTCAAGATCAGTACATAGTGATTCAAGTGAGGCCTTTGTCCAGCAGTAGACGTCTTTTACTACAACTCTAGTATAGCCCGTTAAAATCAAACAAAGTAAGTTTTCGTATTCAAAGGTTGTTCTAAATTAAACCCTATGCCAATAGCTTTACAGACCTCCTCCCATACTATATCTATACTATTTAAAGTTGTTGAAAACTAAGCAGTAATCTAGCGATGACGAAGTAAGCGGCGCGGGGAGCGGCGCGGACACAGATCCGAATCTAGCGGGCAGATCGCGCGGCACAAGAGCAGCGTAGTTTCCGATATGTAATTATTATTATAATGAGCCATTTGGGTCCCACTGCTGGGCAAAGGCCTCCCCCAATTCCCTCCATATATCCCGATCCTGAGCTGCTTCCCTCCAGTCAACGATGTACTGATCGAGTTCGTCCCGCCATCTGTAAATAAATAAATAATGCTGGACAGTTCACACATCATCATCTAGCCCCAAGCTAAGCATAGCTTGTATTATAGGTACTAGATAACTGACATATTAATGTACTAGCCGCACCCCGCAGTTTCACCCGCGTAGTACGCGTTCACGTAGGAATTTCCAAAAATCCCTTCTTAGTGCACCTCTAGGATACTCAAGGTATATGTGTGCCAAATTTCAAGTCCTGTGGTTTAGGCTGTGCCTTGTCTGTCAGTCACTCAGTCAGTAACGGAAGAGTTTTATATTATATTGTTTATACTACATACATATGTATGTAGGTACAGGATGTTTAAACACAGTAAGACGCTGTTGCCCATATTCCTGCTAAGGGTTACTCCCTTGGCAGGCTGTTACTACATCCACGGGAATGAGAGGAGGGGTAACATTCTAATTCCGCACACCCCAGAGCAGTGTAATTGTCTCGTAATTAATAATTTATCTTATCTTAAAACGCGCTGCTCCTATCGTGTCTACAGTCTTACAGGTATCACCTAAGCTCTCAGGGTATGGAATTAAATCGTAAAACAGTTGTTACATTGTATTTTACGAGGGCGCTATTACGTGGGGGGACAGTGGATCTGGTTTAGTTTGTTTTATTGTGAACTTACATGTTTTGATTCAAAATAGTTTAAAATAGATTACCTCACGTGAAAATCTCTATTATATTTAGCCCATTAATTAGGTAACACAAATGAAATGAAATGAAATGAAATGAAATGAAATTTATTGTAGAAACTGTGTACAAAAAAGATCTTAAAAGCTAGGTGAAACAACAGTTTATCCATTAATTATGGACGTACAATATTTTTAACTTATATAACTAGGTAATTTATTGATTATAAAATTCTTTTATGTCATAAAAACATTTATCTAAGAGCCACCTACGGAGTTTTGTCTTAAAATTACTAGTAGGCAGTTCTCTTATATCTCTAGACTCTCAAACATTATAGACTTGTTATTTTTTGTTTTTCAAAATAATGACAAAACTTGAGCGCATTGAAGTTTAGGAGTGGGGGCTCGTGACGTAATAGCATAGTCATAAACTGATTCGGAACATGTCAGCGCGTGACGTCACGCTATATTTCGACGTATTGCCGTAATTTTATGGATTGCCTTTTTAACCTACTTTGTCCCGCTCTGAGCAAAGTTCTCCCTTAAACTACTCCAACCATCCCTCGCAGTCTCCCACCAATTTCTATCGAAGGTGACGAGATCGTCCAGCCAATGCTTGTCGGCCGACCCCGACGCCACCTTCTCTAAGGGCGGAGGGCGACGCAGGGGTCCATGCGGTTACCATATAGGCTCACTTCTCTGGTTGCATCCGGTTCACGTGCCCCGCTCAATCCTACTTAAGCTTGGCAGTTATTTTACCATTATCTGTGATTCGCGTTAGAGAACGCAGCATGGTGTTCCGTACTCGGTCAACGGGTTTGAATCCGAGTATGTTGCGTTCCATTGCCCTATGACAGACCTTGAGCTTGGACTCATGTAACTTTCTCAATAAATAAAAAATACATGTCCAACAGTTTTTATAAACCTACTTATCCACAGTTCGACATAGGACTCTCCCTTGTGGATGTCCAAGAACTGATCTTAAGGAGCTATTGCCATAATCACTACGCTTGGCAGGCGGGTAAGGCGAGCGCAGTACGGGATATTGATACACGGAAAGATGCTGCTGCCCATCTTCCGTAGGTATCCCTTAGCATGTTCTCACTGCATCCATGGGCAAGAGAGGAGGGGCAACATGCTACTGCTGGCTATCCAAAGCAACTACTCATAAGATAAAATAGATTAATAATTAGCAATTCAAGTAACATGTATCTTATTTTTAAGGCTTACATACTAGATTAAGCTATTTAATTGACGAATAGATATTAGATTTAATTGACCTGGATCTCAAACTAGGCATAGCCTGTATCTGGGTGACCCTGTGATTTATTTGAGAAAAATTTATGGTAAATTATAAGATTCATAAATAATCATTAACCAACAATATCCCCATGATACAGCCAGTACATCGCCACGCGTAATGTGAGCCGGAAATATGAGTAAAGTGCTACCGGAAGTTGTGAGGTAGGGTGGAATAAATAATAATGGCGTTGCTACTCGTACTTAGCTTCGTTTATTTACAGGCTCGTTTTTTTGTAAGATATGATGTGACTTTAATTTTATACGGATTTTGAGTTAAACATATTTTTAATATACTTTTTAAACGATTAAATGACGAGACAAGCCAAAGGCTCATCTGATGTTAAGCGGACACCTGCACCTATTACAACTTCAATACCGCGGTGATCACGTTCGTTATAAACCAGTGACCAACTTACTTACTTACTAGCCTAGCGCCTAGACCTCAAAGTGGGTATTAGCTTCCGATACAATATGGATAATTAACCATACATAAAAACATTGCACGTTAATAAAACGTTTACAAAAAGATTCTTGTGATTCATTTTAATTCGTTAGCTCTTGTGAAATCTGAGCGATGTATTCTGGGCCCTTAAAGCAACACGAGTGAAATAAAAACAAGAGGCTCGTAGCCTGGCCCTTGATTCATAGGGCCCTGGAGGCCACTTCCCTTACAAATGGCCTTAATACATTACAACTATGAAAGTCGAACTCTGAAATATCTTTGTCACTGTCATCGGCAGGGCCAGGCCTGATTTAGGGCGGCCAGTTTGTACCCAAACAATGGTACTTGAGTACCTTCTTGGACTTTAGGGTGCTTGTAGCTACGCTATTCTTATATTTCAATGCGACAAGTTGTTTGTTCTTAAGGCCGTTGTAATTGGCTGTTTTTCTTTTTATATAGATGTAGAAGAATAAACTTTTGTTGAAAAGGTTACAAAGGTTCTTCGATCGCCTGGTCGGTTATTTACGCACTGCAATGATTTTAATGAGTAAAACCTTTTGTAGTAATACTTTTTACAAAAACAGCAATTTCGTACATAGACCTGGCAATGCAAATATCTTTGTAAATTTGAAGTGGGGTAAACGGTATCGGTCTTAATATAGAATATAACTCGTTCGCACCTATGCTGAGCGACAAAGACGTTTTGTTTGTTTGTGCTGTTCCCCCAAAATATAAGACCGTATTAAAGTAAAGAGTCCACATGAGGTGGGTATACCTACCTTACCATGATACGCAACTATTGCCATTCCGTTTCTGACTACTTTAGACAAATGACGCAACGGGTAAAGGTGGGTACTGACCTGTGTTACGAGTTGTAATGTAACATGTTACAAGGCGATCATTCAGGCAGTCAGTAGCACGTTTCTTGCTGGTTTTCCCGTAACGCTGCGTACTAACTGCGGGCGCGAACAACAAAACATCGGTCAGAAAAACCTTTAGATAAACTGTTCACTTTGTCAATCAAAATGTCTGTAAATGTCGTTTATTTTTACAGCATCAGCAACTAGGTTTCATACTGTACGAGACACTGCAGTGCCTGGGACATTGAAAGCTGGATTAGGCTTGCACTTATATCACCATCAACTTAGACATCTATTAGTCAGAGAAAAGAACAGATCAATGTGACTTACTAAGCTAAAAGAAGTTATGAGCCTATGATTTGGTATCCATGCTACTCGTAAGACGAAGCAAACGAGCCCAAACTACAATAAAATAACCACCTACCATCTCCACCCTGGTTATCATTTAGCTTCAGAGTGGTTGCTAAGACAAAACAAATGTAGTAGTAGAACTTTTTGTGGAGAGTTCATCCGGGGAAGTACTACCACCATACCTATTTCTGCCGCCAAGCAGTAATGCCTGCATTGCTGTGTTCCAGTTTGAAGGGTAAGGGGGCCGGTGAAATAACGGGCACATGGGCTCTATGTTATCTTTATTGTTATCTTTATTTATTTATATTATTTATTTTATTTATTTTATTTATTTTATTTATTTTATTTATTTTATTTATTTTATTTATTTTATTTATTTTATTTATTTTATTTATTTTATTTATTTTATTTATTTTATTTATTTTATTTATTTTATTTACAGTTTATACCCAATCTCTTTCGCAATCCACACTTATTGTTCTGTATAATTTAAACTCCTTATCTTTAATTACAAATGTAGTTATAACGTGTTTCATATTTTTAACATTACAAATTAAAATTTGGTTTAATACCTCCAGTGGTGTAAAATAATGACCAGAGAACAGACGCAAATCATGATGGTTGACGTCTCCTGTCACCGTCGTCCTGTTTGTCACTGTCGCACCGTTTGGCTACCGTCCGGTGGGCGCGCTGATCTAGTCTGCGTTCGTGATGGCAACTTGGTGACGTCTGAAAACCAGCGTTGCGTACCGCTTCCAAGTGGTACGCAGCATTATGCTGAGACGTCACCTTTTGGCTCACATCGTCATATAGGGCCTTACCCACATAGTTTGTAATACTGGTTTGTTTTTTCTATTTTGATGTTTTATGTTCATCATTTCAGCCGTAGGACGTCCACTGCTGGACATAGGCCTCCCTCATGGATATCCAGTTATTGCGGTTGGAAGCGATCTGCATCCACCGTCGACCTGCGGTCTTCACCAGGTCATCATCCCATCTTGTTGGTGGACGTCCTACGCTGCGCTTGCCGGTCCGTGGCCTCCACTCGAGAACTTTTCGGCCCCATCGGCCATCTGTTCTGCGAGCTACATGGCCTGCCCATTGCCACTTCAACGTGCTAATCCGTTTGGCTATGTCGGTGACCCGAGTTCTTCTACGTATCTCCTCATTTCTGATTCGATCGCGTAAAGAAACCCCGAGCATAGCCCTCTCCATAGCTCGTCCCTCCGTAGCCGTGGGGTGCCGGCTGTAGAATGTTGCCCCTCCTTTCTTGCCCGTGGATGCAGTAAGAATCTGCTAAGGGATGCCTTCGGAAGATGGGCAGCAGCGTCTTCCGCGTCTTTAACACCCTATACTGCGCTCGCCAACCCGCCTGCCAAGCGTGGCGAGTATGGCAACAACCCCTTATGATGATTATGAAACCAAGGACCAGGCCCCGAGTCCCCGGCAGCCCCGCTAATCCTGGCTACGGTAGCGGCCACGGTAACGGCGGGGCTAGGGGTGCTAAGAATCCCCGGGAGACGGACGGCTACCAACCCCAACGACGACCACTGGCCCTGGTAACACACAACATCCGCACTTTGAGGACAGACGAAAAGATTGTTGAGCTGGAAGAAGAAATGAGTAGGTTACACTGGGACATTTTAGGATTATCAGAAGTCCGTAGAGAGGGCGAGGACACGATATCCCTTAAGTCCGGTAATCTACTCTACTACCGGGAGGGCGACCAACAGTCCCAAGGTGGTGTCGGGTTTCTCGTTCACAAGTCACTCATTAACAACATTGTCACCATCGACAGTGTGTCGAGCAGGGTCGCATACCTAACACTCAGAATATCTAAAAGATATTCGCTGAAGGTCGTTCAGGTATATGCGCCGACCTCGTCACACCCAGATGAAGAAGTAGAGTCTATGTATGAGGACATTAGTAGGGCCATACATACAAACAACACTCACTTCACTGTTGTTATGGGGGACTTCAATGCAAAGTTAGGCAAGAGAAGCGATGATGAGTTGAGAGTGGGGCAATTTGGGTATGGGCAACGGAACCCCAGGGGACAGAGGCTGGCCGATTTTCTGGAGAAAGAAGGACTCTTTATGATGAATTCTTTCTTCCAGAAGCCGCCTCACAGGAAATGGACTTGGATGAGTCCCGATGGTTCCACGAGAAATGAGATTGATTTCATCTTGACCAACAAGAAACGGGTATTCAATGATGTCACTGTGATTCACAGGGTGAAAACCGGAAGTGATCACCGAATCGTTAGAGGCACATTGAATATGAACGTTAGACTTGAAAGGTCCCGTCTGATGAAATCTACGCTCCGACCCACTCGCGCACATATCCAAAACCTCGAGAGCTTTCAACTTGAACTTTCAAATCGCTTTGATTGTCTGGGTCTCGAAGAACATGCATCAGTGGACGAGATCAATAACAGGTTCGTAGAAACTGTCCATACGGTGGGGTCTCAGTTCTTTAAGACGCCCCGTACAAATAGACCTCAGAAACTCTCTGATGACACTCTTAACCTTATGGCTGAACGACGCTCATTACGACTGCAGTCTCCCGATGATGCTAAGTCACATAGGCAGCTCAATAGACAAGTTTGGAAATCCTTGCGACACGATATTCGTACCTTTAATACAGCCCGTATTAAAGATACGATAGAGCGGAACAAAGGCTCCAAAGTGTTCGCGAGAGATATGTCTATTGGGCAAAGCCAGATGACGAAGCTGAAGAGGGAAGATGGCAGTATAGCGTCAAGTAAAGCAGAAGTGTTAAGGGAAGTCGAAAGGTTCTATGGACAGCTCTACGATTCGGTCACTAAACCTGTTTGCAGTGTGGCAGAAGACCCTAGAGCCAAGCTGACCCGACATTATACTGAAGATATCCCGGACATCAGCCTGTACGAGATCAGGATGGCCCTGAAACAGCTTAAGAACGACAAGGCGCCGGGGGAGGACGGAATCACTTCAGAGCTTCTGAAAGCGGGTGGATCACCGATACTTAAAGTCCTTCAGAAGCTCTTCAACTCCGTCTTGTTCGAAGGTATTACGCCAAAAACATGGAACAAAAGCGTCGTGGTACTGTTCTTTAAGAAAGGTGACAACACTTTGCTTAAGAACTACAGACCGATCTCGCTTTTGAGCCATGTTTATAAGCTGTTTTCAAGGGTCATCACAAATCGTCTCGATCGCAGGTTTGATGACTTCCAGCGTCCCGAACAAGCCGGGTTTCGAAAAGGCTACAGTACCGTAGACCACATTCATACGCTGCGGCAAGTGATACAGAAGACCGAAGAGTATAACTTGCCGCTATGTCTCGCGTTTGTGGACTATGAGAAAGCCTTCGATTCGATCGAAACATGGGCGGTGCTCGAGTCTCTCCAACGATGCCGAATTGACTATCGGTATATCGAAGTGTTGAAGTCTTTGTATAGAAACGCCACTATGTCAGTCCGAGTACAGGAACAGAGTTCGAAGGATATTCCCTTAAAAAGAGGCGTAAGACAGGGAGACGTTATTTCTCCGAAACTGTTTACGACCGCTTTGGAAGATGCCTTTAAGCTCTTGGAATGGAAAGGACTAGGCATCAACATTAACGGCGAATACATGACTCACCTTCGGTTTGCTGACGATATTGTGGTCATGGCAAAGTCGATGGAGGAACTTGGCACGATGCTCGAAGGCCTCAACCGAGTCTCCCAACGGGTAGGTCTTAAAATGAACATGGACAAGACGAAGATTATGTCGAATGTCCATGTTGCGCCTGCCCCAGTTATGGTTGAGAACTCGGCTCTCGAAGTTGTCGACGCGTATGTATACCTAGGACAAACAGTCCAATTAGGTAGGTCCAACTTCGAGAAAGAGGTCAATCGACGAATCCAACTCGGATGGGCAGCGTTTGGGAAACTACGCAACGTCTTTTCGTCCAAAATTCCTCAGTGCCTTAAGACGAAAGTCTACAATCAGTGTGTGTTACCAGTGATGACATATGGAACCGAGACGTGGTCATTCACGATTGGCCTCATGAATAAGCTCAGAGTCGCTCAACGAGCTATGGAGTTTTATGTTATTTGTTAAATATTTTTTTGATTCTGTTGTTTACCTGTATGTCTTGTGTGCCAATAAATGTGTTTTCTTTCTTTCTTTTCTTCTTTCTTTCTATGTCTCACTGTCACGGGCGCAATGCAATGCAGCGTTGGTCACCTGCTTCGTGAACGTGATCACCGCTGTATTGAAATTGTTAAGAGGTAACCGTTTAACATCAGGCGGGCCTTCGGCTTGTTTCTTCATTTAGGCAAAAAAAATGGGCCGCGAACTGTATGGGTTTAAGTTGTTTAGTTTAGGTTCTTATGACCACCTTCTGACTTCACTCTTCATTAACATCTTCAGATTCAACTGCATTCACGAGCAATTAAAGAGCATTTTACTGCCGGTACCCCACGACATTATGAAAGAGAAAAACGTTTAAAACCTAATTAAATATGTGGTTAACCACGTTTTCACTCTCTAATTCGGTACGTGGGGCACGGAAAACCCTGATTTATTTACATGATGGAATAATTCGGTTCTGTTCTATTAATTTATTATTGGATTATTTTCGCTTTTGAAAGCGTGTAGGATTTTACGTTGTTTCTGTAAATAAGCTAACGTGTCCTGTTTAACGTAATTATACTAAATAAACGTTAAATTATCTAGCGTTGATAATTGTTACTTAATTTAACGTTTCATAATGCTTTTCAAATTTTACTATTATTATTTTATAATTTAAGCGTCTTCGAATTAAATTAAACTGACCAGGGGCATCGACCACAGGTTCGTTGACCATGTGAATAGAAAATCTAAGGCTGCGTTCGCAGTAGGCAAACTGTTAGCCGCCGACTGAGCGAGCCGCAAATTTGTGGCAAACTGAACTCATTACACATTACCGCCGGCGAACAACCATATCGCCGCCGCGGACTGGAACCGGCTTTGCTGTGAGTCAGCCGCTCACAGAGACAGTCGGCGCACGTAACGCTGCAAACTGCGTAGAGTGAGCGCAAAGCAAAACACTAGCAAACTGTGGACACTCTATTTCAAATATATGGAAGGACGTACTAAACCGATACGCCGCTAACTCAGTCGGCCGCTAACAGTTTGCCTACTGGACGCAGCCTTAATGTGACAATCAGATAGGTAACTGAAGACCGGCAGGCTGATAACGTCAATTCTGTGTTAGCTAACATATTATATTTCACAATTTTTAACCATTACGTTACATCACATAACATTGGCATGTCAATATACATTATATTAGTAATAAATAACATTATTTATCATTCATAATCTAATCTAAATATATCAAATAAATTACAATGTACTTACAATTAAAAATTGCGTCACTTTGTTACATGTCATTAAATGAAGTGCTTAGGTGTTCATTGATATTATAGTATAGTGGGTGTGATGGGTGTGTTTATAGAAACCTCTTAATTTTTTTTAAATTCATTCAGAGGGAGTTCTGTTACTCCAAGTGGTAGTTTATTAACAGCACGGAATTGACGTTTGACACCGATGATCGCGACATTTACGCCTGTTATAAAACCTGTCGTAATAGATACGTAATCAGCCTGCGGGAAAAAAATAAATTATATTTAAGCGACTAAAAATTCTCTTTTTCGTAAAAATACCACTCGGTTTTAATTCCGTAAATCTGTTTACTTAAACGAATGAACAAGGAGCGACAGAAAAGCAAAATAGCGTTGTAACGCGACCAATTTGCAAATCGGGTGGAATTGCAAAACCCAATTACTGAGCGCAGTGTGGATACACAGGATTGGCCAGGATTGGCCTGACATTGTTTTGTGCCAAGTTTTATGTTACATTAACAAAGTATTTTTAATTTGTAAAATAGCGGGTTGCTGGCAGTAGAATATTACCCCTCCTCTCTTGCCCGTTGATGCAGTAAGAACCTGCCAAGGGATACCCCCGAAGATCCGAAACACTTCGTTTGCCGACTTTAGGTTATCGCCTTGGTAAACTGTATGTCTTGTTTTTCGTCCACTTGACTGGGAACAGCTTTTGTAGTTTTCACTTATATAATTCTAGAATACGTAAAACCTTAATACATAATACTCATTATCCACACAGCATCAAATTATATATACTAATTCACATACGAGTAAACTACATACTACATAACAGATACACTGCTCCTTAGATTATCAAAACTAGTTTCAGTATACACATTTATTGCTGGTTGGTTGCTCGTTTTCTGGTCACTGCAGATGGTAGTACTGAAAATCAGTGTTTGCTCTATGAGTAAACAGAAGCTGAGTTGCTACCTTTTTGCCTTACTGCAACACACACATTCAGTATTTTTGTCTTATTTTTTTGGGCAAAGGTTTATAATTGTATTATTGTTTTTAACATTTGTTTATTTTGGTTTTGCTTTCTAATTGTTTGTATTTTAATCGTTTTCAAATTGTTTAATTCCATTGTAAGAAAATGTGTATCAACATCTTTGTAAAAATTGTATGTGTGTGCTGAAGTAGCAAATAAAGAATTTATCTGTCTATCTACTTAGTACCATCACTGACAGTTAGTGACTTTAAAAATTAAGCATATAATGAAGACGAAGACTACCGACTATCAGTCAACCCGGGACCACTATATACCTACTATATTTTATATAGCTACGTGAAATTGTACAAACACGTCAAACATGTGCTACGATACATTAACTCCGCTCAAAAAACTTCTTTATCGAACAGAAACCTAAATACCACCCCTGCAAGGTCTAAAAGGGCAACCTTCAATATCCTCTAGTTTTCGCACCTTTTTTGGCTGACCGTTCGCAAACCATCGATAAATGTGTAGATTTGAAACTGAAGTTGACTGGGTTTTGAGCGATTATGCTTATCATCCGGAGGTATCCCTTTGTACGTTTTTACTGCATCCACGGGCAAAAGAGGAGAGGCAAAATTTAACTAACGGCATCCCATAAAATAATAAAATTGTTATGTGTATTATTGTATTAGTGGGATATAGTTCGTCAAAGAGTTAATTGAAAATTACTTTTTAAGGAACTGGAACCTCGATTATTCGAACAAGGTATAAATCCTCCAATAAAGTCTAGTTTTCGTACCTTTTTAATTAAACTGTAGATGTGAAAATGAATTGATTTGAGTTTTGCTCGAATCCGCGATTGTATACAAATTAGGCGAGACGGGTCTGGGTGCGATGTCACTCGAGTTTCTATTTTCTCAGTGCATATTACAAATGATTATTATGTCCACGGAGTTATGGAGAGGGCTATGCTCGGGGTTTCTCTACGGGATCGATTCGGAAATGAGGGGACGCGTAGAAGAACTCGGGTCGCCGATATAGCCAGACGGATTAGCAGGTTGAAGTGCCAATGGGCAGGCCATATAGCACGCAGAACGGATGGCCGATGGAGCCACGAAGTTCTCGAATAGAGGCCTCGGACTGGCAAACGCAGCATAGGGTACACCTCAAGATGGGCAGACGACTTGGTAAGAACCGCAGGTCGACAGTAGATGCTGGCCGCTTCGCACCGCATTACTTGGAGATCAATGAAGGAGGCCTTTGTCCAGCAGTGAACGTCTTATGGCTGATATTTGATGATAATTTTGTGAAATATTCATTGAATCGTTATTACTAGTATATAATGGTATCTAGTAACTTATTAAGTACCATTTTATGCAACCAAACCAGTGTCTTGTAATTAAGATATTTCTTTATGTATGTTAGTCTATAAAAAGCCAAAGGTAGTATATATTTATATGGGCCGTAGATTTAGGGATTATAACATCTTGTACTTAACTATTTTTTTAATCTAAAATAAATATTATATTATAATTTATTGTTGGCATAAGAATATAGGATTATATTTAGAATAGGCCAACATAAAAATATGCATGTCGAATAATATTATTTAATTCGTTTATGAAACTTAATATTTAAATTGCATACGAATCCAATTCACTATTTAGTAAAATATCAAGATGTTCTGCCGCCACATTAGTTTTATGGTAGTGTTAAAATCATGGTAAAATACAGTATGCCAGAGAAGTTTCCGTTCTATATTTTCTCACTATTCAATACCGACTCAAAGCTTTTAGTCCGTGTGTAGTCTGTAATCAAAAACTCTTATGATTTCTCGTCGTTACATCTAATCCTATACAGATTGCTAGCCAGAGTTTTTATTATATTCTTTCACTTTTTTATCACTTGATTTTGCTCTGACATTTTACTTGATGAGAACATTTTTTTGAGCTCAAAAGTTAGGTCTTTGCGTTCTCACGTTTTTGTTTGAGATTAAAATGAAAGCTATCCAGATTTGAATTTCTTGCAGAGGGCATTGGGTTGTTGAAGTTTGAAGTATTGACAGTTTATTGCGTGCCTGATATTGGATCTCCTTCACTAAGAGACGTTTTATTACTCGTGTAATAATGCAAGTACAGATTGTTTAAGTGAAAAACTCAGCTTCTGTTTTTGTTCAGGTTTTAAAGATAAAATTTGTAGCGGGAAGCCAGTTATCATTAACTCAGCTGTACGGCTGCTGTCGTTATCAACTGCCGGACATGGGCCACCTTCATGGATCTACAGGATCAAGAGGAGATTGTTGCCATACTCGCCACGCTTGGCAGGCATATTGGCGAACGCAATACAGGATGTTGATACACTTAAAGATGCTGCTACTCATCTTCCTTTGGGAGATTCTTACTGCATCCACGGGCAAAAGAGAGGTAACATTCTACTGCCGGCACTCCACGGCATCGACCAATACTTCCTCTCATGACCAATACTCGGAAATTCATGAGGGAGGCCTACGTCCAGCAATGGACGTCCTACTATTGACGATGATGCTGAATCTTATCATAAAACTACTGAGAGAGCCTTCTAATGTTGCGAAAGACTTAAGACGGGTATCTTTATTCATAAAAGAGCACTTATGAGCTTTATAATATTTTCGATAAACTACATCAGCCATATCGCCTTGAGCTCACAATGAATAGGTTTAAAAATTCAGATGCCTACCCAAGCGGCTGAGATACACAATGCCGATATGGAAATCTAGACCGAGGAATAGGAAGAGTTGGCAGCATTTTAAAGTATAACCAGAATAGCCAGAATAGCATTTATAAAGATATCAATAACAATAACAATAATTTTACGATACCGGTGGGATACGAACCCATGTCCGTCAAACCGATACTTGACGCTTCCTTAAGCCGGAAGTGCTTTGACCATTAAGCTACAAAAGCCACGCCGAAAACCTATTCGAAATTATTGATAAGATTGGCTCCTTCATAAATTATAAAGTCGCCAAATCTCAAATAAATTACATAAGCCGCATACCATCCTACAATGGTAAGGATAATCAATTGTAGTAAGCTTCTTAAATCGCTATGTAAAGGAAGATTTTGTTGCATCGGCCCGCTTACTAAAATCCTTATTAGCTTCGGATGGATTAAGAGGTAGTGGAAGGATCTACTTGAATGACCATCTCTCTCCGGACTACAAAAAACTCCCCACAGAAACCAAACAGCTAGCTCAGGAAAAAGGATACCAGTATATATGGGTTAAATACTCTAAAATCCATGTAAGGAAGAATGACACAGCCCCTGTCATTACCACAAAGCCGGCGATGGATTTAAAAAACTTATTTAATATGTACATATATAATACTGTGTGTGTTTTATGACCTTATAAAAGATGCGTTTACCACTTTTTCTGATTCTTGTAATACAATGTAGGCACACTGTGTTTCTACTTACAATTACTATTATAGTATTTTCTATAATAATAACACGAAAATTTACAGCTCTTATTCATATTTTATCGCTCTTATTTCGCTTAATCTGCCTGTAATATTCTCATTTACCATACAACTGCATAAAATAATAGGTCATTCAATTTAATAATGTCATTCGCTCATATTAAATTAACAGATGTTAACTTTGCTGCTTGGAATGTCAAGGTTAGGTTTGAGTCATTGGAAATGTACGCATTTCTTATCTATTGCCAACTTCATGCCTATTGCCCGCTTCACTCGGTAACTCGTTTGCGACGATCAGCTGTTACTGAGATTAGTTTAAAAACCAGTTTGCTATCACTAAGCCGGTACAATGTGTTCTAGAAGACTTGAATGCTATTATCAGAACGTTCGGGGCTTACGAACAAAAACATCACTATTTCGTCGTAACTTACAATTGCATGACTACGATGTAATTGCCGTAACGGATACCTGGCTGCTGGAAAGTATCTCGGATACAGAACTTTTTTATAATAGGTACCTAGTATGGCGCAGGGATCGTAGGTATGACGTCACCAGCCATACCCTTGGTGGGGGCGTACTGTTGGCGGTAAAGTAAAACTACCAGGTGCTATCTCGTTCGGACTGGTGTTCTACTGCTGAAGACTTATGGATCACTATACAATCTGGCGAAACTGCTAGCGAATCAAAAATGCATCCACATTTGTATTTTGTACCTAAAACAACAGCTTACAAACTTTCTAAATAATCTGCGCGATATTGTTACGGCTTTACAGACAGGTGCACCAAAAACACTACACACAACACCATCTAGTCCCAAACTAAGCAAAACTTGTACTATAGAAACCAGATGATTGATAAGTATAATACTTAAATATTTTTTTTAACTATACATACTATGCTGACTGGTCGACCAACGCCTTGGACCGGGAAGCATGGAGAGAGGGAAGGGAGGCCTTTGCCTAACAGTGGGATCTTACAGGCTGATTAGATAAGATAGATTAGATACATAAAGTTGACAGAAGAAGAGGTGAAAACCTGTAGTCATTCAAGGCTTAACCGAAAGAAATAAAGCAAAACACTCTCAGCTAGGCCACAGACTAATTTGTCCAACAATTTCTACCTTCAAGCCCAAACCCTACGAGGGTTAATTTAGGTTAATTTGTAGGTACCTATTGTGTAACTTCTTTGGTTTCATTACTTAACGACATTGTACTGAATTGTGTGTAAACATTAATAATAGTAGTTAAGTATGTAGTGTATTTACTTATAAGTTTGGTATTTTTTCGGTAGGTAGATTTATTTTTTACATTTTATTTTTTTGCCTCCCACGATTTTTTAAATTTACTTTTGCATTTTATATTCTTTAGCAAGAATCGAACCCTCATTTCACATTTAAACAAACCAAACCAGTGTATTCTTAATCCAGCCTCCTAAAACCTCTATTATGTTTAACCCATACGCTATCGACTCTATACTATACATTTCACGATCACACAACCAAGCCCAGTATTCATAATCCCGCTTCTTAACCTCATATATAACCCATACGCTATCGACTCTATACTATACATTTCACGATCACACAACCAAGCCCAGTATTCCTAATCCCGCTTCTTAACCTCATATATAACCCATACGCTATCGACTCTATACTATACATTTCACGATCACACAACCAAGCCCAGTATTCCTAATCCCGCTTCTTAACCTCATATATAACCCATACGCTATCGACTCTATACTATACATTTCACGATCACACAACCAAGCCCAGTATTCCTAATCCCGCTTCTTAACCTCATATATAACCCATACGCTATCGACTCTATACTATACATTTCACGATCACACAACCAAGCCCAGTATTCCTAATCCCGCTTCTTAACCTCATATATAACCCATACGCTATCGACTCTATACTATACATTTCACGATCACACAACCAAGCCCAGTATTCCTAATCCCGCTTCTTAACCTCATATATAACCCATACGCTATCGACTCTATACTATACATTTCACGATCACACAACCAAGCCCAGTATTCCTAATCCCGCTTCTTAACCTCATATATAACCCATACGCTATCGACTCTATACTATACATTTCACGATCACACAACCAAGCCCAGTATTCCTAATCCCGCTTCTTAACCTCATATATAACCCATACGCTATCGACTCTATACTATACATTTCACGATCACACAACCAAGCCCAGTATTCCTAATCCCGCTTCTTAACCTCATATATAACCCATACGCTATCGACTCTATACTATACATTTCACGATCACACAACCAAGCCCAGTATTCCTAATCCCGCTTCTTAACCTCATATATAACCCATACGCTATCGACTCTATACTATACATTTCACGATCACACAACCAAGCCCAGTATTCCTAATCCCGCTTCTTAACCTCATATATAACCCACACGCTATCGACTCTATACTATACATTTCACGATCACACAACCAAGCCCAGTATTCCTAATCCCGCTTCTTAACCTCATATATAACCCATACGCTATCGACTCTATACTATACATTTCACGATCACACAACCAAGCCCAGTATTCCTAATCCCGCTTCTTAACCTCATATATAACCCACACGCTATCGACTCTATACTATACATTTCACGATCACACAACCAAGCCCAGTATTCCTAATCCCGCTTCTTAACCTCATATATAACCCACACGCTATCGACTCTATACTATACATTTCACGATCACACAACCAAGCCCAGTATTCCTAATCCCGCTTCTTAACCTCATATATAACCCACACGCTATCGACTCTATACTATACATTTCACGATCACACAACCAAGCCCAGTATTCCTAATCCCGCTTCTTAACCTCATATATAACCCACACGCTATCGACTCTATACTATACATTTCACGATCACACAACCAAGCCCAGTATTCCTAATCCCGCTTCTTAACCTCATATATAACCCATACGCTATCGACTCTATACTATACATTTCACGATCACACAACCAAGCCCAGTATTCCTAATCCCGCTTCTTAACCTCATATATAACCCACACGCTATCGACTCTATACTATACATTTCACGATCACACAACCAAGCCCAGTATTCCTAATCCCGCTTCTTAACCTCATATATAACCCACACGCTATCGACTCTATACTATACATTTCACGATCACACAACCAAGCCCAGTATTCCTAATCCCGCTTCTTAACCTCATATATAACCCACACGCTATCGACTCTATACTATACATTTCACGATCACACAACCAAGCCCAGTATTCCTAATCCCGCTTCTTAACCTCATATATAACCCACACGCTATCGACTCTATACTATACATTTCACGATCACACAACCAAGCCCAGTATTCCTAATCCCGCTTCTTAACCTCATATATAACCCACACGCTATCGACTCTATACTATACATTTCACGATCACACAACCAAGCCCAGTATTCCTAATCCCGCTTCTTAACCTCATATATAACCCACACGCTATCGACTCTACCGATTCTTAGTGCAGGTCGCAGGCGTTGTTCACTCATAAATATGCGACTCGCCAGCACCGAATAAAGTCAAAGCCTTCACGCTCCATAGAATTTTCACTTATGCACTATGCATTTTATGCATTTTACGGCCCGAGATGATGTTCTGAGCAAGCTGAAAATGTACAGGAAATGTTGAACACCTCTGCAACTGATGCGTTTAAATATTAAGACGACGTATTGAAGATAATGGCCTCAAGAATTTTAACTTCAGCACTTTGTAAACTTTCGCGATCTGTAGCCATATATTTTTAAAACTGATTAACGGGACTTTATCGCGTAGTTACGAATAATTCGACGACCTCTCGGGCGTAGGCCCGCTCGCGACGCAAGAGGTTGCAGATTCGATTCCCGCCCCGGGACAAAAATGTCTGTACGATCTGCAGATATAATTTGTTCAGGGTGTTATTTCTATATGTTCCTCGAATATACAATAAACTAGCTATGTAGCATAATGTAAATGGTGTATCAGTCATCTAGTACCCATAACAGAAGCTCTGCTTAGCTTGGGGCTAGATGATGCTGTGTAAATTGTCCAGCATTATCGAACGAGTAAGCGAAGCAAACGAAGTTCTTTGTGCTAGCTAGGCGTTTCGGCTCAATATTTGTATGTATGTATGTATGTCCGGTATTTTTGACCGAGGATAACTCTTGAACGGATAATAAGATTTTGATGAAATTTGAAAGTAAAGGAGATAACATTAATACAAGTTGATTGTCGTGGGGGAATCTGGATGTATAGGGTAGTTTTTGAACCATTATCAACACATATGTAACCGGGTATTTATCGCGTTATTTATCTTTATTATTGCCCGACGTTTCGACAGGATGGTGTGGCAGCATGTTGGAGGTAACCGCAGCAAAGCGAAGGCGTCTTTTCAGACTACCCTCACTTGGTCTTCATAATTATAGGAACTTGAGATTACGGCTGTTTCACACTGGGACAGCACACTACACTAACTGTATCAGCACACTTAGGTTGATTGATACGTCGAGTACACTTGGCTATCACTGGATTCCATGAGGCAGAGAGTTTTTGAACCGACGAAAAAAAGGGGGTTTCTCAATTCGACCTTATATATAATTTGACGACCTGTGTGGCGCTGCGGGCTAAGGTGCGCCTGCGACGCAAGAGGTTGCGGATTCGATTCCCGGCTCGGAACAAATGTTTGTACAATCTGCAGATATTTGTCCAGGGTGTACTGGATGTTTTTCTATATACCTAAATTAGTTCCGTATAATAACAAATATATAACTATGTAGTATAATGTAGGTTTTATGTATCAGTCATCTAGTGCCCATAACACAAGCTCTGCTTAGCTTGGGGCTAGATGATGTAGTGAATGAATGAATGAATGAATGAAAATTCTTTATTGTACACCAAATAGAACAATTTAAAAAAAAAATACAATGAGCATATAAATGTACAATGGGCGGTCTTATCGCTAAGAAGCGATCTCTTCCAGACAACCTTTGGATGGAGAAGAATTTGAAGGAAGAATGGTTGGGGGTGTACATAGCAAAAGATATATAGAGAGAGGTAATAAAATAATTATAATATTATACGAAAATAAAATAACTGATATAATAAATACATATACCTACATTACATACACAGAATACATACAATACATAAATATAATAAACCAAATAAGATTTATATACTAATACATATTATCCTGATACCATAGGGTGAAGGGAAATGATAATATAGCGGATAAATCTGATACAAAATACAATTCTATGACATTTTAGATAGATACAAGTTTTTAACTTTGGCTTTAAATACATCTAGGGATGACGATTTTCTCACCAAAACCGGTAACGCATTCCAAAGTCGCACTGCTTGGACAGAAAAGGATTTGTTATAGAAGCTTGTTCTATGTGAGAATTGTCCAGCTTTGAAAATAATGTTTTTACTGAAAACGAGTTGTTCCTCTATGATACTAGATACTACTGGAAAAGTAAGAGACACCACATTGCGATACAGACACTAAGCCCTGCCAATTTCCTGCAATACAAGTACTGTTTGCTCCTAGACCTTTGTGGATGTGGCCGGTGTCCGATTGTACGGCGGGAAGGCATCACTGTGCACATATAAAACAATAACACACACAATAACAAAATTAGAAATACTGACAACCAAAATGGTCGCCACTCAGCTATTGTTACGGTAAGGCTGTGAGCCGGTACTGTAACGCTGGTCTTCCGTGACGCCAGCGTGCGCAAAGCAACATTACATCTGAGACATACTAAGTATTATTTAAAGAAAAAAAACAACAATAGAGCTTAAAATTATACATAAATGTAATGGCAACACAAACAAACAAAAACAGAATTATAAACAAAATGGATACAAGTCTTTAAAAACAAATCACTGTAACATATGATATTGCTGGCTTGACCGGGTAGCGGCACAAAATGTGAAACATATCCTATCAAAAACATAAATGTGAAAATGAGAGCCAAGTTTAATACTTAGAATGACGTGGTTGTCGACTTTGCCCACAAAAGAATTGATATCTAAATGACGCCAAGTTCTATAGATAATCCTTATTTAATAGAATATTACTGATTACTTAGGATCATTTAAGCTTACGGTTTAATTTGGTTCTTTTTTAGCAACAAATTTATGAAATTAAAGCTCCAAATATAAGGACAGTAAGTTGTTTGATGTGTAAAATTTGAACGTGTTTAAGGTGTTAAATAGATTTCGAGTTATGAATGGACCAAAAGCGCCTCCAAATGGTTCGGGTAAAATACACACTGCTGCTTTTTTACTAATATAGCATATAAAAATGTTAAAAAATATTCTTATTATGATTGTAGGGGGCGGATAGGGATCTCAATTTTTTTAAGTAAAGTTACTAGGTCTTGTGGGGTATTCAAATTAATAAACAGATTTCATTTTTCCTTTAAACCGAGGTTTTTATCAAAAATGTTGAAAATACGACCGTTCCACCTTATCTCCTTATCTCCGAAGTTTGCAGAGATAAACCCGTGAAAGTTATATAGCTAATAAAAGTGTATATTGAGTTTATAGGAAAACTATAGCGAACTCTCTAATTTGCATAGTTTTTTAGACAAGGGTTTTCAAAATTTTTGTTGAAGTTACTAGGTCATGTGGGGTATCATAAGAAAGGTATTAATTTGCAAAACGTTTAAAAAATTGCGCTACCCCCCCCCCTTATCTTTGAAGTTTGCAGAGATAAACCCCCGAAACTTTTATTGCACGGTAGCCAAAAAATAAGAAGAAGAAGACACAAATTGTTCTGTAATTTGTAATGTTTGTTATAAATGTTTCCTACTCTTTTCACGAGAGTGTACGTTTATAGTTTTAAGTATTATGATGGAAGAATTTAGCAGCTGTAACACAGGTGCAACCTAGCACGGCTGCTAAAGTACAATGTTAAGTTGAAGTTCTTTTATTTGTAAAATATGTACTGAATGGTTTTAGAATAAGTTATTTTGATCTAAATTAATAATTTAATTGCTATAGGAGTGTCTGTAAAGATAACATTAAAATTATAAAGAACCTTCTAATTTGCATAGTTTTTTAAGAAATCATCGAAAGCGTAAGAAATCTATATAAGTTCAGCTATCAGACAAGACATGGCGCTGTCAAGGTTCTCCAACAAATACAAACCGCCTTTATCATATACTATTATTGCACGGAACCCTCGGTGCGCGAGTCCGACTCGCTATTGCCCGGTATTATTTTGTACATACATACATATCATACGTAGAAAAATACCCGAGAGCAATTAACAAACACGTCTCTCGTGACGGGAAAGTCGGCTTTCAGACCAACTGAGCCACAGAGGTATTCAAATTACAATCATCATAATTTCAGCTGTAGGACATCCACAGCTGGACATAGGCCTCCTTCATGGATTTCCAGTTATTGCGGTTGGAAGCGACGTGCATCCCCCGTCAGTCAGAGAATAAAGACCTTAAATCCTGCCAACTTTATTTAGCACAAATAATGTGTACCATGAATTGCCACTGTTAGATCGCCTGCTGTTTCTAAAGTAGTAATTTTATTTCATCATTTCAGCCATAAAACGTCCACTGATGAACACAGGCCTCCCTCATGGGGGTAGTTGCCATTCTCACCACGCTTGGCAGGCGGGTTGGTGAGCGCAGTATGGGATGTTGATACACAGATAGACGCTGCTGCCCATCTTCCGGAGGTATCCCTTAGCAGGCTATTACTGCATCCATGGGCATGAGAGGAGGGTATCATTCTACTGCCGGCACCCCACGGTGGCAATTTTATTTGGTCCATGGTAATACCACGACATCTGTCAGATTTGTAACTCAATACTAACCAAATGAAGCCCAAACTACAGTTGCTGTAGTAACGTTTACTGCGTATTTTAATACCTAACTATTCACTAGAGGCGCTGTACAAGTTTTCATACATTTTTTTAAGCACAGTCGCTAGCGAGTATAGATTGTGAAAACTCATGGTAGACTCATGTTTGCCTCTAGACTTTTATCGACTTCGCCGGTATCCGGTTGCACTTCAGGAAGGCATCACAGCTCGTATTAGATCCGTTTTAGATGCTTCAACTCATTTGTAGACACTATCACTATTTATTTGTACCAAAGTGAAAATAACAGTAGTCTTAGCTCAGCAAGCTATTCATCATTTCAGCCATAAAACGTCCACTGATTTCACATGCCTTCATCAGGGATCTCCATGAGGGGTAGTTGCCATACCCACCACGCTTGGCAGGCGGGTTGGTGAGCGCAGTATGGGTTGTTGATACACGAAAAGACGCTGCTGTCCATCTTATGGAGGTATCCTTTAGCAGGCTCTCACTGCTTCCACGGGCATGAGAGGAGGGGTAACATTCTACTGCCGGCAATTATTACTATATTATTATTAAGGACCTGTTCTTACGGGAACAAGCTTACTTCTTTTCATACTTCTCTGTCTAATTTATAATTATTTCATTACTTCTTCTTAGTAACGTCATGTTCCATCCATGAGGGAGGCCTGTTCAGTAGTGGACTTTTTACGGCTGGAATGATGATGATGAGAGTTGGGAGATTCATCTCCCTGCAGCCTTAGTCAACGACCGCTTGAGCCTTGCTTCGCGGCCGGTGATTCACCGTTTTGATATATTTTTTACTGTTGAGTGTTTGTTTTTAATTTCTTTATAGTAAAAAAAAATATTTGTATGAGTTTAGAAATAAATGATGTAGAATAATAATATTATTTATTTATTTATATATTTATTATTATTATTAAGAGCCTGTACTGTCCCACTGCAGGGCAAAGGCCTCCCTTCCTTCCTTCCACCCTTCTTTGTCTTAAGCTACTGTGGTCCAGTCTTCCAAGTATGCGTCGAGTTCGTCTCTCCATCAAAGTCTCGGTCTGCCGCGAGGTCGTCTCCTGTGTTGTGGGATCCATTCTTTAGAGGATATAAAAGTAAGGCCTTTGCATCTATTATAGATGATTTATACAGCGTCAGCAACTGGTAATCATGCTGTACGGGACGCTGCAGTGCCTGGGACATTGTAAGATGGATTAGGCTTGCCCAGCACCTATACCATCCTCTCAGCTTAGTCAGCTATTATTCAGAGGAAAGAACAGGTCAATACGTCTGAAGCTAACTAAGCCGCGGGTTTTCTCACGATGTTACCTTCATCGTTAAAGCTCGTATTAAGTGTGCACATAAATTTTTCAAGAAAGAAAAATCCATTGGTGCACGGCCGGATATAGCCCATGACTTATCCGGCCTGCGGCAGACGTGACCCGCCCAATCCCACTTCGATGGGCCCGATTTTTGGGCGACGTCTGCGATCTGCGACGGAGCGCAGTTCAAATTTTCTTATCCGGTCTGGCGATTTGAGTCCTAGGATACTGTGCTCCATCACTCGCTGGCAAACAACAAGTCTGCTCTTTTGCAAAGCGGTCAATGACCAATAAATAATTAATACGTTACTTACTAACAAAATTGATTGTAATGTCTGAAAAATATATTTTCAGAGTTTTCTACTTACGTCAATTATTTGTTGAAAATAGGTTTCCAACGTGTCCAGTTCCTCCCAGGGGAACTTTCGTCAGGGAATGGAGTATTACGCAGCACCTTCTCCTTCCCTCTCACGCGCTCGCGAGACTGAGGGAACCTCTCTGGGAGGAACTGAACACGTTGGAAACTTATTTTCAACGAATAATTACCAAGCCGTGGGGCCCCGGCAGTAGAATGTTGCCCCACCTCTCATGCCCGTGGATGAAGTAAGAGCCTGCTAAGGGATACCTCCGAAAGATGGGCAGCAGCGTCTATCCGTGTATCAACATCCCATACTGCGCTCGCCAACCCGCCTGCCAAGCGTGGTGAGTATGGCAACTACCCCTCATGGAGATCCATGAGGGAGGCCTTTGTTCATCAGTGGACGTTTTATGGCTAAAATGATGAATTACCAACCGGTTTAACATAATATTAAATAGCGTAACTCATGAGTCATTTGGAAAGTGAAACAGATAGATAGATAGATAAACTCTTTATTGTGTAAATCATACAGAAACTTAAAACAAAAATAACTAAAATTAACTTAAACTACAAAAACAACAGAAAATGGGCGGTCTTATCGCTTAGAGCGATTTCTTCCAGACAGCCTTTGGAACCTTTTTTATTTTCAATTTCAAGTTAAAAAAGAAAACCGTAGTGCGCGTTTAGCCTTACGCCGCTAAATTAAACTGATGTGGTAGATACAACTCGCATAAGGCTAAATGAGGCGAATTACTTATATCCGTTCCCGTCATTATATCACTGATGACATCCGGGTAATACGTAATGATAAGTCTGTATGTGAGATGGATGTTTAAGCGACCTCTGGCGCAGCGGAAGAAGGTCCGCCTGCGACGCAAGAGAGTTCGATTCCCGCCTCGGCACAAATGTCATTTGACATTTGACATTTTGATTGATTTATTTTACAACCAGGAGATTTATAGTTCTATAAATCTCCTGGTTGTAAAATAAATAAATAAATAATGCTGGATAATTATAGCCCCAAACTAAGCAGAGCTAGTGTTATGGGTACTAGATGACAGATATATTTAACCCATATCTTACTGAATTGTCTAATTTTAACATACGAAATTCATAAAATTGCTTAGTTTTGGACCAAGAATAAAAAAAATACCTCTAAAAAACGCCTTCTAACGGAAAAGCTGGAAAATGGTGTTCGTTATAACCAACAGTAGTAGTTTACACTACTATGACGTAAAGGTAAGGTTTATGTATTTAAATTTAGAAATAAAATAAACTTACAATGCCTTTTAGTGTAATTTTATACCTGTTAAAACACTGTTTAGGATGCAGGACCAGGGCAGGAACATTACATTTTACACATTAAAAGTTTGCAGTCGTACGACAATGAGCAGAGCGTAGTTGCTTTTTCATACAGTTTATTATACATATACCCCAAGCTATTATAGCGAGCACCTGAAAGGTCTTAGAAATGCGGCCAGGTCTGCCATCTGTCTTCTTGAAGGATTCCAATATGGAAGTTGTCACAGGTCGGAAAAACTTTAAGTAATCTGATCGTACTCTGTACAGGCAGAGACTCATACTCCTTGTTGATGGAGGAGCCACTTAGTATGTTTAACTGCACCGCCGTGGGGTGCCGGCAGTAGAATGATACCCCTCCTTTCATGCCCATGGATGCAGTTAGAGCCTGCTAAGGGATACCTCCGGAAGATGGGCAGCAGCGTCTATCCGTGTATCAACATCCCATACTGCGCTCACCAACCCGCCTGCCAAGCGTGGTGAGTATGGCAACTACCCCTCATGGAGATCCATGAGGGAGGCCTGTGTTCAGTAGTGGACGTCTTACGGCTGAAATTATGATGATGATGATGATTGTGTGTAGCCATATCAAGACAGTAGAAAAACATTAATAGTCAACAATCTTTTATTATTTTATTTAGAAAAAAAGGCCATCTCAATTATCGTAGACGGTTATGAGAGTCCAAAATGTTTCTTCTAACAGGCAAATACAACCAAAATCTTTAAAAACTCACTTAAGTTGGATTACGTCACGTAAACCACAAAATAGCAAGTCACGTAAGCAAAAAGCACATAAATTCACTCACCTCTACTAGGTCACACCGACTTTATGTCACAGCAGAAATTCCAGAAAGGCCTCTTGCGATTTCAGCTTAAAAAAGAAAGGCCTCTAAGTCGATAACCCTTCCTTCCTCCGGGCAGGTTTAGATAGGAACTTACTCAAAGGGATAGACGCCAAGTTTCGGGGCCCGGAAAGTAATGAAGAAAATTTATTTATTTATTTATTTAATACTTTGTGCACAAAAACAATGTACAGAGGAGGACTTAATGCTAATAGCATTTTCTACCAGTCAACCTGGGCGTGCAAGAAAAAATGAGAAGGCACTAACAACAGAAGTAAGGAAAATTTCTACATAAATATTAATTAACATAAAAATATATACTTATAGTTAACTTAAAATAAACCAACACATTATATAACATAAATAAATATATGTACATATTTAAAATATATAAATAATACATAATAGCTTATGGGCCTAAGAAGGGAAATGAAATAAAAATAGAAAATTAAGAACTGGGATGAACCTTATCTACAAAATATTTGCGAGCTGCCTGCTTGAAACTCTGTTTTGTTTCACATTTCCTAATATTCAACGGTAAAGAGTTCCAGAGGCGGACGGCCACGACTGCGAATGAATTGTCAACAAAAGAAGTTCGATGACTCGGAGTTGCAAGAATAAGGGTATTTGATGATCGGAGTTCTTTATTGTGACCATCTGCCACAAATTTGAAAACTACGCTTAAGTATGATGGAGCCATTGGGTCTTTCAAAATCGAAAACAGAAGGCAGAGGATTCGAAGATTGCGTCGCTCACGTATCGGAAGCCATTTGAGCTTCTCTTTTAAGTAAATTGTTTGGAACGTTGGATCGCTAAACTGAGTCACTAGAGCGCCAGTTGTTTTAAACGACTTAAAAGGGAGGTTCTCAAATCGTCTGTATTTCAAGGACTTTAAAAACCTTAATAAAAACTAAGTTTTTTTTCGTGGTTGCAGTAAGAATCTGCAAAGAGATACTTTGAAAAATAATAGGATTCCCCCCTTATCTCCGAAGTTTACAGTGTATGTAAAATAAATATATAAATTTGCACTGTTTTTTTAGAAATCATCGAAAGTATAAAAAATCTACATAAGTTCCGCTGTCAGACAAGAGATGGCGCTGTCAAGGTTCTTCAACAAACATAAACCGTATTTATCATATATTATATTGTATGATGGCACGGAACCCTCGTTTCGCGAGTCCGACTCGCTCTTGGACGGTTTTATTTATTATCAGGTGAAGTGAAAATAATAAAATAGTATTCGTATATCAATAACGTATTCAACTATTACTTAATATATTTTATTCCGATCATAAAACAGATATTTGATTGTTTAAAATTGAATAAAATTTGGCTAATTTAGAATATCGTGGCTTGAAAAGGGTTTAAAAATAGCACTTTAGAAAACACCACACCCTCATATCAGTTTGGCGGAAAAAGCTGCAATAAGGGTCATCACATCACCGTCGTAAAATCAAGTTTTACTGCTTAGCTGCGTTTTTTGATCATTGAAACCCGGAAAGTCGTAAAAAAACTAACTATCGAGAGTCTCCCTTAGGGGATACGTAAATACATTAATGTAAGAAATTACACGCCGAACTTTCCAGTCCCAAAGTAAGCAAAGCTTGTGTTATGTTTGACGAACTCTGTGAAAGAGGTTGCGGGTTCGCTTCCCGCCTCGGGACAAATGTGTGCACATCATTTCAGCCGTCCACTACTGAACACAGGCCTCCCTCATGGATCTCCATAAGGGGCAGTTGCCATACTCACCACGCTTAGCAGGCGCGTTGGCGAGCGCAGTATGGGATGTTGAAACATGGAATGACGCTGCTGCCCATCTTCCGTAGATAGCTCTTAGCAGGCTCTTACTGCATCCACGGGCAAGAGAAAAGGGGCAACATTCTACTGCCGGCACCCCACGGCAATATAAATTTTGTAGTGTGTGCACGTTTTGCAAATATTTGTTCAGGTTGTTCTGGATGTATTTCTATACTTCATCATCATCATTTCGGCCGTAAAACGTCCACTACTGAACACAGGCCTCCCTCATGGATCTCCATGAGGGGTAGTTGCCATACTCACCACGCTTGGCAGGCGCGTTGGCGAGCGCAGTACGGATGTTGATACACGGAAAGACGCCGCTGCCCATCTTCCGGAGGTATCCCTTAGCAGGCTCTTACTGCATCCACGGGCATGAAAGGAGGGGTAACATTCTACTGCCGGCACCCCACAGCAATACTTAAAATATTTCTATACCTTATATAATAAAAAATATCCATCTATGTAGCATAATGTATGAAGTATATTAATCAAATAATACCCATAATACAAGTTCTGCTTAGTGTAAGTTAAAATGTATAGAATGGCTTGTTTCATTATCCTACGAAGATACTAAAGCACTTTTACAGTTTGCTGAATAACATACATTTCACATAACACACACCTACACTCACGCACGCACGCACACACTCATTCAAACACACTTGAACACACATAACATAAACGCGCACGTAAATACACACACATACATACTTCATTCACAACCTTGTTTTGTCTGCATGCTAGTAACAATTTTTTTATTACACATAAAAAAAGCTGGAAAATACTACTTAAACATTTTATTGTAAATACCTACTTACTAATCATTTATCACCCAGACTTGAGACAAATATCTGCAAAACAAAATGCAGTGGGTTGCCAGCAGTAGAATGCTGCCCCTCCTCTCTTGCCCGTCGATGCAGAATGAATCTTCCAAGGAACACCTTCGTACCTTCGGAAGATGTGTGGCTGCATGTTTCCGTGTATCAACATCTCGTACTGTGCTCGGTAACCCGCCTGCCAAGGTAGTGGGTATCCTCAAATATTACGGCAACAATCCCTCACGATTACGTTCTTGAAGATCTACGAGGGAGGCCTTTGTCCAGCTTGAAAGACAGTGATGAAAGCAAACATTTGTTTCTCGACGGGAATTGAACCCGCAACGTGTCAGCCGGCTGCTAAACCAACCATCAGCACGAAGGTCCAGATAACCGGTACTCAACAACTCGTTTACTTTTAAGCTCGTACTATATTCGTTGTAAAAGCTATTATAAATTATTCCCCGTACAATGTAGCCGTCAAAATATAATTGCACTGAATCCTGGCACTATCTATGCAAATGCGAAATTGATGCGAGCATCATTCAGTGAGCTGAACGATGTTCCGTGTACCATTGAAGTCGATAAACATCACGATGGTAATGTTGATATGCCGCTAACATCTCACTGTTCCAGAAGATTCTTCTCAGCCGTAGCTTCAACTTCTGCATAATATAATTTGTAATATGTGGACTATACATTTTGAAGCTCTTCAACTCCGCCTTGCTCGAAGGTATTACGCCAAAAACATGGAATAAAAGCGTCGTGGTATTGTTGTTTAAGAAAGGTGACAACACCTTGCCTAAGAATTAGGTACAGACCGATCTAGCTTTTGAGCTGTATTTATAAGCTGTTTTCAAGGGTCATCCCAAATCGTTTCGATCGCAGGACTTCCAGCGTCCCGAACAAGCCGGGTTTTGAAAAGGCTACAGTACCATTATGGTACCATAGACCACATTCATACGCTGCGGCAACTATACAGAACTCCGAAGAGTATAACTTGCCGCTATGTCTCGCATTTGTGGACTTTGAGAAAGCCTTTGATTCCATGGGCGTTGCTTGAGGCTCTCCAGTGATGCCGCATTGACTAAAGGTACATCGTAGTGTTGAATTCTCTGTATAAAAACGCCACTTTGTCAGTCCGAGTACAGGAACAGAGTTCGAATTATATCCTCTTAAAAAGGGGCGTAAGACAGGAGACGTTATTTATCCGAAACTGTTTTCGAACGCTTTAGAAGATGCCTTCAAGCTCTTGGAATAAAAAGGACTAGGCATCAACATTAATTTCGTTCTGGATGTTTTTTTAGACATAATAAAATATCTATTTATTTAGTATAATGTATTAAGTATATCAGTCACCTACCCATAACACAAGCTCTTTCTGGGGTTTGCTTGGGGCTAGATGTTGATGTGTGAATTGTTCAGCATTATTTATTGTACATCCTATGGCTACTAGATGACTGATTATACATAATACAATAAACAATATATATATATATATATATATATACATATATATATATATATTTATTATAAATAGAAAAGGATCCAGAACACCCTAAGCAAATATCTGCAGATCGTACAAACATTTGTCCCGAGGCGGGAACCGAACTCTTGCAACGCAGGCGAACCTTTGCCCACTGCGCCACGGAGGTCGACAATCCATTGCTGGATAAGAGTGGAACGAGAAGTGAAAACTGATCCATCATTGTATTCGAGTGGAATACAAAGTAGAAACAGATCCACTTGTGGATTTATTTATTGGATCAGAGTGGAATAGAGGTTTAGTTCAAGAATTCTTAAAGGTATTATTATTTCAGTGTCCCTTCCACGGGCGAGCGGATGGGATAGACATGAGAAAGTTTGATCGGGTGGAAAAGTGAGTGTTCCGTCTGTCCTATTTGTGAATTTGTCTTATCTTTAACGATAACATAGTCCAGGTGTCCTTGCTTATCTTGATACTTAATGAGGCGTTTTAATTATATTCCTACTTATATATACCTAATTATAAACTTCAATATCAGTGAATCAGTTTTTTGTAAACTTTTGCCTCATATAGATGTGAGGTATTCATTTTGTAAATACGGGGACTACTCACGTTGTTTTATAACGACGAAGACTATTCCGACACGTTTCGATTTTGTGTCATGTCGGCACCACGCGCGGACGGGCATTCAATCCGATGAAGATGATTCGCAAAATCGAAACGTGTCGGAATAATCTTCGACTTTATAATACGACATGAGTAACCCACGTATTTACAAAATGAATAATGAATAAATTGATTCACGGGATTTTATCGCGTAATTACCTTGTTTTATTATTTTTCGACGTTTCGAGTGCTACCCTCGTGGTCACGAGAAACGTCGCACCCCTCGACATATTTTTACTGCATTAAAGGGCAAGAGAGGAGTCCGATCCTCACTAGCCCAGCACCATTTGTTCGGAGCGGCATGCCTCACTAGCTCCAGATAAAGGTGCTATGTGCAATGTAAATCAATACGTTTGCAGCGGACGGATAGGTATTGTCGCTTCCGAGTTCACAAGGCTGTGACGCTCTGCATAGCTTAGATTGCTTTGTGCTAGACTGGTATATAGACTCCTATTTGGAAATGAACTGTCCATCTCCCGGAGCTATTCCTTGACAGAGTTTCACCGCATCCACGGGTAAGAAAGTATGGGAAGGCAAGTGAGTTACCTTAATTACTCAAAGTAAATGGTAAGACTGTAGTCAATAGTTTAACTAACCTTCAAATCTGCTTTTCAAAGTACAAAACGGCATTTAAATACGAACTTAAATAACTGAAAATCCAAAATGGCATAAACAAAGGGGCATTTTCCACGTAGTGGCTGGAGGGTTTGTGGGTCACATCGACCCCGTACGCGTCAGGGGACTTCGCTGAAATAGGTTAAACTTTTGCATTGACATAGTATGAAGGTAAAATGAGCGCTAGGAGACCGACGTTAGGATAATATGTGCAGCCGTGGTATGTACCCCAGACTTTCAAACGAAGACCGTGAGTTCGACAGCGGTCGTAATTTTTATGTTTTATGTAGGTATTTTTATTATCACGTACATAGTGATGAAGGAAAACATCGTTATAAAACCTGCGGCTTAGTCGGCTTCAGACGTATTGGCCTGTTCTTTCCTCTGACTTATAGCCGAAGCTGCGAGAACGGAATAGGTCCTGGACAAGCCTTATCCTTCTAACTATGTCTCAGGCGCCGTAGTTCCTGAATCTACTATCGCCTTAAATGCGAGCGATGATAATGATGATGCAGGAACCAAGCTTAAAACATGATATTTTCCTTAACAAAAGGAAACTTTAAGTGTGAAATGAGAAAATTGATTACAAAATCCTTACATAACACTAAGCGTTCCGTAATAGTGCTTAGTGCTAAAAGCAATAGTGCTAATTGCTATGAAAAAACAACGCAATAATACTTTAGAAAACGTAATGCAGTAGAAGATATTAAATCGCACTGTTTCTGTTGTAGTCTATTTTACCCGAAGAAGAGGGTTAAGTTTTCACTGTGTATGTATAATATATGGTGGTACGTAGGAGACACTCAGAAAGTTTTGCGAAAATAAAATAAAGTGTTCTTTAAGTGATGATGCTTCTTTGGTTCCGTTATGGGATTGTTACCAAATAGCCAGTCAAATTGAAAAAGCTCGCAATCAAAATCTTCCCTCCTCTTCTATTATTCCTTGACACACGCGCGCTTATGCCGCCAACTGCCGGTCCGCAATCAGCGACGCCCAAAAAATGGAAGGGAAAGAAGAAGCAGCTCGCCAGTGATGCCACTGAATCAGCTCCGATGAAGAAGCCGCGTGACCTGGATAGTTTCACTGAGGTGGTACGGAAGCGCCGAAATCTATCCAGCCGGAACCGGTGTGGTACTTGCCTTGGGAACGTGTACGTGATTCCTAGCAGAGGTGCCTACTACCCAACTGTACGTCTCACGGGTTCACTACGCCCTGCAGGCGGACCAAGGAGATATAGGATTTACTCACGATGAAGACAGGTATATAGGATACCGACTTAGGATTAAAAGGTTGTCTACTTGCCATTATGTGAACTTTAGTTCATTTGTGGTGAGAGTTTCAACGGACGAACCTTCAACTTATATGAGACTGGAATTCTGGCCTAAAGACAAATTCAGACGGTTCATCGGACGCGTACAAAGCGGACCCCGTGAATCCTCGCTATGAGACAGGGATGCGTCATACGTCACCGACATAAATATGTGTTACTTTTTAAGTTTATATCATAGTATGATAGTTTGTACGGTATGTATATATTATGGCCTGTAGAAAAGGTAATTGTAAGATCTTATTACTTTACTACCGTTGCCTGGTAATAAATAATTAATGGAATCAGGCGTTACTTTGCGGAAATCCATGACAATAAAAAAAAAATATTTGTCGTATAGGTTTGGGTATGCATGCTGCACTGACAAGCTAGTTCTCCCTGCATGTGCATAATTAGCGGGCGGGAGGGCGGTGCTCCTGCATCTCAGCATAAGCGGAATTAAAACTAAATATTTTTATTTATATTGCATTTTATTGATAATAAATATTTTTAATTTCATTTCATTTAATCTGGAAGGCGTTGATTCAATTTGAAACACACAAACCTTCGACTGGCGCTTCGTTTCTGGATCGTATTGATAAATCCAGGACTCATCACCTGTAATTATGTCGTAAGCACGCGAAGACGAGCCTGCTTTCAATCTGTTTATCATATCACAGCACCTTTCCACCCGGGCCTGCGTCTGAGTATCGGTGAGGTTATGCGGCACCAAGCGTGAAACTTTTCTCCTCACGCGAAGATGCACGTGTAGATTCATGTGAAGGCTTCCAGATACGATCTGCAGTAGACATAGACATTCATTTATTTACGAAAAAGCACACAATACATTTTAAAACACAGAGAAAACATTTAAATTTAATATTTACACATAAGAAAACCAGAAATTGAGTTACAGTAAAATAATCATATGATAAAGAAACGTTTATTTTTACTTAATATAATATACTAAATAGAGAGATATTTTTTTTTATTATATATAGAAGTGGGATTCCGAGGCGGGAATCGAACCCGCAACCTCTTGCGTCGCAGGCGGACCTTCGCCCGCTGCGCCACAGAGGTCGTCAAGATAGATAATCATATTTTTAATAACTGGCCAGTCTCATACATAAAAGCTTTTTTTCGCAAAACTTTCTGAGTAACCTGGTATATCGGAAACTCTTTGTGGAGTTGTAGCATCAAAATTACTATAGATTCTACCTTAGTGAAACAGTCATGCTAAAATTCTACAGATAATAAAACGTAGGGGATTTGTCAAAATGTAATGTAATTTACAATTACAATTAGCCATAAGTGTCCCACTGCTGGGCAAAGGCCTCCCCTCCAACTCTCCATGCATCCCGATCCGCCGTCAATTCGACCCATGCGCTGTTATGCCAGTCTAACTCGTCACGCCATCGCTTCTTCGAAATGTAATTTAAATATTGAAAAAAATATAACGTATTAAGAATAAGAATAAAAAAATATTTATTTACGACTCATAAGTACACAGGTAAATTAGAATTAAAATTACATAATTTAAACAGAATAAAAATCTTATGAGACATAAACTGGTCACCAACTCAGCACACGCCGTGAGAACACGGCACTGATTTTCAGTGGCACCATATTTGCCCCACAAGGCGCACATATTGTATTAAAGCCTTTTTAAAATCCACATCAAATCAAAATGACGTTGCAGTAATCCGGATTTCACAATATTTACGGGCCGGCCTAAAGTGCAGGCCGGGTGCTCAGTTCGACTTCTGTTTCGAATTTCGGTTTAAAGAAATTTATAAATACTCATAAAGAACAACAGGTTCATAATATTATAAAAAAAATGTTTATAATATGTGTATACTGATATATAATAAATTACCGGAAGAGCTTAAGGTGTTAAATGGAAATATATTTAAGAGAAAAATTAATGATTGGTTAATGTGTAATTGTTTTTATAATATAATTGAATATTTAGATTATTAAACAAATTAAATTCTATTAATATTTGCACGCCTGCATGCAGGCCGAATACATGTACTGACGTTTAGCACTAAGATCTGTTACTGTGATATTTTATGTATTCTGGCAAATAAATGATTGATTATGATTATGTTTACAACAGGTTCACTAATGAGCATACAACTGTAGAGGTATAACTGCATATAAGTACGTATTACTTAGGCATTACGATCGTTTAAAAATATATTAGTTTTCTAGTAGACAAACATTTACAAATACAAACTATTAAAAAGTTAAAAGTAGTGTAACAACAATGACCCCAGAAAAGATGCGTTTATGCGGGTAGACGCATGGAATTAAAAAAATAAACGTTTATTTATACTTAATACAATGCAGCCAACTGCAGAGCGTAGTGCGTTTCTGTAATCTGTGGTAGTGCTATGATAGCGATAGCGCTTAGAACTTAACAGAGACGACAATGTTAATAAGATATACATATTTTTAGTCAAGTATTCAAATGCATTAAATGCATATATCTTCACATTGTGTTTTTACATTGTGATTATGGATTATTTTATTTTATTTAATTTTTAATATTATACTGTGGATTATGTTGTGTGAAAATAAATGATTTATTATATTATTTCTTGCATCTCTAAACAATCTTGAGATATCAATGAATTTGTGCCACCGTAGCTCTTATTTTTAAAACGCGTTTTTATAAAAACAGGCTTTTTAGCGGTGGTTTCTAAACATGGTTTATTAAAATCGGATAAGACGTTTTAAGATATACATAAGTGATGAAAGTAATGAACAATTAAATGTTTCAACGTGTGGTATTTTATAACTGGCCATGGCACATGTGGTATACATGGGTATATTATAACTGGCGAGGTAAATAAAAAACAAACGGTTCAGATATGACGCGGAATCCCATCACTGGCGCATTTATTGGAAAAGTTCAGCATTATTGCATCCGCGTGTGACGTCACTCGCACATTTCACGCCGCGTTTGACGAGCTGTGTTCGTGACGTCACATTATGTAATTAGTATAGAAGTGTAACTCACGGTGTTGTTTTGTTATCACATTAATTATGTACATAGAGGTAAATTAACACTTTTTAGTTACTATACTAACATAACTCGTGCTTACTTTTAGCTCAGAATTTAGTACATGGAATAATTAAATCAATTAAAATATTAATCAGCAGGATTGAAGTTTCAATGTAAGTAATAGAAAAATATGGAAACTACAAATTTCATATATTTTTTTTATACACACATTTTAGAACTCCAATTATTCATTAAAAATAAGGTAAATTTTTCATATTTTAACAAAACGTGTCATTTATTCTTTTTTCTGTACCTAATATTTAAACCACTGAACGGTTAGAGAAGAACAAATTTATGCTTACACAACTATCAGAAAATCTTTTAATCGAATATAATTAATGGAATCAGGCATTACTTTGCGGAAATCCATGACAATAAAATGCAATGAAAATATCTACTTTTAGTTATTATTGTTGGATCGAAAATTTTGTTCCAGCCGCTGAACAGTCAACACCTCGACGTCTCACCTGATGATGCCTCGCGGAGTGGCGAAACACGTGTTGTCGTGTGGGTTTGGGTATGCATGTTGCACTAACAACCTGGTTCTCCCTGCATGTGCATAATTAGCGGGAGCGAGGGTGGTGCTCATGCATCTCAGCATTAGCGGAATTAGAACTATACATTTTCATTGCATTTTATTGTAATCGAAGATAAATATTATACGTAGTTTTTCATAATTATACCACTGATTAAGGATAAAACACGTAAAAGCAAAAAGCACGACAAAATCTTATAAATATTTTATATCTATTTACCACGTCATCCGTTGGTCGTGAGTGCCGGAAGTAGCCTTGCCCAGTAGTGGACGTGGACGGCAGTCCTACGGCTGACATGAATGAATGAGAGCCGGAAGATGAGAACTGAGACAGTTCTCGAAACGGTGCTCATGAAAAAGGGCCACTAAACAGTCTACGAAATGTCAGCAAGATGATAATACGTTAGTAATGAACGCTGTTTTACATGTATGTCATTTCTGAAGATTTATGCACCTTCAAACGAAGAACTGTTGTGAGATGGAGGGTAAAAAAAATCAACGCCCTTTTCTATACAAGTACAGGCGTAGTTCCCTTTTTAGATTTAAATTTACATAATACAATCTTGTAAACTGATTTAAAATACATTTTTACAAAATATGTGTGTATTATTAGAGGGTGTGTGGATGCGTGATCAAGCAAAACAAATTGGCCAGCATGTTATTTTTTTTATTCAGTTGACTGAACTTTGTTATTAGAAATGGAACAAAAACTGCGTCAAACGCCTTGGAAAGGTCTAGAAAAATCCCCACGGTTTTATTTATTCGACCCAAGTTCCTTAGTACAGTCGTTGTCAGCGCCAAGACCGCGTCCTCGGTCGATTTTCCGCTCCGAAATCAAAACTTATTTGGAGAGAAGATGTTGTTTGTCAGGAATTTAACCAGCCTGATGTTTAAGAGCTTTTCATAAATTTTAGAATAAACTGATAATCTGATAATCTATATTTGAAGACTAAGTTTTTGTTTTCATTTTTAAAAATAAGGTGCTTTATAGCCTTTTTAAACGCCTTTGGGAATACTCCATGTTCGAGTGAGGATTTTTTATAAGGTGATTTAGAGTGGGGCAGAGACTATTTCGAGCAGCAGTTTTGGTTAAAATACCATCCTATCCAACTGCACATTTCCCTTTTAGGTCGCGATGATATGATCGCGTATGTCAAACCGATAGACTCCTCGGTCTTTTGTTCCCAAACGTCGTACGAGCTGCTTAAATTTGTAGTGATTTGCTTGTGCAATCAATTTGAAAGCAAAATTTGAGATTGTGTTCTTTTTAAAATCATCTGTTGAAGTGTAATGTTTGTAAAAGCTAAAATTGTTTATTCATTTAAAACTAGCTCATAATATTTATTAAATGATGTCAAAGCACGATCATTTAAATTGAGCGATTTCACATCTATCTTCAAACTAATTTCGAGGGCACGAGAGTGTGACGAGACGTGACGAGAGTGGGAACCTGCTCGGCGAATACTTTATATTATTAAAACGCGTCCCTTACCTGATGAAGTCTGAGTGGGGAGAATTATTGCGTTGAATTATAGCTATACGACTATGTCTGGCAACAGGGTTCCGGCAGTTACTCTATTGCCCGTGGTTGAAGAAATAATCAGCTAAGAGTCTGCTCTGCTCCGAAAGATGGGCAGCAGCGTCTTCCGTGTATCAAAATCCTGTTCTACGCAGGCCAATCCATTTGCCAAGCGTGGTGAATATAGAAACAACCTCGTTATGATCAGTACCAAAGATCCATGAGTGAGGCCTTTGTGAAGTCCAGAAGTGTTAAGAGACACGCCGAAGGTCCACCTGATGTAAAGCAGTAACCTTTACCTATTACAATACTGCGGTTATCACGTTCACTAATCACGTGACCAAAGATGCATTGCATTGCCCCCGTGACCATGAGACATAAAGTTGTAATGTCTCATATGCCCGTTAATTCACCGGCCCCCTTAACCTCAAACCGGAACACAGACTTTACTGCTTAACGGCAGAAATAGGTATAGTGGTAGGTATTACTTCCCCGGACGAACTGTGTCTGAACATACATTTTTAAAGAAAGAAAAATCCACTAAGGCCGGCGCCGAACCAACACCACTCTCAGTATAGATAAATCACCAAAAAACTATCACCTCTTCACAAAAACCAAGGGGTTCGCCGAACCAATAAAAGAAACTTGAAACGAGTTACGACCATTCGAACTGAGGTGCAGATCCACAGGTAACCCTGCAGAGCCCTTCAATAAAATGTGTTTGTGAGTGGAGTGGGTTCGAAGCCGTGTCATCGGCACCGAGTGAATTGGCACCTGAAACGGAATCATTATCCTATATTGTACTTCTTGTACCACAGGTTTATTGGTAACCTATTTCGGGCACCAGTCAAAAATAGGTTAAATTAAAATCCAATAAAGTGACTTGTTCGCTTCTGTCCCTCACTTCGAAAAAATGTTATCTGAAGCGAACGAATTCAATTATGTGCTTTATTAAATTTAAATGCGTCTTGTTCTTCTTTTGTAAATTAACTGTTCTGTTGCTTGCTGCTTGTAGCGTTTTGCTCTATTGAATAAACGCTTATTGACTTTGACTTTGTCATGTTTTTAGGAAGAACCTATTTTTTGTGAGTGATAAATAAAATATGTCTACTTATTAACTTTTTTTTAGATTTACTATTATCTCAGTCATAGGAATGCTGTCCACTTCCTCTCAAGCTGAATAAAAAACTCTATTCAGTGCGGCCGCAATTTATAAATATAAAATAAAACAAGACAAATTAAAAGTGAATAAAAGTGAATAATAGTGACACTGTTGGACATAGGCCCCTCTCATAGATCTCAAAGATCTTGAGGGGATTGTTGTCATACTTCCCACGCTTGGCAGGCGGGCTGGCGAGCGCAGTAACGAATGTAATCGAAAAGACGCTGCTGCTAATCTTCCGGTACCCCTAAGCAGATTCTTAATGCATCCACGGGCAAAAGAGAAAAGGCAACATTCTACTGCCGGCACCCCTCAGCTATACGAATTCCGTTTACAGCTGCAAAATAATTCGATGGAAACGTATTGATATCTGCCTTCGTAGCTATGGATAGCTATAGATGGGATTAAGTGTAATGTCCAGCATTACTTTATCATCATCATTTCAGCCTTAAAACGTCCACTACTGAGCACAGGCCTCCCTCATGGATCTCCATGAGCGGTAGTGGCCTTACTAACCAAGCTTACCTAATTTATTTATTTATGTAGAGCTACATGAATGTAAACGACCTCTGTGGCGCAGCGGGTGAAGGTGGGAAGGCGGGTCAAGAGGTTGCGGGTTCAATTTCCGTTTTGGGACAAATGTCTGTATAGTTTGCAGATATTTGTTCAGGGTTTACTGGATGTTTTCATATATTTCATAAAAAAAAACCGGCCGATATATTACATATAAATGATTTGATTGTATTATACATATTGACGAGCTCTGTGGCGCAGCGGGCGAAGGTTCGCCTGCGACGCAAGGGGTTGCGGGTTCGATTCCCGCCTCGGGACAAATGTCTGTACGATCTGCAGATATTTGTTCAGGGTGTTCTGGGTGTTTTCCTATATATAATAAAAATATCTATCTATGTAGTATAATGTATTAAGTATATCAGTCATCTAGTACCCATAACACAAGCTCTGCTTAGCATGGGGCTAGATGATGCTGTGTGATTTGTCCAGCATTATTTATTATTTATTTATTTATATATATTATGTGAATTTTTACTTTATCTGGGCTATAAGACGTTGCTTCGTACCAAATTTCAAGATTCTGAGTTCACGGGAAGTACCCTGTTGGTTTTGATTCCCTTGCGAGTGTCGAAAATTTGCGGAAATTTGTGGCATAAACGGCTGTATCTTTTGATTGTGTTGGCTTAGAAATTTGGTTTTTTCACAGCATCAAGGGACAATAGACTTGAGTACTTGATATGAATTCTAGCTTGATACCTTTACGCGTCAACTTTTAATTATAGTTTTATGAGGAAAGTGGTATGAATGAATGAATGATTATAACTTTATTGTACACCATAAAATAAAAGAAATAACAGTAGAGGAAAAGATACTTAACTTAATTTATAATGGGCGGCCTTATCGCTAAAAGCGATTTCTCCCAGGCAACCTTTGGATGGACAGGAATTTCTCCGAAACGAAAAATTATCTAAATATTAGATTATTCATCTTAATATTATTAGATATTTTTTTTTACTTCTAGCTAATTGCTACTGGCTTTCTTCCTAGTAAGTTTATGAAAAAAAAACTTCATTTAGAATCTTTTTCAGATTTGTAAATCTATCAATTTAGATTTTAAGAGGGGAGGGGACGCTCGATAGGAAGTTTAAAACTTTAGTAAGTAACCGAAGACAGACAGACAGACAAAACGAAACTATAAAGGTTCCATGTTTTACTACAGAACCCTTAAAACTTGGAGCATTATTCAACAACGTTAAAATAAACTTATACGCCTTACAATGTCCGTCTACAGATAAGTATACGGATATTTTCCGTAGCTCCGAGCGTAGAGCTTCGTAGTACCTCTACGTCGTAATTCGTGCGTACTCGTAGATTCAAGTCAGGTGTGCAGTCACAATGTGGTTTTAGCTCCGTGATCTCATACTTCTATTTTACTTTAGTTTTAACTAATTAATATTATGTTTATACGATTATTATTACTATTATCTACTACATTTTGATATTTTTTAAGCACTGCTGTTGAACTATGAAAAGCTTTTTGTTATAAATAAATCATTTAGTTATCTAATATATCAATGATACATGTCATGGGATGATTTGATAATTCAAATTATCGCAAAAATTCTAGAGATTTTGCGACACGGATAATTAGATTTTGTGACTACGTTCAAACCCACTGTCTGTCTAGCTCGATTCTGTCACAGGCAGTGTTTTTGGAAGGTTACGTAATCACAACTGTCTATTTATCCATGTTTTTGCTAAATCTTTGGAATTTTCGCGATAATTTGAATAATCATATCATCTTACGACATACATAATATTATTTAATACATAATTTTTGAACAAGACAAGACAGGTCGTCAACGTTTAACCTTCAATGCAAGAAATAATTATAGACACAAAAAGAGAAAATACGATCCTTTGTGTGTTTAAAAAATAATATAGTAGACACAAAGATTGTAAAAATACGAAAATTAAAGTTTCTTTTTGCTAGATTTTTAACACACATCGATTACACTCAAACAATGTTTAAAACTAAGTAATTGGTCTTTTATATCCATAAAAGATATTTTGTATGAATCTGGAAGTCATACTAAACGAGACCTTGCATTGCCTGGGGCATTGTAAGATAGATTATGCTTGCCTAGCACCTAAACCGAATAGATTTAAGTAAAATTTACTTTTTATTTATCTGTAATATCTTAATTTTAACTGACTCAATTATTATTATTGTTTTTTTTTTCTTTATTAATATTAATGTGTAGGTAATCTTTGATCATTATTTCTTATTCTGAATTAATTTCTATGTTTTTGTTTAATTAATGTTATCGGTTTAATTACCGTTTGAATTATAGTTAAATACATATTAAAAACCACCATCTCAGCACAGTCAGTTATTAGTCAAAAGAAAGAACAGGTGAATACGTCACAATGTTTTCCTACATAGTACAACGTTACAAGATTTGAATGATCCTGTTTATGATCGTGTACAAACGAGTCACGCAATATGCGGAAGCCAGTATAAAAATACAGGAAGTAACATGGGTATCATATATCGCCTCCAATGAACTAGTCTGTAGCCAAACATTGGCTTTGAAATATGATCAGGAAGGGGGAAGGGTAGCTTCTTACATACTTCTAACGTATTATCCCATATTATTTTAGTTTGTCGGCCGGAAGAGAATGTAAATACATTTAATTGCAACGAAGATTGATGTTGTGTTTCTGATTAATGCTACGCACTTGAGTGCACGCACACAAGCGAGTCTTTTTGTTGGCTTGCTGCTGTGGAATTCTGGCGGTAGAATATCTTCCCTATTAAATAAATAAACAAATAAAACAAACTTATTCAAATAACTATTACGCCTAGGAACATGATACTTATATCTAATAATAACAAAAAACCTAACGTATTAGTCGTGTGCCTGAACTAGATATCCTGTGTCCTGTCAGGCAAAATGAGGTCACGAGCAAAAATTTATAATCACAAGCTTACAAGTAACTTTAACAGATCTGTTAAGTTAATAAATAATAAAATACATAAAACAAAATATTGCCCGTGAATGCAGAAAGATTCTGCAAAGAGATACGACTAGGATATGTGCAGCAGCGGACCGTGTATCACATTCCGTATCACGCTCGCCAACCCACCTGAGTCGCAGGTGCATGGCAAACGCCCTTCATGATCACACGCTGATGTTAAATAAAATAAATAAATAAATAAATAAATAAATAATGCGGGACAAATCACACAGCATCATCTAGCCCCAAGCTAAGCAGAGCTTGTGTTATGGGTACTAGATGACTGATATACTTAATATATTATACTACATAGATAGATATTTTTATTATATATAGAAAAACACCCAGAACACCCTGAACAAATATCTGCAGATCGTACAGACATTTGTCCCGAGGCGGGAATCGAACCCGCAACCCCTTGCGTCGCAGGCGGACCTTCGCCCGCTGCGCCACAGAGCTCGTCAAATACACGGGGAGTACTCGAAAAGGCTTCGACGTTTTGATATTACTTGAGCTTATAGTACCTACATCTCAATTATAAAAGTTTCTTACCACTGAATTACCATAAAGATAATTTTCTTGAAAAATCGAAACCTATCGGAGTAAGCTTTGACACTATACATAATCTCCGTATTTTAGAAAATTGAGAGAGGTATAGTTTACAATAATTACATTCTGTTGTATTCCATTCACAGCAAACTTTTGGCAACATAACAAATTTAGGGCGACCGTTGTCACAAAACAAATAACAACGCCGCTATTGTTTAATATTTTCGCAGTACGGAACAATGGCACAATTTGCAGCGTTTAACAAAGCGTGAACTATTCACTAATTAAACGTTATTCTGATAATACCTTCAACGTGTCGCGGAATATTTTGATAGAAGTGAACTTTGTTATTTTTATCCTAAAGAAGACATAATCAGTAAAACAATACTGCAACATAAAACCTAGAGAATACGACGAGAAAAGTTTTTGAGAATTTATCATCATCTCAGTCGTTAGCCTTCCACTGCTGGACATAAGCCTCCCTCATGAACTCTCAAGTAGATGCTGATCTTGAGGGGTTGTTGCCATACTCACCGCGCTTAGCAGGCGGGTTGTTGAAGGAAGGACGTGGCTGCTCCTCTCCCTGAGATATCCCTTAGCAGATTTGTACTGCATCCACGGCCAGGAGAGGTTAGCAACATTCTTATGCGGGCACCCCTCGGCGTGTATGCTGTGTTGGATTACCGGGTATTTATCGCGTATTTAACTTGATTATTTGCACCTGGTCGTGGTCTCGAGAAGACTATCTCACGACCAGGTGCAATCCGGTCGATACGTCGGGATATAACAATAAAGGTAATATTGCGATAAATACCGGATAATCTAATGTAGTTATAATAATCAACGTAATACCTCTATAGTACAAGGTTTTATAATTGAAAATTTTAAGAAACCCCTTAACTTAAGAAAGCCGTGGGGTGCCGGCAGTAGAATGTCACCCCTCCTCTCATGCCCGTGGATGCAGTAAGAACATGCTTAGGGATACCTCTGGAAGATGGGCAGCAGCGTTTTTCCGTATATCAACATCCCGTACTGCGCTTACCAACCCACCTGCCAAGCGTGGTGAGTATGGCAACTACCCCTCATGGAGATCCATGAGGGAGGCCTGTACAGCGGTGGACTTTTTACGGCTGGAATGTAGATACCTCCGAAGATGGGCACCAGCGTCTTTCCGTGTATCAGAACCCTGTACTGCGCTCGCCAACCCGCCTGCCGAGCATAATCAGTACCTGGAGATCCGTGAGAGAGGCCTGTGTCCAGTGGACTACCTCCGCCTGAGATGATGATGAACTGTCTTTTGAAAATGAAGCTGAAATAAAACATTGCAACTGCCTTTTTGCACTTGAACAGCTGAACGTATATTTTTATGAAGTTGATTTATTTGGGTCGAGTCTCGCCCCAATAACTCTGAGGTACGAGTTTTATCAGTAGTTGATAAATTCTGCTTTTAACAGTCCGACATTGGATGTAATGATTGTGATAATTATTTTAATTGTTATTTTACGGAACAACATTTTGTTGTTTAATTCCGAGAGTTGAACTGATATGCGGGCGTTTTTTCAGTTATTGAGTTCGTGTAAAATTTTAATTCAGTTTGAAAACTCATTTACGCGGCCGCAGGAGCCTTTTTAGGGTTACGTAGTAAAACAAGAAACTCGAAAGTTCAAACTCAATAAATTCTTTATTCAGTCAGCCTTATTAATATAGACCTTATTGACGCGTCAAAAATTTCAAAATTAAACAACACAATTTAATAGGCGTTTGTACAGTGGTGGACAACATTTATATGTTTTTATTAACATCCACTTTCACATCTATCAAAAATCATTATTAATATTAGGATTACCAACAATAATTTGTCAAAACAAAGTCAATAGGTAATATGTGGTAATATATTCATCAATACAATAGGAAGCCTGCTTTACATGAACAAATTACTGTGTATCTAGAACTATCCAATAAATTGCCGTCAGGGCGTTATAATCGAGATTAGTGTGGATATGTTATTTTAGATTAAAGCATAGCAGGCTTGCTGTTTCAAATAATTTATCGATCAGGTATCTGAAAACGGTGAAATTTATAATAATTATTGCTGGACGTTTCACATAGCGCCTGCAAAATAATATTAGAAATCTTTATTAAATTCAATGGTCATGAATTCAACGCCAAAAAGGTGGTCTGACTTGAGCAGAACTCTGCATAAAAGACGCAGAAAAATAGACGAATCCAAATATGTAATCGTCGTGACGAATCCAAATATGCAATCGTCGTGCCTATTACACAAATAAAATAAAATAACCTCTTTAGGATTTAAATTGTAATAAACAAGCACACCATTACCTGAATCATCAGAAATAGACGCAAAGGCCGATGGTTATGATGAAACCTTTTTTAAAAATATGAGATTACCTAGAGGACAAAACCACTTGGAACGGAATCTGCTCCAACTCCGCCAAAAAAAATAAAGAAGAAAGAAAATTCTTGAACTACAACGACCGAAGTAGGTTCTTCTGTTTACTTCTTTTCCTAACTCGCGTGTCATCTAAGGGAACAGATTCAATGATGTGTTTCATTCTATTAATTTGTGTTGTTTTATTTTGTAAATTGATGCATAAAAAATAAGTCAGGTGCGATTCGGGCCACGGGTTATATTGGGTTCCGTAGATAACAGCAGACCTGAAGTTGGTGTATGTTTTTTACGTTAACCAAAACATATTAACAGGAATCTATTTAATTTTCAATTTGAAGTATTCCGGTATCTTTGGTAAACCGCATCACTTATTTGAGTGACAATTTCTTTGGAACTTAACAAATAGCCTAACCATTATTTATTTATTTTATTTATTTATACATAGTTTGATAGTAGCTATACAGTAACAACCAAAATGCTTACTATCTAGGATTACAAAACATCATAATTATATACTAAAAGTTCTAAGCTAACACATGAAAAAAGAAAATAAACAATCTGTATCAGAACACAAAAATTAATCATACTAAAAATCTAATGAAAAGTTATAACCCGCAACCAGGTGTCCTATGTTGTGGTTGCCATGACAATTTTTCGATTTAGGGTTCCGTTTGCGAAATATTAGTTTTAAACTTTTTTCGAGCGTCCCCTTATCCCCCTCTTAAATCTAAACTGCTAGCTTTACAAATCTGAAAATCATAAAAACAGTAAACTTTCTAAGAAAACTGTTATAATGGTTAGGCTATTTGTTTAGTTCCAGAGAAATTGTCACTCAAATAAGTGATGCGGTTTAACCAAATACATATACCGGAATCATGTTTACTGAATTTTTTGGTAGCGTTATCTCGGCGTTCTTATTATAAATTTCCAAAAAGGCAGTTGTAAAGTTTTATTTTAGCTTAATTTTCATAAAGTTCATCATCATCTTAGCTGTAGGTAGTCTACTGTTGGACATAGGCCTATCTAACGGATCTCCAGGTACTGCTGATTATGCTTGACATGCGGGTTGGCGAGTGCACTACAGGGTTCTGATACTCTGAAAGACGCACATCTTACGGAATTTTGTCTTGACAGATTCCTGCTGTATCCGCGGGCAAGAGAGGAGGGGCACCATTTTACTACCGTGGATCACTCTTAGTAGACCCAGTCAACAGAACCAGCCTGAATCTAGTTAGAGTTTTCTAAAAGGAAAATCGCGTCTTTAGAACAGCAATAAATAATGGATGTAGTGAGAGTTTTTTAAAAAGATCTTAGTAGATCCAGTTTCGAAATTTACAAAAAAATTTACTGTATGTCTGTCTATGATAATGCGATTATAGCTTGAATCTTCAAGTTCCATATCGATATTTTTAACCGACTAAGCAAAATAACCAGTTATTATGTCTAGTTCTAAGGTGTGCAATAAAGTATGTTATATTTTTCTATCTATCTATCTAAGCTGGTAGGATCGTATAAGGCAAACCTACATCTATTAATGTCCCAGGCACAGCGTTTGAATTCCAGTACGCGCCGTTTAAATCGTCTAAATAGATGTCACGTCCTTACTTTGTTGTTTTACAGGTACAGCGATGCTTGTTACGTCTCATGTTGCATAAAATTAGCAGCAGTAAACCCGTGCGTCAAATACTCACAATCAGGAAGTTTCTTCCCAGCATGAAATGTGAGAGGCTCCACAAACAGTCGCTTTGAGGCCGCGAACCGCGAAATTGCAACGCGGGCCACAGCGACGGCAAAGCAGCAGGAAAGGTTGGCTTATTACTTCATCATTTCAGCCATAAAACGTTCACTGATGAACACAGGCCTCCCTCATGGATCTCCATGAGCGGTAGTTGCCATTCTCACCACGCTTGGCAGGCGGGTTGGTGAGCGCAGTATGGGATGTTGATACACGGAGAGACGCTGCTGCCCATCTTCCGGAGGTGTCCCTTAGCAGGCTCTTACTGCATCCACGGGTAGGAGAGGAGTGGTAACATTCTACTGCCGGCACCCCACGGCATTACTTAGTAGTAGTTAATTTATATTAATATATTAAGCATATTAAGCTAGTTTGAAAGAAAGAAAAGGAAAAATATAGATATTAATGTCTCATTTATTTCAATTAGTTATGTCATTTATTAGCCGCTAAATTGGTTTCGCGAAAATAATTTTTCGACCCTCATTTGGTTTGCGTTTTGGCGCGAAAAACGGCGGGCGCTCCGCGTCGGCGCTAAGTGGATACTGGCTCGGTTTTTACAATGGAGCGTATCGTGGTATTTATGCTCTGTGGAAAGGTAATTAGTTTTAAGAATATAATATAGTGTTATTTCTGTGACAAATTAAACAATTTTTTATCTTTTATCTTTTTCTAAATTACTGATCACCGCCTCCACATAGGTAAGTACAGTCTAAGCAAATTCGTATATGAAAGTACCAGGCGACCATACTAATATAGGAGGATCAAAACTGGCAAAGGTTGGCTTATTACCACGGCATCCACAAATTAATGATTACTGCCTCCACGCAAAATAGCTAAGTACAGTCTTAGCAAATTCGTATATAGTACCAGGCGACCATATTAATACAGGCTACACGTAATTTCCTTTAATTTGATATCAAACACGGTTATATTTGGAAACATTCGATAATTCATCCCCTCTCCCATATCTTGTAAACTTCTAAAGTGAACTGCGCTCTCAGACGCAAATCACTGACGTTGCTTGGAAAGCCGCAAAGATGAAGTGGGATTGGGCTGGTCATTTCCGCCGCATGCCATGAGAGCTATGGCCAAAGTGTGAAAAAAACCCAGTGGCGCCCAGACCCGGCGAGAAGGCGACGCGGCAGACCCAAGCGGATATGGCGGGACGAACTGGATAAGTACCTGGTTAACTGGTCAGAAGCGGCTCAAGATCGGGATGTCTGGAGGAGATGGGAGGAGGGCTATGCCCAGCAGTGGGATGAAAGCGGCTCATAATAATATTAATGATAATAACAGTCTTACCAAATTCGTATATAAAAGTGATAAAAGTACCAGGCGACTATATTAATATAGGAGGTTCAAAATTTTGTTTGGTAAAAACGTTAATTAGTTTGTGGCTCATGTACAAAATTGATCCCAGCTCAGCATTATGCCACCATGTTAGCAGCGGACGCTGGTATTCTGCCGAAACCACCTCTTCCTAGATCGGAAGACCTCGTAAGAAAAATGTAAAGAAGATGGAAGCATCAAAATGTGGTTGCAGCTCTTGCTAGATGTAAAAAGAATCTGCCAAGTAATACCTTTGGAAGATGAGCAGCAGCGTCCTTTCGTATGTCAACATCCCGTTTCTGCCCGTTTGCGCTCGCCAACCAGCCTGCTAGGTGCGGTGAGTATGGCAACATCCTTCAACAAAATTCTACTACTACTTACACATTCAGGTAATAAAAATCATTTAGACATACATACATGATGGCCGTGGGGTGCCGGCAGTAGAATGTTACCCCTCCTCTCATGCCCATAGATTCAGTAAGACGGATACCTCTGAAAGATGGGAAGCAGCGTCTTTGCGTGTATCAACATCCCGTACGCCAACCTGCCTGCCAAACGTGGTGAGTATGGCAACTACCCCACACGGAGATCCATGAGGGAGGCCTGCGCTCAGTAGTGGACTTTTTACGACTGAAATGATGATGACAAATGATGAGACATACATTTCTGTCTCCGCTTCCCTGTGCCAAGACGGATGTGTGCGGCTGTCGTCGAGAGCTGCATTTTACCTATACTTAATTATTTAGGTGCGCTAGAATGTTCCGGCGCTCTGTGTGTATATTTATCAGAAAACTAAGGTTTACTGCGCCGCTTAGGTAAAGGCAGCGCACTTTGTTGTTCGTAAAACAAATGCTCAGTAGAAGGAGTACATTTTACTTGAATGACTTTGTATGCAAATTCCTTGGTGATGCTGTGTAGACAGTGTTCAAAGATTCTAGATTAGGTTAGGCGTCGTTTAAGGTTAGATAAAATATAAAAAAAATTGAGTCGTCACAGGCAGATATAAAAATTTCACCACAGTCGCCATAGGCGCCACAGTCGCCTCAGTTGCCACAATCGCTACAGTAGCCCCAGTTGCCATAGTTGCCACAGTTGCTACAGTCGCCGCAGTAGCCCCAGTCGCCACAGTCAACACGATAGGCACGATGGACGAAGGGCAGTCGCCCTAGTACTAACACGCACATCTCCAATCGTCACTCGTCACCTCTCATCCGATCGGTTTTACCCACCGCACTCGGGCACTGACACACGGCCCAGATGGACCCATCCAAAGACTAGAGGCGGACAAGAAGAACCGCAGTAAAGGGTTAACGACGAAAAGACAAACACTACTACCCCCCGCAAAAGATGTTTGACATCAAAAACTTTTTATCACTACATTAAAGAAATTTTAACAAAATAATACTGTTACACAGATAGATAGATAGATAGAAAATACTTTATTGCACACCTTAAAACTAAACATAATAAGGGCCGCTTTGTATCACCAGGTGATTGACAGAAATCTATTTAAATCTTAGCTACAAACTAGCTATCATAATCATAGCCCTTGGTGGATGCAGGTCGCTTCTAACCGTAATACCTGGAAATCCAGGGGGGAGGCCTATGTCCAGCAGTGAGCGTCCTACGGCTGACATGAAAATGAAAAATGAAAAAGCATTTATTATAGCAAAAATAAAAAATATAAAATACAGCGAAACTTATGCTAAAACTTAAAAAAATAACATCTTAACTGTTTAAACATTGTTTCCTTTTTTGCTGAGGAATTAATTGTTCTGTGTTATTGGTGACTCCCTCACTAGGCTGAGCCTGTATCGAGGGAGCCGGCTGACGAATTAGCTAGACAACGAGTAATTAAATGCTCAGCTGACAGAAATTACAATGAAAATTGAATACAAAAAAAACGGGACAATCTTATAAATCTAACTGTTATTATTATAGTTGAGAGATATTAGTTTAAATAATTAAAAAAAATTATGTAAATTTAAATGTAAGAATATAATATTGAAAATGCAAAAAATGTTGATGTAGGTACCTAATTGATGATTGGATACGTGATTTTTTATCTTACGGTTACAAGCAACTCTTCTATCTTATCATAATTTAGGGATTCAAGCCATCTATTGATAATTAGTTTTGCTTCAGCCACTAATTTATTTTTAATGTCGCAGGCTTTTATGACCTTGTTATATAAGCTTAGCTTAATGTAGGCGCCAGTGCGCTGGGCAAACCTACATGTTGTTTTTGGCACAGTTAATTTAAATACTCTTTGTTTCAATAGTAAGTCGTAGTCAGGAGCGGAGATAACAGATTTATGCACAGAGAGGGAGATCTTTAAAATGTACAATTGACGTACTGTGAGAACCCTAGCATCAGGATATAGGTTTGAGGTGGGATACCTATAAGGCTTGTGAAGCATAACCTTAAGAACCGACCGCTGAGCTCTCTCAGCTTGAATAATGATAGTCTTTGCAGCGCTGCCCCAGCATGTGATGCAGTATACTATTATCGATTGACAAAGAGCGTAATAGACTGATTTTAAAGTGTCAAAACAAGCCACATGACGTAGATTCCGCATCACATTTACGATCTTTCTAATTCGAGCTGAGAGAGCTTCAATGTGCGGTTTAAAACTGAGCTTTTCATCGATATGGACTCCAAGGTATTTAAAAGATTTTGTGCGCACTAACGATACACAAGAACAGGTGTGGGCACTGCGGCTAGTGCATGAAGGAATGTGTAACTTTATGTCTAGGTTTCTGTCTGGAGCTGAAGCTAAGGTCTTGTGAAAACACATATACACAGTTTTATTTGTGTTGAGCGTAAGTAGATTTCTCTGGAGCCATTGAAACATTAGTGTCACACATGATGATGATGATCTTAGCCCTTGGACTGCAGCTCACGTCCACTGCTGCTGGGCTCCTCATGGATCTCCAAGATCATGAGGGATTGTTGCCAAAGATTATCTCCTCACACCAAAAACTGTGGCATCGTCTTTTCATGTGTGTTAACAATAATGCCGATGCTATCTTTTTAAATCTTTGGTTGTTGTCATACTCACTACGGTTAGCAGTTGTTCACGCTCATATTCCTTGGCAGATTCTTACTGCATCCGCAGCCAAAAGAGGCGGGGCAACATTCTTTTGCCGGCACTCCACGGCATCTATTCAATATCTTTTAATTTTAACATTGTCTCTCTAATTCATGCAGCATCTTTAACGTTCAGAGGACGACTAGAATGTTCCTAGGAACCTCATTGCATCCAACAGTTGCCGAACTCGCCACCATCGAGTCGATTTGATTAAGTCAAACACTAACAAGCGGCAACTCGCTGGTGCCGCGAAGTTCCGGAAACCGGAACTAGGAGGGTTAATTTACGATCGACATAGCTGTAACAAATTAACTCGTAAATTACACGGGAAGATGCTGACTGGTGGTCCGTTAGAAGATTATGGTGAGTCAAAAGGGAGTAGAGTAACAAGAGCCAATAATAGCTAGGTAAGTTTTTGTGCCGTGGGGTGCCAGCAGTAGAATGTTGCCCTCCTATCTTGTCCGTGGATGCAGTAAAAATCTGCCGAGGGATACTACCGATGGCAGCAGCGTCCCACTGTAAACGAGTATCAACATTCTGTACTCGCGCTCGCCAAGCGTGGTGAGTGTGGCAGCAAACCCTTTGGTCAGTACTTAGTGATCGAGACAGGGCTATCATAGAGTTCTAACGTATTATTCACTTTATCACTGACTTGAGTAAAAATGTAAAATGTTTAACAAAACAACCTCTGACTCTATGTGCTATATTTCAAGCTTTTGTGCACTTAGAACTTCCCTCGTGCTTAATTCCGACTGCTTTCTCGAGTAGACTCTTTATTTCAGCCATAGGACGTCCACTGTTTATTTAATTTATTTATTTATTTATTTATTACAATTATAATAGAAAGCTCACAGTTTACACCAAAACGCTTACTATCTTAAACTAAAACCAAGATAAACTCTTAAAGAGTTGAAAATTACACTTAAGCTGTCATTAAATATATCTATATGTTGAACATCATGAATATAAGCATTAATAAGGTTGATAGCTCTAATTGTTGGTGCGTTATTCGCATGTTGTGTTCGTGGAATATGGCAGGCAAACAGCTGATGATAACGTCGGCCACAGCGCAGATAGTTGTCTGGCACATAGAGTGACATCGAGCCCAATATGGCGGGATTATTGACTTTGCTGCGTAGAATAAGACAATAGTGGAGAGCGAGTTGCAACTTACGCCGCAGTTCTAACGTGTCCAATCCGACCATACCGGTTACAAACAGAGAAGGGAAGAGGAATGGATAGTATCCGTACATTCGTTTGTACACGTATCTAGCAAATTTGCGTTGCAGCCTTTCAACCATAACCGTGTATTTATGCTCACGCGGATCCCACACTACAGAACTAAATTCAAGTTTGCTGCGAACAAATGCATTATAGAGCATGATGGAGACCCTAACGTCCTTGAACTGGGAAGCAGTTCTCATTATAAAACCTAAGTTTCGGTTTGCCTGTTTGCACATAGAGAGGATGTGCTCACGGAAGTTAAGCTGGGTATCTTCTAGAAGGCCTAAATCGCGAACGAGTGTAACTCTCTCTAATGTAGAACCAGCCAGCACGTAGGACTTGGTTATAGGCGTTTGCAACCTGGTAAAGGTAATCGCATTACACTTAGAGACGTTGAATGCAAGTCTGTTTAACTGACTCCAGCGCTCCAAGCAATCGATGTCATGCTGCAGTGCAACACAGTCTGAGTCGTCAGATACAGATTGGTACACCTTTAAATCGTCTGTTGGACATAGGCCTCCCTCATGGACTTCCAAGTATTGCGGCGGGAAGCGGCCTGCATCCACCGCCGACCTGCGTACCTTAACAGGTCGTCTGCCCATCTTATTTGTGGACGTCCTATGCTGAGCTTGCCGGTCCGTGGCCTCCACTTGAGAACTTTTCGGCCCCATCGGCCATCTGTTCTGCGAGAAACATGGCCTGCCCACTGCCACTTCAACGTCCTAATCCATTTGGCTATGTCGGTGACCCGAGTTCTTCTACGTATCTCCTCATTTCTGATTCGATCGCGTAAAGAAACCCCGAGCATAGACCTCTCCATAGCTCGTTGAGCGACTCAGCGATATCTTGGACAAAGAGGATACTAAGGAAATAGGTCCGTAATTAATAATTTGATCTTTAGATCCCGATTTATACACAGGGATAACGATAGCTTTTTTCAAGCCCTCGGGAAAATACCCCGTGGAAAAGCACTTGTTAATAATATGAGTTAGGGTTAGGATTAATATGTGCCTAAATTGCTTGATAATTTGGGCTGGTATATTATCCCTGAAAAGATGAAATAAGCGAAGCAGCTTGCCAAGCGTTATAGTTGCTATACTGGCAACTACCACTCATGGTGATCCATGAGGAAGGCCTGAGTTTAGTATTGAACGTTTTACGGCTGAAATGATGATGGCAAATGCAGTCGATCCAAGTCTCGGAACGCATCAAATATCATTCAATTAGTCTAATCTCTTACAGGTCGGGTTCAATTGCACTGATTGACCCCTGGGACTTTAGGGATGGGGTAAAATTTATGATTTTAAACATTCGCAAATAGCTGTTCAATTAGTATATGAGCTCTAATTACGATGAAACATTTTGCGAGGCAGGTAATTGAATGAATTTTTGATGAAATAAGATAAAAAATATTTTAATTTGTGATCATATTACATTAATTATATGCAATATTTACCATGAGTCTTTTTGAGTTTCTCAATATTTCGACGCCTAGTTTCACACGTCATGGTCACGGATAAACTGAAGTCTTTTGCAAGTCTTTGGCAGACCCAAATCATGGTAGATATCCCGTAAATATAGCATGTATAACGCAACCATGATTATTTATTTATTTATTATTTATTTATAAGCCTGATTCTTCCCACTGCAGGGCAAAGGCCTCCCTGCCCTCTCTCCACTGGTCCCTATCATTTGCTTTCTGTTGCCAATTTTCGCTGTAGGAGTCTAGCTCATGATAGTTGAAAAAAATATTTTACATTATAAGGGTTAAAACAAACAAAATATTAGAATTAATAGGCACGAAAACCGTCATCACTCAGCGTGAGCTGATACAGAATACGTGCCACAGCGCTGGTCTTCCGTGGTTACTCTTTGTTAGCAGGCGCTAGCGGCTGCTTATTTAGTTGTAAGGTGTGCAATATAGTATTTTCTATCTATGCAAAATGTAGTGTTTTTTTTAACCCTCGACAAAAAAGAGGGGTGTTATAAGTTTGACCGGTATGTGTGTGTGTATGTGTGTGTGTAGGGGAAGAGGAGATGAATAATCGAATGTTTACAAATATACTCGAGTTTGATATTCATCATCATCATTACAGCCGTAAAACGTCCACTACTGAACTAAGGCCTCTCTCATGGATCTCCATGAGGGGTAGTTGCCATACTCACCACGCTTGGCAGGCGGGTTGGCGAGCGCAGTACGGGATGTTGATATACGGAAAGACGCTGCTGCTCATCTTCCGGAGGTGTCCCTTAGCAGGCTCTTACTGCATCCACGGGTAGGAGAGGAGGGGTATCATTCTACTGCTGGCACCCCACGGCGGACACCTGAAGTATTAGCGGGTAGGAAACCTCTCCCTATTTCAACTGCAATAACGCGGTGATTACGGTCAACTCTCTCAACATGCACCCCGTGTTTGGTCGAGAGAAAGCATTCTCTAAGCAGATACTCTTAGTGCAACCGGGTGTTAGCCGTGGGGTGCCGGCAGTAGAATGTTACCCCTCCTCTCATGCCCGTGGATGCATTAAGAGCCTGCTAAGGGATACCTCCGGAAGATGGGCAGCAGCGTCTTTCCGTGTAATCAATCCTGTATTGCGCTCGCCAACCGGCCTGACAAGCGTAGTGAGTATGGCAACTACCCCTCATGGAGATCCATGAGGGAGGCCTGTTCAGTAGTGGACTTTTTACGGCTGGAATGATGAACCGGGTGTATTCAACTTCATTTACCTTCATTCATCGTCTCATCACCCTTCAGCCGTAGGATAGCCACTGTTGGACAAAGGCTCACGTACTGATCGTGAGGGGTGCCATACTCGCCACGCTTCGCAGGCGTGTTGCCGAGCACTATACGGGATGTTGATACACGGAAAGACGCTGCTGCCCATCTTCCGGGGGTATCTCTTAGCAGGCTCTTACTGCATCCATGGGCATGAGGAGGGGTAACATTCTACTCCCGGCAACCCACGGCGGTTATATTAATTGCTTATGGTATTTTTTTGGATCGTGGGATATTATGACTTTTTATTATCTGTGTGTAATATATCGTCTGTATAATAAAGAATGTTCTAAACAACTAATTTATATCCGCTTTAAATGGTAAGCCACACGTTTTTTACGCTCTTTTTAGGGTTCTGTACCCAAAGAGTAAAAAACGGGACCCTATTACTAAGACTCCGCTGTCCATCTGTCTGTCCGTCTGTCTGTCATCAGGCTGTATCTCATGAACAGTGATAGCTAGATAGTTAAATTTCACCTGATGTGTTTCTGTTGCCGCTTAAGTTAAAAATAACTTTTAAAAACAAGCTTTTATTACTTATAAAGAACTACAATATCAAAAATCTTTATCATCAGACCCTGGTTACCATCTAGCAACAAGGTACTCGTCAAGACGGATCAAACGAGTCCAAACTCGATGGAGTTGTGACGTTTAACTACCGATTTCCTATGGGCACCTTCCGGTTTCATCATCAGATCAGCACCATGTCATAATAACTTTGCATTGTCATTCGAAATACACATGCATGCAAAATTTCAGCTCAATCGGTAACCGTAAAGTGGATCAAATTTAACTTGCAAGTTTTGATTTCAGACAGACATCGGGACAGGTGAAACTAAATAAAAGCTTGTAAAAACAGAATAATAACAAATACAAATACAAATGATTTATTTTATAGTAATACATGTCTTGGTACTTACTACAGTTACAATACTGTACATTAACTATTTTAACATTGGTAAGACAAGTAGTATTGTACCCGAATAAGCTCTGTTCCCCAATAACAAATATTTAAGGGTATACATATATTTCCCATACCAAAAACGGGATTTTTTTGCCGTTTTTCGCTCGATATTAATAACGGCAAACAGGTACATAAGCGCTTGAAATATTCACAGAATATTTAGTTGTGTATATTTTTCGTGTACAGTTCATGGTTAAGACTACATTTTAAGTTTTTTCTTAATTTTTTAAGCTAGCAGTTTTGATTTCAGAGGGCGCTCGAAAAAAAAATACTTAACCTTAAATATTTCGCGAATGGTATCCTAAATTGAAAAAAATTGGTTTGCAACTCCAAAATGATTTTAAAATACTTATTCAACGACACCCCACACGATTGAAAAATCATTAAAAAAGTTCATCCCATCCCTAGGTGTATGGGGGAGTTTACCCATTTATTCATTCATTCATTCATTTCAGCCGTAAAACGTTCACTACTAAACATGAATCTCCATAATCAAATTATATTTTTTTTCAGCATTTTTTTCTTGCGTTATCTCGGCGTTGTTATTTAAATTAGACATTTTTAGGACTGACGATCTCTTGAAAAGCAGCTGAGGGATGGACAGACGGACAGACAGACAAGTCAAAACTATAAAGGTTTCTTGTTTTACTTCGAAACCCTAAAAATAAACCGGCTCGGAATTCGAATGAAATAAATAATATAATGTTAACTTTTATCTTTCACGCTCACACAAAACCAACAAAGCTTGTGTTTATTTTAATTTTGCAGGTGTGCAAGAAAGAAATACCCTCAGTACCAACAGAAAACCTTTAATAACAGATTTCGTTTACACTGAACGCTTTCTTCACAAAGAAATCAACAAGCAAATCTTTGTAAATGCAAAAACAATCTCGAAATAGCTCCGGATGAAGCGAGCATCTTCTAAGAACGGAATGAAACAAAAACATTGCGCAGTGTCTGTAAAGGCTAATTATTCTCGCAACAAAGACTTTTCACGATTGTTAATTACAATGCGCTTCGGAGATCCTTTCCAGTAACTTAATTGCAATTGCACACGGATAAAGGGCTGGATAATGACTTTACTAAGCAATGGGGTGCCGGTAGTAGAATATTACCCCTCCTCCCATACCCATGGATGCAGTAAGAGCCTGCTAAGGTATATTTCCGAAAAATGGGCAGCAGCGTCTTCCCGTGTATCAACTTCCCATACTAAGCTCGCCAACCCTGGGCGGGTTGGCCAAGCGTGGTGAGTATGGCAACTACCCCTTATGGACATCCATGAGGGAGGCCTGTGTTCAGTAGTGGACGTTTTACGGCTGAAATTTAAATGATGCGCAGCGCACTGGGGACCGTAGTGGACGCCTTTGACGCAGGTTTTTAATTATTCTTATTGGTGTCGATTCTGTTTTACACTTCCTAAAACTAATTTTAATAAGGAAGATGACCTCTTCGCGCAGCGGGAAAAGGTCTGCCTGCAACGCAAAAGGGGGTTGCGGGTTCGATTCCCGCCTCGGGACAAATGTCTGTACGGGCTGCAGATATTTGTTCAGGGTGTTCTGGATGTTTTTCTTTCCATGAGGGGTATAGTTGCCATATATACCTCGCTTGGCAGGCGGGTCGGCGAGCGCAGTTTGGGATGTTGATACACGGAAAGACGCTGCTGCCCATCTTCCGGAGGTATCCCTTAGCAGGCTCTTACTGCATCCACGGGCATGAGAGGAAGAGTAACATTCTACTGCCGGCGCGGCGCTGCGCATAGGATATCCTTTTATCCTTTTGATGTATAGCTATCCTCTCTTTGTTATGTGGCTTTGAAACGTTCAGTCTTATTGATGGCGTACTACCGCAGTGGCGTATTCCAGGAGCCATGGGGTGTCGGCAATAGAATGTTGCTCCTCCTATCTTACCCGTGGATGCAGTAAGAGCCTGCTTAGGGATATCTCAGAAGCGTCTTTCCGTGTATCAACATACCGCGCTCGCCAACCCGCTTGCTAAGCGCGGCAAAACTGCTCATGGAACTGCAAGTGCAACGATTAAGATGCCAAGCTGTGTGTAACAGATTGTCTCCAACGTGACAGGACTCGAACCCGTAATGTTCGGACGAACACCTTAAACGCAGGCTACCTTTACCATTTCGGCTACGAGGACACTAACCATTGAGTCGAAAATCTTGATTGCCTTGACCGGTTTTGTAGCAAAATTTTGATCTCATTTTTCATTTCCATAAATGATACCTTAGACATACCTTTGACACATGGTTGACATTTTTAACCACTAGAATATCCGCTGGGATTGCAGCTTCCTATACATTGTTTTTAGTATATCCTCTTGAAATATAATAAAATATATATGCGTATCTTCCAACATATTATTTCAAACCATAAATCTCAAATGCTTATAAAAAAATATGCATACATTGCAAATATATTTTTGCTTGGTTACTGTCAAATTGTTGCCAATGTCATTATAAATTTCACTCTGAATGCAGCCAAACACCAATCAGGCGTAAATGCTAAAGATCTATCAATAAATTAGATTTTTTTGTAACGCTAACGTCATGGTAGGTTATCCTACCAAGAACAATCGAGGATATAAAACTATATAAAAAATCTTAGTAGGATTTCCTACCACGAACAGTCGAGCGGTTATAACAAAAATAGCTCAAAAAATCCTCTCTTTGTTATGAGGCTTTGAAGCGTTCAGTTTTATTGATGGAGTACTACCGCAGTGGCGTACTGTTGGACCATGCATCTTCCGTTTCAAATGGAGATAGAATCTATAAAATACTTTTGACAGTATAAATTGATTTATTTAACGACTACCACAGACTTCCATAGCGCAGCGCAAACTAGACATTAAACACTAGTTAAATTTTTCTTTTAAGTACCTATATTCCTGGAGCCATGGGTGCCGGCAGAAGAATGTTGCCTTCCCTCTTCTCTCTTGCCCGTGAGTGCAGTAAGAATCTGTTGGGAGATTTTTCCGGAAGATGGGCTCAGCATCTTTTATGCTGAAATGATGATGATGGGGAATAAAAAGTATATTATAATTTTATGTATAAATAAAGATCTTAATTAAAGTTATACCTCTAATTAACAATCCAGAACACATTATTTCTAGCGCTATAAACATACGATCGAGGTGTTTTTGATAATAAATTGACAATCCATCTGCCTCTGCATACATCTCTATGGTAAGCTTAGGTCTGTAAAGCAGCACAGGCCAATGATCATGATATCTATTTTTAAATTATTCTTATGAATTTGTTAATTTTTAATCAAAAATACTACACTATAGGGGCATAATTATTGTACTTTGTTGAAAGGGGGTGATTCTGACTACCCCAAGAAACAACGTTAAAAAATCCAATTATGATCTCGGGATAACCTTTGCATTACACCATACACCCAACAAGCAAAATTAAAAATAAATATAACAAATATAAAATAAAATAAATAAATAAAAAATACGAATTTCCGATTTCTTTCCCTTTTAAAACTAGGTTCATGTTATTATGGGTTGAACCCCTTTCGAGTGCACATATTATAATACACCCTGTATATAAATATAAGACATAAACAAGCAATTTATCATCTACAGTAACATAAGTTAGGCAGCCCAGTTATAAGACCAACTAAACCACACAAACTCGTGATGGTATCAACGAAGCGAGACGCATTTATCGTTTATACAAACTCGTGGAAAGCTAAAAACCAACATCGTAACAAGGTGCACGGTTCAACTCAGTAAGGGCTATGCTACACATGCAAAACACTGCAAGACCTCTCTGTATACTCCAAAAATACCTTATTATTGTGGCCGCATGGACAACGTCATAGACTTAATGACGCGTCATAAATTACGAAATAAAACAAAACAAATTAATAGAAAAAACACATAATTAAACCTGATCACTGCAGATGACCCGCGAGTTAGGAAAAAAAGCGAACAGAAAAAGCTAACTCAGTGTTATGGTATAATCATCATTTAACCAATTTATATTGTCTTATGTTACGTTTGACAGAGTTGGAGCAGATTCTTTTCTACATTGTTTTGTAGGCTAGATAATCTGATATTTTATAATATTAAGCTTTCTTGCAAAGATTGCGTTTGATAACGTTTTTGAATTTATTTAATGATAACTTCTGCAACTAATTTGGGAGTTTGTTGTGGAAGCGCTAAAAGTATGGTCAGAATAAAAAGCCTTTACGTGTATTATAATATTTAAATATATTATATTATCGAGTTAAAAGTGGTGAACTAAGCGGACTTTGTTTTATTTTATATAGATTCTGATCGTTTTATTTATCACGTGATTTAACACGTGCATGAACGGTAAAGGAAAATATCGTGAACTTAGTCTGCTTGAGACGGCGAATTAACCTGTTCTTTCTTCTGACTTAAAGCTGACTATGCTTAGAGGATGCTATAAGTGCTGGGAAAGCCTAGTCCATTTAACAATGTCCCATGCACTGCAGCTTTCGTACAGCATGAATATCAGGTATTTCTAGACGCCACTATGAAAACACCAGCAGTGTTATCAGACCAAGCCCTAATGCTAAGACTAGCAGGATATATTCAAAAGGCAAATATTAAAGGGCTAAGGGATACCTCCCCGTACTCCCGCACTGAGCTCGCCAGACCGCCTGCAAGTGTGGTGAGTATTGCAACTACCCCTGTTCAGTAAGGGCCATCAATAAAGGCTGAAAAGATGTTGTTGATGAAAATGATGACTGGAAACTCTGCAGTCTGATCAGACCAAGCCCTAATGCTGAGACCAGCGGGATATATTCAGAAGGCAAATATTCGCGGCCATTTGCCAAGTTTCCGTGCGGCTGCGTTCCGTTTAACGCAGATGGATGCACACTGGACCCGGCTTGGTTCTGCGTTTGTTGTGTCGATGACGAATACCTTTGTAATACGAGTTTACTGCGAACGGGGTGCCGCGGGGTGCCGGTAGTAAAACGATAACCTCTCATGCCTGTGAATGCAGTAAGAGCCTGCTAAGGGATACCTCTGGAAGATGGGCAGCAGCGTCTTTCCGTCTATAATTATTCCGTACTGCGCTTAGCAACCCGCCTTCCAAACGTGGTAAGTATGGCATCATGGAGATCCACGAGGGAGGCCTGTGTTTAGTAGTGGACGTTTAACGACTGAAACGATGATTGCAAGCGGAGCGGGTCAGTTATGACTCGCAAATCTTACATTACTGCATTAAATGTAATTTTAGAATCATTGAAATGAAATTTGTTTATTGATACACGACACACATAATATAATTAACAAATTAACTATAAACATAAATAAAACGGATTTTGAGGTCACATATTTACAAGAAAAGTGATTTGCACAATGTAATTACTAGAAATTAAGATAAACTGTACTATGTAATTAAATAACTGTATGTAGAGGTACAATGTAAGTGACTGTGATAACAATAAAACTTTTTCTATTCTATTCTAAACTCGCGGTGCTCACTATTCAGAAACTCATGCATTTATTTCCATAGTTTGCAATAACAAAACATAGACATGTCAACTTACCATAATAAAAACATTCTGGGCAAATTCCGACAAACAATTTAAATTCTTGATCAAATTAGCTGACACCCCAAATTGTTCAACTTGCAACATTGTTGACGATGTTCATCACGTACTGACCGAGTGTGCCTGGAACGCGACGCAGCGTCTTTGTTCTAGGTTATTTATCCTACTAATATATAAAAGTGAAAGTAAGAATGTATATATGTATGTATGTTCCCTTTTCACATAAAAACCTAGGACCTGGAAAATTATAGCAAACTCAGTAATTTGCATAGTTTTTTAGACAAAGAGGAGTGAAATGGGGTTTTAAAAAAAATGTGGAGTTACTAGGTCGTTTGGGGTATCATAGGAAAGGATATTTTATTTGCACATTAATAAACAGTTTTTAGTTTTCCTTTAAGCCGTATCATTTTTGAGTTATATAAAAAAAATCAAAAAACGACCGTTCCCAAATTTTATTCCAAGCATATTTGTCTTCTAGATAATTAGATATTTTTAGTAAGCTTTATTGTGAATATAACATTTTACAATTTTACTAAACTTATTGTTAGAAAATTGCTGCATTTCTATAGGAATTTTATTGTAGAAGCGTGTACACTGTCCTCTAAAGATCGTCTTACTGCAGCGTCCTGTACAGCATGAATAACTTTTGCTGATGCTGCAATGTTATATCAATTATCGACTTTAAAGGATGTATTACAACATGTGTACTAAATCAAATTTGTGGTTTAAGGCTATGAAAACATGTAGTTTTGGTGGGGACAAAGTCGGAAATTCGTAACTTTTTTCCTTATTGTTTTTAAATACATAATTTACTAGTTGATGTGAAATCAACATGATCCTTAGTTCTGAGTTGGAACTTCAGATTTTTGTATTAAATTTTGAAATACATCGAATCCTGAAAAGTCATAAAACTATAGTTTTTTTTACATAGGGTGGCGAAAATCACCCCCTTTCGGGATAGCACACATATACAATACAACCTGTAGTTAAAAAAGTCCGACTTACTAACAACTAATGAAAAACTTAAATATCTTCAGAACTGATCAATGATGAAATTGAATATAACAATCGTTAAAAAACCTTAGCCAAAGTTAGCTTTTGTCCCGAGAATAATTGCAGTAATAAAACTTCTGCCACACGCAAACTACGCGTGCAAATACATTTATTTTGAACCCCAATTTACCAAATCGGCCATTATTAATGATTTACAGTATTTTATTAGAAAAATAATTGCTATTTACTAGATGATTGTTAGAAACTAATTATTTTTATGATACCTGTGCAATCATAATAAAGGATTTTAGGGCACTTCATATTTTTTTCTAAACCTACCCAAATAAATTTCTAACCTCATTTTAACTAAGGGCTCTGAAACGACTTTGATGTGATATTCAAATGACGATATTTACTAATTGATATTCAAACGACAAGTTTTTGACTTTGCAGGTTGCATTTTGAGAATAAGCACCTTATTTAATAAAAAAAAAATTGATCACGTGATCAGAAAAAACTGACATATTAACTGCGCTTGGCAGGCAGGTTGGCGAGCTCGGGATACCCGATTCTTACTGCATCTACAGGCAAGAGAGGAGGGGCAGCATTTCAATGCCGGCACCCCACGGCTTTATTACGTGTATGTGTACTAGGCAAAAAGGGTTATTCTGAACTCTGTCTGAACTGTGATTAGAGCCGGGCGCAGACACTTCTACGCAGGTTAAACCTTTGCAGTGACAACTTTCATCATTGTCGTACCACTGTGTCTCTGATTCACAATAAATACCTTCAGTACAAGAAAAAATACTACAGTTTCACTACTAGGTTGCGTTTTTTTATACTACTAAATGACGAGAGAAGCCGAAGGCCCAAATTATGCTAAGCGGTAACCTCTGCCTGTAACAACTGCAATACCGCAGTGATCACGTTCACTAAGCACCTGACCAACGCTGCAATGAATTTCGTTCAACGTAATAAAATGCGCAGTAGTTACACCTCCTCTCTTGCCCGTGGATGCAGTAAGAATCTGCCAAGGATACATCCAGAGGCGGGCAGCAGAGTCTATCTGCGTATCGACATCCGTGCTGCGCTCGCAAACCCAAGCGTGGTGTGTATGGCAACAACCTCATGACCAATGCTTTGGAGATCCATGAAGGAGGCCTATGTCCAATCGTGGATGTCCTTCAGCTGAGTTGATGATGATGATGATACATTTTTCAAGAAAGAAAAATGCAGTTTTTTGCGTCCTGTATCGCTCTTGTAAATGTTTATTAAAACATTAATCATAGCAGAGAATTTTATTCAGATATTACTCCTTTGCATCTTAGTTACGCGCCAGCCGGGCATAAGCAGCAAATATGATAAATGCCTCAGTCTGGTTAATGAAAGATGCAAAATAAAAATAATAATGAAATTGCCGACTATTCTGCCGTTTATATTGCGGAACGGAGTGCTAATGTTAATGTAAAGTTTCTATTTAAATATTGAGCCGCCGTGGGACGCCCGCCAAATGTTTTAAATTTTAAATTTTTCTCTTTCTTACTCCTAAAACAGTAATGACAACACAATCATATAGCACATCAACTTATTTATTTATCTAATACTTTATTGCACAATTACAAAAGGTGGGCTTAATGCTAAAGCATTCTCTACCAGCCAAACCTGTTGTTTGGAGAGTGGTTGGCGTGCTATAATGGTAGGTACTTACTTAAAAACTAAACAAACAAAATTACATTTAATCAAGTTACACTTCACAATAGAACAGTCGATATGTTACGATAGATCACAAAGGTCTAGGAAGACACCTGTTCACTCTTGACCAGAAGGGGTGCAGGTTTCAGAGAAAACAGAAACCGTCAGCGATGTCCACAAGTTAAGGGTGGTACTGTGGCGTATGTACGTCTACCTGTCCTGAAGTTTGACGTACGGCAAGACGTAAGAAGAATAAATGTAACTTCTTAGTATTTTACATCTAGTATTCTTATGGTTATGCCGTGGGGTGATGAATGTTGAATATGACGGCAGAAGAATGCTGCCTCTCCTCTCTTACCCGTGGATGCAGTAAGTACCTGCTAAGGGATACCTCCGGCAGATGGGCAACAGCATCTTTCCGAGTATCAACATCCCGTACTGCGCTCGGCAACCCGCCTGCCAAGCGTCGTGAGTATGGCAACTACCCTTCATGGAGATATATGAAGGAGGCCTAAGTTCATTAGTAGACGTTTTACGGCTGAGATGATGATGATGATGATTCTTATGTTTTCATAAAGAAAATGGGCAGCAGCGTCTTTCCGTGCATCAACATCCTGTACTGTGCTCGCGAACCCGCCTGCCAAACGTAAGTCAACCATCTCCTCATGATCAGTACATGAGGGAAGCCCATATCCAGATTATCCAGCAGTCTACGTCCTACTGCTGAGATGGCGATGATGATCTAGCATCTGAATTAAAAAGGTTCTAAACAAGAAAAACATGATAGTTTTCTAAAATTATTACTAACTCTCTAACCAAGGTAAATATAGGGCAGTGGATTGTTTTCACAATAAATTACTCGACGTCTGTTGGCGTAGCGGGCCAGCCACGCGTGGTGTTGCGGGCCCAGCCGTGTGCACGGGCCTTTATAATTGACACAGGCGCTGCAATATTATTTCACTCGTATCCATATCTTTAAATCTTTTATTCCACGTAAACACAAATTTAGCCTGTTTTTAATATATTTGACTAATAGTAAAACTATATGTATAAAACCAAAATATGGTACAGACTGGCAACGATATCTGTACACTATGAAGAAAAATCTAAAAATATTACGTTAACACTACATAGGGATTTATTAAATTGTTTAACTAAAAAATATAGGCACACACTTTTTGGCCGTCTCTCTTTTAAATAGGCTGATTCATTTCCAAACATCTTTTCATATTCTTGTCGTATAATAATAGTTTATATTTACTTTAGAAAAAATCTAGATATTTATCCAATAACAAGAAAGAAGAAACTTCATTCTGTTAGTACAAGATAAAGCTTTGGTCTATATTGTACACAGTTACAAAATAATAAACTGATTATTATAGGATTCGTAGCCAACATATTTACAAGAAATATTATTAACCACACAATCTTATAATCCCAGAACAGAGGGTAAAAGCAAAGTAAGACAACAATGTCACAGTGTGTTCATAATAAATTAGAGATGTTTGCTACGTCAACGCACGCAAGGCTTCACGACGCGTAGTGCCGGGGTGTATGCACGGGCCCCTTTTACTGAAACGTGTGTTGAAATATTTTTAGTTTGGTGTTCTGAGATATGTGCAGGTTAAATATTTGTTTTCAAAAAGTCCTGATAAAGTTTGAGTCTTGTATAATCATTGTGTCTATAGAAACAAAACAACAATCAGATAGCACAGAATTGTATTATATCACTCATTTTAGACTGTATTAGTAAAATGGACATGAATTTTTATCTGTAGCTTGTAGAATAATTTAATAATAATAACATAGCATTTTGAACAAAATACGAAATATTTTATATTAATACGCGCATAGCTAATCAAGCCAATTTCAATAAAAACTGTTAACCATTATTCAGACGTATACTGTAAACCAGACGACAATAATGTTTCTTATTGTGTTCTTAAATAACAACAAATAACTTCACCCACTTTTGCAGAAGTGTTCCTTAAAACTGAAGTAGATTTTATTAAAGAGCTTTTAATTTACGTTAAAGTGACGTTAAACAACGCATGGCGGCGCGGCGCCGGCGTAACGTTGCGTAGCGTTCCAACCATGTGTGCAGTCGCCTTTATAATTACAACGAGAATTTAAATTGTTTTATTTACATTCCGACATCTTTTGCATCATTTTATTACGAGATAAATTCACAAAATGAAAATAAAGAGGAGGTATTTTGTTTAAAATTCTTTACTAATTAAAGGTTGCGTTATTTGATTAAATATAAAAAAGTAAGGCCTCTGCATCTATTATAGATGATTTATACAGCGTCAGAAACTGGTAATCATGCACGGGACGCTGCAGTGCCTGGGACATTGCTATATAATATAATAAAAGTGAAAGTAATAATGTACGTATGTATGTATGTTCCCTTTTCACGTCAAAACCGCTGAATCGATTTGGATGAATTTTAGTATAGGAGTAGATTAGACCATGGAGACGGACAGAAGCTACTTTTTTCAAAGATAGCGTTTGATAACGTTTTTGAATTTATTTAATGATAACTTCTGCAACTAATTTGGGAGTTTGTTGTGGAAGCGCTAAAAGTATGGTCAGAATAAAAAGCCTTTACGTGTATTATAATATTTAAATATATTATATTATCGAGTTAAAAGTGGTGAACTAAGCGGACTTTGTTTTATTTTATATAGATTCTGATCGTTTTATTTATCACGTGATTTAACACGTGCATGAACGGTAAAGGAAAATATCGTGAACTTAGTCTGCTTGAGACGGCGAATTAACCTGTTCTTTCTTCTGACTTAAAGCTGACTATGCTTAGAGGATGCTATAAGTGCTGGGAAAGCCTAGTCCATTTAACAATGTCCCATGCACTGCAGCTTTCGTACAGCATGAATATCAGGTATTTCTAGACGCCACTATGAAAACACCAGCAGTGTTATCAGACCAAGCCCTAATGCTAAGACTAGCAGGATATATTCAAAAGGCAAATATTAAAGGGCTAAGGGATACCTCCCCGTACTCCCGCACTGAGCTCGCCAGACCGCCTGCAAGTGTGGTGAGTATTGCAACTACCCCTGTTCAGTAAGGGCCATCAATAAAGGCTGAAAAGATGTTGTTGATGAAAATGATGACTGGAAACTCTGCAGTCTGATCAGACCAAGCCCTAATGCTGAGACCAGCGGGATATATTCAGAAGGCAAATATTCGCGGCCATTTGCCAAGTTTCCGTGCGGCTGCGTTCCGTTTAACGCAGATGGATGCACACTGGACCCGGCTTGGTTCTGCGTTTGTTGTGTCGATGACGAATACCTTTGTAATACGAGTTTACTGCGAACGGGGTGCCGCGGGGTGCCGGTAGTAAAACGATAACCTCTCATGCCTGTGAATGCAGTAAGAGCCTGCTAAGGGATACCTCTGGAAGATGGGCAGCAGCGTCTTTCCGTCTATAATTATTCCGTACTGCGCTTAGCAACCCGCCTTCCAAACGTGGTAAGTATGGCATCATGGAGATCCACGAGGGAGGCCTGTGTTTAGTAGTGGACGTTTAACGACTGAAACGATGATTGCAAGCGGAGCGGGTCAGTTATGACTCGCAAATCTTACATTACTGCATTAAATGTAATTTTAGAATCATTGAAATGAAATTTGTTTATTGATACACGACACACATAATATAATTAACAAATTAACTATAAACATAAATAAAACGGATTTTGAGGTCACATATTTACAAGAAAAGTGATTTGCACAATGTAATTACTAGAAATTAAGATAAACTGTACTATGTAATTAAATAACTGTATGTAGAGGTACAATGTAAGTGACTGTGATAACAATAAAACTTTTTCTATTCTATTCTAAACTCGCGGTGCTCACTATTCAGAAACTCATGCATTTATTTCCATAGTTTGCAATAACAAAACATAGACATGTCAACTTACCATAATAAAAACATTCTGGGCAAATTCCGACAAACAATTTAAATTCTTGATCAAATTAGCTGACACCCCAAATTGTTCAACTTGCAACATTGTTGACGATGTTCATCACGTACTGACCGAGTGTGCCTGGAACGCGACGCAGCGTCTTTGTTCTAGGTTATTTATCCTACTAATATATAAAAGTGAAAGTAAGAATGTATATATGTATGTATGTTCCCTTTTCACATAAAAACCTAGGACCTGGAAAATTATAGCAAACTCAGTAATTTGCATAGTTTTTTAGACAAAGAGGAGTGAAATGGGGTTTTAAAAAAAATGTGGAGTTACTAGGTCGTTTGGGGTATCATAGGAAAGGATATTTTATTTGCACATTAATAAACAGTTTTTAGTTTTCCTTTAAGCCGTATCATTTTTGAGTTATATAAAAAAAATCAAAAAACGACCGTTCCCAAATTTTATTCCAAGCATATTTGTCTTCTAGATAATTAGATATTTTTAGTAAGCTTTATTGTGAATATAACATTTTACAATTTTACTAAACTTATTGTTAGAAAATTGCTGCATTTCTATAGGAATTTTATTGTAGAAGCGTGTACACTGTCCTCTAAAGATCGTCTTACTGCAGCGTCCTGTACAGCATGAATAACTTTTGCTGATGCTGCAATGTTATATCAATTATCGACTTTAAAGGATGTATTACAACATGTGTACTAAATCAAATTTGTGGTTTAAGGCTATGAAAACATGTAGTTTTGGTGGGGACAAAGTCGGAAATTCGTAACTTTTTTCCTTATTGTTTTTAAATACATAATTTACTAGTTGATGTGAAATCAACATGATCCTTAGTTCTGAGTTGGAACTTCAGATTTTTGTATTAAATTTTGAAATACATCGAATCCTGAAAAGTCATAAAACTATAGTTTTTTTTACATAGGGTGGCGAAAATCACCCCCTTTCGGGATAGCACACATATACAATACAACCTGTAGTTAAAAAAGTCCGACTTACTAACAACTAATGAAAAACTTAAATATCTTCAGAACTGATCAATGATGAAATTGAATATAACAATCGTTAAAAAACCTTAGCCAAAGTTAGCTTTTGTCCCGAGAATAATTGCAGTAATAAAACTTCTGCCACACGCAAACTACGCGTGCAAATACATTTATTTTGAACCCCAATTTACCAAATCGGCCATTATTAATGATTTACAGTATTTTATTAGAAAAATAATTGCTATTTACTAGATGATTGTTAGAAACTAATTATTTTTATGATACCTGTGCAATCATAATAAAGGATTTTAGGGCACTTCATATTTTTTTCTAAACCTACCCAAATAAATTTCTAACCTCATTTTAACTAAGGGCTCTGAAACGACTTTGATGTGATATTCAAATGACGATATTTACTAATTGATATTCAAACGACAAGTTTTTGACTTTGCAGGTTGCATTTTGAGAATAAGCACCTTATTTAATAAAAAAAAAATTGATCACGTGATCAGAAAAAACTGACATATTAACTGCGCTTGGCAGGCAGGTTGGCGAGCTCGGGATACCCGATTCTTACTGCATCTACAGGCAAGAGAGGAGGGGCAGCATTTCAATGCCGGCACCCCACGGCTTTATTACGTGTATGTGTACTAGGCAAAAAGGGTTATTCTGAACTCTGTCTGAACTGTGATTAGAGCCGGGCGCAGACACTTCTACGCAGGTTAAACCTTTGCAGTGACAACTTTCATCATTGTCGTACCACTGTGTCTCTGATTCACAATAAATACCTTCAGTACAAGAAAAAATACTACAGTTTCACTACTAGGTTGCGTTTTTTTATACTACTAAATGACGAGAGAAGCCGAAGGCCCAAATTATGCTAAGCGGTAACCTCTGCCTGTAACAACTGCAATACCGCAGTGATCACGTTCACTAAGCACCTGACCAACGCTGCAATGAATTTCGTTCAACGTAATAAAATGCGCAGTAGTTACACCTCCTCTCTTGCCCGTGGATGCAGTAAGAATCTGCCAAGGATACATCCAGAGGCGGGCAGCAGAGTCTATCTGCGTATCGACATCCGTGCTGCGCTCGCAAACCCAAGCGTGGTGTGTATGGCAACAACCTCATGACCAATGCTTTGGAGATCCATGAAGGAGGCCTATGTCCAATCGTGGATGTCCTTCAGCTGAGTTGATGATGATGATGATACATTTTTCAAGAAAGAAAAATGCAGTTTTTTGCGTCCTGTATCGCTCTTGTAAATGTTTATTAAAACATTAATCATAGCAGAGAATTTTATTCAGATATTACTCCTTTGCATCTTAGTTACGCGCCAGCCGGGCATAAGCAGCAAATATGATAAATGCCTCAGTCTGGTTAATGAAAGATGCAAAATAAAAATAATAATGAAATTGCCGACTATTCTGCCGTTTATATTGCGGAACGGAGTGCTAATGTTAATGTAAAGTTTCTATTTAAATATTGAGCCGCCGTGGGACGCCCGCCAAATGTTTTAAATTTTAAATTTTTCTCTTTCTTACTCCTAAAACAGTAATGACAACACAATCATATAGCACATCAACTTATTTATTTATCTAATACTTTATTGCACAATTACAAAAGGTGGGCTTAATGCTAAAGCATTCTCTACCAGCCAAACCTGTTGTTTGGAGAGTGGTTGGCGTGCTATAATGGTAGGTACTTACTTAAAAACTAAACAAACAAAATTACATTTAATCAAGTTACACTTCACAATAGAACAGTCGATATGTTACGATAGATCACAAAGGTCTAGGAAGACACCTGTTCACTCTTGACCAGAAGGGGTGCAGGTTTCAGAGAAAACAGAAACCGTCAGCGATGTCCACAAGTTAAGGGTGGTACTGTGGCGTATGTACGTCTACCTGTCCTGAAGTTAGACGTACGGCAAGACGTAAGAAGAATAAATGTAACTTTTAGACTCTCTTTATTGGTTACGTCTGAAAACCAGCGCTGCGTGCCGTTCTAAGCCCGAATGGCTCGCGGTAATATGCTGAGACGGGGCCGATTTAGCTCACACTGCACTACGTGGTCTAGCTCTGCACCTAGTTCATTTTCAATTGTATTTTCTTTTTTGGTTCATGTTTATTGCATGCTCTAGGTTATATTAGTCTAAGTTTTACTGATTGTGCATGTGAGATAAATAAACGCTTTTTATTTCTTTCTAACTTCTTAGTATTTTACATCTAGTATTCTTATGGTTATGCCGTGAGGTGATGAATGTTGAATATGACGGCAGAAGAATGTTGCCCCTCCTCTCTTACCCGTGGATGCAGTAAGAACCTGCTAAGGGATACCTCCGGCAGATGGGCAACAGCATCTTTCCGAGTATCAACATCCCGTACTGCGCTCACCAACCCGCCTGCCAAGCGTGGTGAGTACGGCAACTACCCCTCAATGATTATTATGTTTTCATAAAGAAGTTGGGCAGCAGCGTCTTTCCGTGTATCAACATCCTGTACTGTGCTCGCGAACCCGCCTGCCAAATGTGAGTCAACCATCTCCACATGATCAGTACATGAGGGAAGCCCATATCCAGCAGTCTACGTCCTACTGCTGAGATGGTGATGATGAATCTAGCATCTGAATTAAAAAGTTTCTAAACAAGAAAAACATGATGGTTTTCTAAAATTATTACTAACTCTCTAACCAAGGTAAATATAGGGCAGTGGATTGTTTTCACAATAAATTACTCGACGTCTGTTGGCGTAGCGGGTCAGCCACGCGTGGCGTTGCGGGCCCAGCCGTGTGCACGGGCCTTTATAATTGACACAGGCGCTGCAATATTATTTCACTCGTATCCATATCTTTAAATCTTTTATTCCACGTAAACACAAATTTAGCCTGTTTTTAATATATGTATTTGACTAATAGTAAAACTATATGTATAAAACCAAAATATGGTACAGACTGGCAACGATATCTGTAAACTATGAAGAAAAATCTAAAAATATTACGTTAACACTACATAGGGATTTATTAAATTGTTTAACTAAAAAATATAGGCACACACTTTTTGGCCGTCTCTCTTTTAAATAGGCTGATTCATTTCCAAACATCTTTTCATATTCTTGTCGTATAATAATAGTTTATATTTACTTTAGAAAAAATCTAGATATTTATCCAATAACAAGAAAGAAGAAACTTCATTCTGTTAGTACAAGATAAAGCTTTGGTCTATATTGTACACAGTTACAAAATAATAAACTGATTATTATAGGATTCGCAGCCAACATATTTACAAGAAATATTATTAACCACACAATCTTATAATCCCAGAACAGAGGGTAAAAGCAAAGTAAGACAACAATGTCACAGTGTGTTCATAATAAATTAGAGATGTTTGCTACGTCAACGCACGCAAGGCTTCACGACGCGTAGTGCCGGGGTGTATGCACGGGCCCCTTTTACTGAAACGTGTGTTGAAATATTTTTAGTTTGGTGTTCTGAGATATGTGCAGGTTAAATATTTGTTTTCAAAAAGTCCTGATAAAGTTTGAGTCTTGTATAATCATTGTGTCTATAGAAACAAAACAACAATCAGATAGCACAGAATTGTATTATATCACTCATTTTAGACTGTATTAGTAAAATGGACATGAATTTTTATCTGTAGCTTGTAGAATAATTTAATAATAATAACATAGCATTTTGAACAAAATACGAAATATTTTATATTAATACGCGCATAGCTAATCAAGCCAATTTCAATAAAAACTGTTAACCATTATTCAGACGTATACTGTAAACCAGACGACAATAATGTTTCTTATTGTGTTCTTAAATAACAACAAATAACTTCACCCACTTTTGCAGAAGTGTTCCTTAAAACTGAAGTAGATTTTATTAAAGAGCTTTTAATTTACGTTAAAGTGACGTTAAACAACGCATGGCGGCGCGGCGCCGGCGTAACGTTGCGTAGCGTTCCAACCATGTGTGCAGTCGCCTTTATAATTACAACGAGAATTTAAATTGTTTTATTTACATTCCGACATCTTTTGCATCATTTTATTACGAGATAAATTCACAAAATGAAAATAAAGAGGAGGTATTTTGTTTAAAATTCTTTACTAATTAAAGGTTGCGTTATTTGATTAAATATAAAAAAGTAAGGCCTCTGCATCTATTATAGATGATTTATACAGCGTCAGAAACTGGTAATCATGCTATACGGGACGCTGCAGTGCCTGGGACATTGTTATATAATATAATAAAAGTGAAAGTAATAATGTACGTATGTATGTATGTTCCCTTTTCACGTCAAAACCGCTGAATCGATTTGGATGAATTTTAGTATAGGAGTAGATTAGACCATGGAGACGGACAGAAGCTACTTTTTGGTGCGTATATTAGTAGTTGTAGGGTAAAAAAAAATAAAAACCTTTTACTTAAATGAAAAATAAACATAAAATAATTAGCATAATATAACTTCGAGCAGCTAAACAATTGTTTTTGACGACCTGGTGTCGCAGCGGGCGAAGGTCTGCCTGCAACGCAAGAGGTTGCGGGTTCGATTCCCGCCTCGGACTAATAGGTTTTTAAACCATTTTCGACGTATAAGTAATTAACTTGAGTAGAAAGTCCGTTTAACTTTACAATGAACAGTTTAACTCACGAGTGTTTCGAAAGTGAAATATCTATCTAGCTAGTAAAATGTATGAAGTATATTGTAAGTCATTAGTACCCATAGCAAACTCTGCTTAGCTAGGGGCTAGATCAAGCTGTGTGAATTGTCCAGCATTTTTTTTTTTTATTGTAGATTACAAGTTCATAAAGTTCGATAACTTACAATAAAAATATTTATAATATAAGAACTTTGCATAGGTACCTACTTTTCAAGGACCAATGACAATAAAATACTTAGGCATTAAAAGACATGCGGAGTTTAAATTAATTGTAATGTCATAAAGTGGGTTAAAACCACCTTCTAATATTCCGTAACAGTTACATAGATACAGGTAAAGTCATCGAGCTTAAATCCTGGGAATCATCATTTCAGCCATAAACGTCTACTTATAAACAAAGACCTGGGTCTCCATGAGGGGTAGTTACCATACTCACCAAGCTTGGCAGGCGGGTTTCTTCTTCTTTTAAATGTAAAGTCTATAATACACGCTGTATCCTCAACCTTTAGGCTTAAATTTTATTGTTCAGAACTGGGGAGAACTATTTTGAATTTAATCTTCAACGTAACAACGCCTTCAAGTGTAACGCCAGTCCATCTGAAACGACCCATCAGCTTTAAGGGCTTATCTTCAGCGCTAGACACCATACAAAATGAAAAGGACCAGATGTTGAAAAGTAGTCGAGGAACAGTCCTTTTTAAACTGATGGGACCACGATGGGTGCAATCCTGTCGAAACGTCGGGCAATAATAAAGGTGAATAGCGCGATACATACCCGGTTCAATATGTGTTAATAATAGTCAAGGAACTTTTTTTGTGAAGAGTTCATCTGAGGAATTACTACCACCTTTCCTATTTCTGCCGTTAAGCAGTATCGTCTGCATTGCTGTGTGCCTTTTTTAAAGTTATAGGGGGCCGATGAAATCACGGGCACATGAGATCTTACATTTCTATGCTTCAGGGTGACGGGCGCAATGCAGTACAGTGTTGGTCACGTGCTTTGTGAACTTGATCACCGCGGTATTGCAGTTGTTATTTATTTATTTATTTATTTATACAAAATCCACAGTCCTTATTCTACATTATCCTTAATTAATTATATATCCTACGACCAATAATAATTATAAGTAGAGATTAATTATAAGTAGATTACCGCTTAACATTAGGTGGGCCTTCAGCTTGTCTCGTGATTTAGGAGTAAAAAAACGCTTGATTTTTACTGTACATTTTGAACACCTGACGCAAAAAAAGGGTGTTTTAAGTTTGTGCATGTGTACCTATGTGTGTGTGTGTGTGTGTGTCTGCTGTTGTGAGTCTGTCTATAGCTCTATTAGCTCTTTATTAGGAAAACCTTTTTCAATGCGGTTTTTTTATATCTGAAAGTAGCTTTAATAGCGATAGTTCTTATACATTAAAAATCGGTTCAGCCGTATAGAACTCACTAAAGGAAATTTTATGTGTACTTATAAAATCCATTGTATAGGCTTTTTTTTGCTTTTTATTGGCTTCTTATTGGCTTTTTATGGTTATTATAGGCAAAAATATCATTGCCGTGGGGTGCCGGCAGTAGAATGTTACCCCTCCTCTCATGCCCGTGGATGCAGTAAGAGCCTGCATCCACAGGCAAGAGAGGAGGGGCAACATTCTACTGCCGGCTCCCCACGGCGTAAATATAGCCTGCTGAGGGTCTCTCTGGAATATGGGCAGCAGTATCTTTCCGTGTATCAACATCCTGTACTGCGCTCGCTAACCCGGCTGCCAAGCGTGGTGAATATGACAACTATTGTTATCTATATCTATGAGGAAGGCCTGTGTTCAGTAGTGGACGTTTTACGGCTGAAATCATAAACGCCTACTTTTTATTTTCTTGGCCATTTAATTTTGTATGGAGTTTGGCCATGAAGGCCCTCTCAAGACACGCTCCACTTATCACCTCCGCTCACAAAGACAGGGCTAGCCTTTGTTTACAGGCAAGGCTATTTGAATAACATACTGTGCTTCTAGGAAATGTGCAACAGACGGGCTATTGTATCGTAGTATCACGGATATTCAAACAATTTGAACATAAACTAATCAAACATCTAGATTAAGTTTGAACACTATTAAGGGTTTTTTGCCGTGGGGTGCCGGCAGTAGAATGTTGCCCCTCCTCTCTTGCCCGTGGATGCAGTACGAGCCTGATAAGAGCTACCTCCGGAAGATGGGCAGCAGCGTCTATCCGTGTATCAACATCCCATACCGCGCTCGCCAACCCGCCTGCCAAGCGTGGTGAGTATGGCAACTGCCCCTCATGGAGATCCAGGAGGGAGGCCTGTGTTCAGTAGTGGACTGTAATAATGTAGTTATATTTCTGGTGGACGAGTCGAGTTATAGTACTTCATTGTTGTATATGTGTTTATTGTATGAAGGTCCGATCGGTTCTGTCCGAATACAATGAGTCTTAAGATACTATTAATTATTCTATGGATAAGGAATGCGCTTACACTACATCTATATTTTTGGGGACAAATAATTTGAATATGACAAGGTTCAAATTATTTGCTTACAATGCGGAATTCATAGATGGGTTCTCACACTACATCTATATTGTTTATACATTAGAATTTATAAGGTCATGTCATAAATTCAAATTTAATCTTTAATAAAACAATTCAAAATAAAAAATGTCACCAATATCGATCAATAAATAAATTTTCGTTTTTTTTTTTTTTAAATCATAGGTATAATTTTATATTTACTTAAATCAAAATAATTAAGTCAATACAAGACTATAGGTATTTACCTAAAAAAAAATAACCGTAGTGCACAATCTCATAAAAAGTTTGATTAAGTTATTTGACATGCAGTTATTATAATTACTACACTTGTAACAATATAAACATTCTTTCAATGACTGTTAGGTATCAATTACAATTCCTTAGATGTACAGTTGGCTACAGAAGTGGATTCAAATTATTATCTTTACACATTTTAATTCAGTACTCACTTTTCGTTAGTACTGAATTAAAATGTGTTATTATAAAAGTATTCACGAGAGTTCCGTATTTAAAATTATAATACTACTTTCTTAAGCCTTCTTAAACATAAAAAAAAATTAAATCTTTTAAAATTAGACTTGTTCTACATTTCCTAAAAACTTAACTTATTTACCTATTTATTACCTTTTAATTCAAAATAACTTGTCATAAATTGATAAAATCGTTCAAATCAACTATCCTTTCTCACGAAATTTATTTCTATACTTCCACGTCATAATACTCTTGTCTTCCACATTTGTCATACATATATTCCAATCCATTTTCTCGTTCTCTTTTATATACTCTTCATCTACACTGTCGATATTTAAATTATCGTTCCTTAATTGGCATAAACTCTCATTATCTTTCTTACACTTTTCTTGTACACAGTCCGTATTATACATTTTTTCTTCCAACAATTTCGTTAGATCGCATTTATTATCTTTAATAGTAACATTTTCATTTATTTTTATACATATCTCATCTTTTTCATCCATATTCGTTGAGTTAGTTTCATTCTCACTAAATAAGTTTTCTAAATTCCATTCATTATTCTCATGCTCATCATCATATTTGCTTTCATTTTCTCTCTTAACAAAAACACTTGTCAACTCGTCTTTCATTCCATCAACTAATTCGTTCCCATTACATATGCTCGTCTCAAAATTCATACCTATATTTGTTCGATTACCATTCCTGTAAATAGGCACTAAAGAACGTGTGACACAATTCTTACTCGTTATCTCGGGCGTCTGATTTCGCTGAGCCTGCTGAATTTGCAACTTCGTCGCTATGTTGTTACACACGCGTTGCTTCTTTAACTCGTTATTATTTTTATGATTACATTTAGTTTCTTGGATAATGCAACTTTTTGTACCGTATTTCTTTTCAATATGGTAATTACTTTTCATCTCAAAACTTTTATTCCTAGCACAGTAACCATTCATTCCTTCATTATAAATATAAAAGTTCATATTTTTGTTCAAATTACGTCTGTCACGCTGTATCCTTTCATTTTTAATCATATATTCTTCCTCAATCGCAACTTGGATGGCTTGGTTAAGTGAATTAAACTGCCTACATGCCATAATTAGCCTTAAACGATAGTCTGAAATTCCGTCACAAAAACATTTAATTGCCGTTTTCTCGTTTACATTTAATAATATTTTTTGATTATTTCCTTGTGAATCACCCAAAAACTCTAGCTGTGCATAAGTCAATTCTACCAATAACTGATAAATTTCCTCTCCGAATTCTTTAACACTTTTATATCCCTGTTTACAATTTAATAACTTAGTTTGCAAATAAGTAAATGATTTTCTTGGCAAGAAGTATTTTTTCATATCATTCATCATTTCATGTACATCGTTATATTCCGATTTTAAATAAAATTTACCATTTTTACTAAGCCTGGTTTTCAAAACAAAATTGATTAGCATTTTCTTCCCACTTTCACATAACATATCACTGTAAAAATCTATTCCATTCATTAAAGTTCTTGTCACGCTTTCTTCTCCGTTCATAACTGGTAATAATTCTAATGCCGTACTTAAATCAAAATTTTCCGATCCCATTTTAAATTAACACAAATCTCACAAAATACTCATAAAAATTACCGATACTGGTCAATTTACCCTTTGTTATTTAATAATATTCTTTCTATTACTATTTTATTATTATTTATTAGTTTTATATGTAAAATACTCTCAAACTTCTGAATTACCGTAAATTATATTAATTTATAATACTTTATCTTTTTTACTGACCTTATCGCAAATTACATAAAAACCTCATAAGTACTTTTCTTCTCTTCATTCGACGTCACGTTCAGTGCTGGATGCAAAGACTGGTGCTTGTCCTAGTCCTGCTCCTCTGGAAAGGCTGCTTGGCACTTCCCTCGTCTGGACGGCTGCTTGGGCCGGGCTATACCCTGGACACCACTGCTAACTGAGCCGGGAATACCCCTGGACTCCTCCAACAAATAAAAACTCTTCTTTCTTCTTAATCTTCTCACAATAAAATATCTTCGTTACATTACATTTTTATTTATTCTTTATATTTTTCTGTCTTCATAAAAATATGTATTTATTATTATTCATTTTCTTTCTTCAGAAATTAATTATCTTCTTTCTTCATAAACTTCATTATTTTCATTAAAATATTTCTTCTTTATTCTTGATACTTATCATTTCTTGATTTTTCTCATTTAAATACTTCTCCATCATAAAATATTTTCTTACTTCATTTTAGTATTTTATTCTTCTCTTTCACTCTCAACACAATGTTTTTGTTTTCGTTTTCATAAAATTATTTCTTCTTCTTTATTTAAATTCATCTTACTTCATATCATAATATGATTTCTTTCTTCCGTCATTTTTCTTGCTTCAAAAAAATATATTTTTTCTTTCTTCACTTTTCTTCTACATTTTTCCCATCTATATTTTTGGGGAAAATGTTTGATGCGCACTATTTTATTCTTCTCTTCGTTTTCGGCAAGGTCGCCATGTAATATGTTATTTATATTTCTGGTGGACGAGTCGAGTGATAGTACTTCATTGTTGTATATGTGTTTATTGTATGAAGGTCCGATCGGTTCTGTCCGAATACAATGAGTCTTAAGATACTATTAATTATTCTATGGATAAGGAATGCGCTTACACTACAGGACGTTTTACGGCTGAAATGATGATGATGATGATGAAGGGAGAGTTCATCCAGGAAAGTACTACAATACCTATTACCAGAGACTTTACTCGTATCTTTGGTTCTAGTACATCATCATCATCATCATTTTAGCCGTAAAACGTCCACTACTGAACACAGGCCTCCCTCATGGGGAGTAGTTGCCATACTCACCACGCTTGGCAGGCGGGTTAGCGAGCACGGTACGGGATGTTGATACACGTAAAGACGCTGCTGCTTAATTTCCGGAGATGGAGATATCTCTAAAGAGGCTTTTACTGCATCCATGGGCATGAGAGGAGTCTAGTACATAATTTATGGATCAGTGAAGACGCTTACCAGATAAGATAAATCTTCCGGCCACGAATTCTGTGCAATTTTAATTAACGTCTGTGTTTTAAGGCTCGGATTGTAGGCTATTACGAAGCTCGAATTAAACTGGACGATCCAGGCAGATAATCACTTTTGTTAGAACGACCACTTTGAGATGAACTTTGGCTTATTACTGACTCGTAATTATCTTCTTTTTGCGTGTGCTTCATGTCAGGGGCATGCTTGGTCAAGAACCGGGTCGAAAGTTTATAAAATTGTAGTGTTTTGCTTTATATTAAAAAGGGTTTAAACATAAATCGTATTATTTAAATATAATTTTAAAATTTTGTTAGTAGTAGCCTAAGTTACTCCAAACATCAACATTCTGCCACTGTCAACATCTGTCCAGCTGTTTCGGAAAAACGAATATTTTAAAAATGCTTATTAAAAAGTGTATATTTCTTTCTTTACATTCATATTATTTTCATCATCATCATTTCACCCGTAAGAAGTCCATTACTAAACACAGGTCTCCCTTATGGATCTCCATGAGGGGTAGTTGCCATACTCACCACGCTTGGCAGGCGGGTTGGCGAGTGCAGTAAGGAGAGGATACACGGCCTTGTGATTTACACGGAAAGGCGCTGCTGCCCATCTTCCGGAGGTATCCCTTAGCAGGATCTTACTGCATCCACGGGCATGAGAGGAGGGGTAATATTATTTTGCCGGCACCCCACGGCAACTATATTCTTACTGTATACTTTCATTTATATTTTAGTAATTATAATTTAATGTTTCAACAATAAAACCTACTTGAATGAACCCTTGAGTTGTTGGTAAAAATACCCAAACAGCCTTTAACGCCTTTTATATTTGAGTATTTCATCATGAATCTCATCATCAAAACTGAGTGTGATATCAAGCAAACATAAGTAAGTGAAACAAAAAGCCAAACCACAAGTTTATTTAAACCACGCCTCTTCAGTAGACACTGTTAATCTTCATTTCAGCCGTAGGTCGTCCACTGCTGGACATAAACCTTCCTCGTGGATCTCCAAGGACTGATCACTAGGGGTAAGTCAAGTAAGCAAAAGTGAAATTTGTATTTACAAGCTTTTATTTAGCTTGCTCTGTATGTAACAGTTCTATATTTGTTCGTGGAATCAACTCAATTTTGATGATAATGTTAGGATAGACGCTGCTGCCCATCTTCCGGAGGTATCCCTTAGCAGGCTCTTACTGCATCCATGGGCATGAGAGGAGGGGTATCATTCTACTGCCGGCACCCCACGGCATACTTATACACTAACTGTTAATAAAACTTTAGATAAACAGAAACCAGCAAAGTTTCCTCTGTTAAGTAACATAGATAAAGAAAAAGACTAACTAAACATTATAAAAGCCACAATATCAATCAACTAAAGAGTGTGCAAGCCTAGACCAAAAAGAGTTTAAATGGTAACACCAGACCATTATAACATGTCTACAAATTTCAAAAGTTTAAAAAATACTATGTCGAGCATAACTCTGTACCTACCTACGTAACCCTAAGATCGATCTCTGTTAGTGCACGCTAAAAATACTAAAGTTGTTGTAAAAGCTTCGACGCGCAACTTCTGCTTTTATGCTTACGTTATTGAAAGAAAATGCAAACTACGATTTGCAACTGTGTTTGCAACATGCTTTTATTGCTGTTTGTGGGAGTCAAACTTGGAGCTCTGTGCTGGGCGGAGGATATAATCACTTACTCATAAATAGCTCGGAGTCGCTCAACGAGCTATGGAGAAAGCTTGAGTAGTACATATACAAAATATTTATTTCTAAACTATATAGTTTGACTCAATAGCTTTCGATTTATACCGTGACTAAAACTGACAATTGAAAACTTATGCGGTTGACATATTTGTAGTTCCGGTAGAATATATTAGGTTCCCGCGTATGCGGGGCTGTAGTGCCGGTAGAATAGCCTTTGCATTGACTTATTTGACGGCTAATTCATTATGTCATCTCACTCACTCACTCACACACAGGCTGTTTCTTCTACAGGCACATAGAAAATTGTCTATGTGCCTGTAGAAGAAACAGCTTGTTCATAGTACTTGTTCTACAAAATAATTACTGCGGCGCGGGCGTAGGCCTAACTCCCTACGGCTGGACAGATACAATTGAACCCGTAGGTGGCGCTGCTATCTGTATGTCATCAAATGAGCTGGCAGACCATGCCGGACGTCTACCGGTTCCACTTGTAATACAAATCATTTATCATTTCAGCCTTAAAACGTCCACCTGCTGAACACAGGCCTCCCTGATGGATTTCCATGAGGCGATAGTTGCCGTACTCACCACGCTTGGCAAGCAGGTTGGCGAGCGCAGTACAGGATGTTGATACGCAGAAATACGCTGCTGCCAATCTTCCGGAGGTATCCCTGAGCAGGCTCTCTGTATGGGCATGAGAGGAGGGGTAAAATTCTACTGCCAGTACCCAACGGCTAAGTAATACTAATAAAAGCTTGTGATTACATAAAGACAGTATTAGAAGCCTCCTCTTAGCGTCACCGGCAGGCGGGTATGTACGGGATGCCGTGAGCGGTGTGATTTATCAGCGCGCCCGCTGCACCCATCGCTGCGGCAATTACAAATGTCGCACATAAATCTAGCCCCGGCATAGATGGAGTACAGAGGTGACATGGCATGGTATCAGTCTTTATAAATAAAAAAGTAAGACCTTTGCATGTCTTAAAGATGTCACACATCGTCAACAACTGGTAATCATGCTGTACGGGACGCTGCAGTGCCTGGGATATTGCTAGATGGATTAGGCTTGCCCAGCACCTATACGATCCTCTCAGCTTAAGCTATTAGTCAGAGGAAAGAACAGGTCACTACGTCTGAATCTAAATAAGCCGCGGCTTTCCTCATGAGGTTTTCCTTCACCGTTAAAGCACGTGTTAAGAGTGCACATTTGAGAGAGTTTTTCAAGACAGAAAAATCCATTGGCCGTATCGAACAGAGTACCCCTCCGGATTTGAGAGTCGGGGGTACATACCACTCGGCCAACTCGGCTCTCCTTTTTACATTAGATTGGCGTTATTAATGGAACCAGGCTTGCAACTTTTCGTTCCAGCCGCCGACCAGTCAACATCTCGGCGTTTCACCTGAAGATGCCTCGCGGTGAGGCGAAACACGTGTCGTCGTGTGGGTTTGGGTATGCATGTTGCACTAACAACCTGGTTCTCCCTGCATGTGCATAATTAGCGGGCGGGAGGGCGGTGCATATGCATCTCAGCATTAGCGGAATTAAAACTAGATATTTTCATTGCATTTTATTAGATTGGCGATTTATGAGGTAATTTATACCGCATGTTCCTTAATTAACTACAGGCAATATATTACATGTGTGAGACAGTAGCCCCGGCTGCTCCGATTTCGTCAGTGACAATATTAGTGAAATTAAACTCTCGAGAAGTTTCGTAACTTATGACGGACTTTGCTATGTTAAACGAGTTTTCTACTCACTTTCATTCATCATTCCAGCCGTAAAAAGTCCACTACTGAACAGGCCTCCCTCATGGATCTCCATGAGGGGTAGTTGCCATACTCACCACGCTTGGCAGGCGGGTTGGCGAGCGCAGTACGGATGTTGATACACGGGAAGACGCTGCTGCCCATCTTCCGGAGGTATCCCTTAGCAGGCTCTTACTGCATCCACGGGCATGAGAGGAGGGGTAACATTCTACTGCCGGCATCCCACGAACAACACTTTCATTATTCGTTGAAAATAGCAATGAATAGTGTACTCACGAGTCATTTGAAAATTATGATAGACTTGGTTCATTTATATCATATACTAGTTGTTTGCCACAAACTAAGAACGAGCGACTGACTTCTTTCAATGAAGTCCCAATGCATGTGAACTTAATTTATGGCGGGAATAGAACCTGCAACCTCCTGCGTTTTAATCGGCTACTAACTGTGAGTTGGTAAAATCTCCTTGTATTTAATTCATGAAAATTTGGGCATACCTTTAAGAGTTATGCTCAAAGGGTTAACAAATAAAATAAAATTAGTTGATATTAAATAGCGGGAATGTTCACGTACTTGTTATTGTTGGTGGAGGCACCAACAGTTTCGACCCTTATCAAGGGCCTTTATCAGGGTGAACACGGCTCGCGACCCGTTACCTCGGCGTCCCGTCGCGCACTGCGCGCCAAGGCTCTCTCAGCGCGTGGATTCGGTCGGGGCAGGCAGAGGGATGGGAGGCGTCTAGGTGGTCGCGGTGTGGACGGGGTGTCTTCGGCTGGTGCTTCCTCGCCGCCTTGAAGCGACATAGAAGTCGCCAAACAGGCAGCACGTAAACAGGTTCAATGGTAGCGCTCAGGTGACTTTTAGGGTTCCGGACCAAAATGGTAAAAAATAACCCTTATGGCATGACTTTGTCTGTCTGTCTGTCTGTGTGGCTATCACAGATGGATATCTTGAGAACTACTGATGCTATCGACTTGAAATTTGAAGTGGGTTAAGATAACGCTTTTTTACTACTATAGCATAGTTATATACCAATGTTGTATATGTTGCAAGGGGGGCGGAGAGGGAATCTCATAAATTTTAAGTGAAGTTACTACGTAGTGTGGGGTATCATATGAAAGGGATTAATATGTACGTTAATAAACAGATTTTAGTTTTCCTTTAAAGCGTATAATTTTTAACTATTTTCAAAAAAGTTTAAAAATATACCGTTTTCCCTTTATCTCCAAAGCTTCCGGAGATAAACCTCTGAATCTTTAATAGCTAATAGAAGTGTAAAAAGATTACTGGAAAATTATAGCAAAATCTCCAATTTGCATAGTTTTTTCGACCACGGAGCGGAAAGGGGGTCTCAAAATTGTTTGTGAAGTTACCCTTTAAGCCGTATAGTTTTCAACTTATTTACAAAAATGTTGAAAAAAAAACCATCCCCTCCCCCCTTATCTCCAAAGTTAGCGGAGATAAGCCCCTGAAACTTTTATACCTAATAAAAGTGTACATAAAGATTACAGGAAACTTATAACGAACCCTCTAATTTGCATTTTTTTAAATCATCGAAAGTGTAAAAAATCTATATTAGTTCCGCTATCAGACAAGAGATGGCGCTGTGAAGGTACTCTAACAAAAATATTAACCGCCTTTATCATTATATTATATGATGGCACGGAATCCTCGGTGCGCGAATCCTACTCGCTCTTGGCCGGTTTTATTTGAAGACACGGTTTCCAAGCAGCCTACACCAACAATAACAAGTACGTGAACATTCCCGCTAATTAATTATGAATGTAATAAGCCACGAAAGTTACTATCGTAAAATTTGGGCATATGTTCAAGGGTTATGCTCAAAGGGGTTACAATAAGTTTAAATTAGTTGGTGGCAAATTCCTAGCAGAAGCATGAAAATTCCATCCGAGCTAGCACAAGTCCTCAATAAACAAGTGCAGTGCACTTCTCGCGAGCAAACCGAACTAAGCCCAGCGGAACATAAATTGCAAGTAACAATTTACCTATTTCTATGTTTAGTTTGAATTTATAAGGTCGTTTGTCATGCAAATGGACGACGTCCGGTCCGGACGAGGCTTCATTTGCTGCCCAATGAGAGGTTTATTGAGAAACGGGCACTATTGAATCAGCGTATATGTATTTACTGCCGTGGGGTGCCGGCAGTAGAATGTCACCCCTCCTCTCCTGCCCGTGGATGCAGTAAGAATCTGCTAAGGGATTTCTCCGGAAGATGGGCAGCAGCGTCTTTTCATGTTAGAACATCCCGAACTGCGCTCACCAGCCCGCCTGCCAAGCGTGGTGAGTATGGCAACAACCCCTCATGCACTTGGATCTCTAAGTCAATGAGGGAGGCCTATGTCCAGCAGATTTTTGTTTTCAATTATATTAAATCAATTCGTGGCAAACAATTTAATTGCATTCATATTAAATAGCGGGAATGTTCACGTACTTGTTATTGTTGGTGGAGGCACCAACTGTTTCGACCCTTATCGAGGGCCTTCGTCAGGGTGAACTCGGTTCGCGACCCGCCACCTCCGCGACCCGTCGTGCACTGTCGTGCAGTGCACGACGGGTCGCGGAGGTGGCGGGTGAACATTCCCGCTATTTAATATGAATGTAATAAGTCACGAAAGTTACTATAGTAAAATTTAATTGCATTAAAAACAGTATGAACCGTACGTTAGACTTATTTTTATCTAATTTAGACTCGTGTTCCTGTGAACCGTTATCTAGTAATCCTTTAGTGCCTGTTGATATTTTACACCCGCCTTTCTATGTACGCGCCTACCTAGATATTATTTATAAAACTATGAACACCGCTGCTACACCTAGGTATTCATTTTTAGAAGGAAATTACGCTGCTATTAACGAAAAAATTACAGCCCTAGACTGGAATAACCTATTAGAACATCTACCGCTTCAAGATTCAGTTGACGTCTTCTACTATAATATATTTGAAATCATTAGAATGTTTGTTCCCATGCGCTTACCTAAATCAAACCACTACCCGGTCTGGTTCTCTCGACCACTTATACATATCTTTAAGGACAAAGAAAAGGCTTGGGTCAAGTGGAAAAAATATAGCAATAAATCACATTATGAAGAATTTTCATTGCTTCGTCAACGATTTAAGTCTGTAAGTAAAGAATGCTTTGAAAATTACATTAATTCGATCGAAGAACGGCTTAAAAAGGACGTAAAGGCATTTTGGGCTTTTATTAAAAATTGTAATAAAAAATCAGGTATTCCAGCTAGTATGAAATACAGTGACAACGTATCCGATGATCCGGAAGGAATATGCAAGCTATTTTCTGGGTTTTTTAGTTCTGTTTATGAACCTAGTACTTTTGAAAATACTAGTTTAGAATCTTTAACTTTCAATGAAAATTGCGATTTTACACTCTCTGACCTGCATGTTTCGAAGGACTCGATTTTGAAAGAACTTAACGCGTTAGATGCCACTAAAGGGCCTGGACCTGATGGCCTCCCTCCCTTTTTTATTAAACACACCGCCAAGTCACTAGTTCATCCCCTGTACATACTTTACAACAAAAGCCTTCGAGACGGTATGGTTCCGGAAGCATGGAAACTGGCCAACATAATACCAATTTACAAAAACGGTAGCAAAAATGATGTTACGAATTATCGGCCCATCTCTTTGTTGTCCACCTTGTCGAAAGTCCTTGAGCGCCTAGTACACACATACATTTACCCATCACTGCATAAAATAATTATTGAAGAACAGCATGGTTTTGTTAAGCATCGCTCTACGGTTAGTAATCTCTTATTATATAATAACTCACTTTTTCACAGTATGGATAAACGTATACAAGTAGATTCAGTATATACAGACTTTTGCAAGGCCTTCGACAAGGTGGACCACATTCTTCTTCTTCGAAAACTAGCATTCAACGGTATTCGTGGAAATCTGCTACGATGGTTTACTTCCTACGTTAGAAACAGAACGCAACGTGTTATTGTCAACGGGTTCAGCTCTGATGACGTCATAAAGGTCACCTCAGGAATTGCCCAAGGATCAATATTAGGACCGTTAATTTTTGTGATTTTTATAAATGACATAAATAAATGTTTCTTGCACACGCGTTTTTTGCTATATGCAGACGATTTAAAAGTTTTTCGTGAGATCTTGACCTTAAATGACTGTGACAAACTTCAGGAAGATCTAGATCGTCTTGCAAACTACTGTGCTGCAAATAAACTGTATTTAAGTCTTTCTAAGTGTAAATCTATAACATTTACAAAAAAAATACATGTCATTGATTATACCTATTCTTTATATGACACACCTTTAGAAAAAACATCACTTATTAGGGACTTGGGAATATTCATGGACTCGAAGCTACACTATGATACGCACATTAATCATATCATAAACAAAGCTTATAAGTTGTATGGTTTTGTAATGCGTACGTGCATTCCATTCAAGAAACCGGCGTCCTACCTTCTTTTATACAAATCGCTAGTAAGATCGCAGCTAGAATACGCGACCTCGGTCTGGAGTCCATACTACGATAAGTACAATAAACAACTGGAATCAGTTCAACGTAAGTTTTTGCGTTCCATGAACTATCGTTGTTTTCGTTCTAAGTCCTCATACGATGACCTTATTACTAAATATAATGTTCACACCCTAAGGATGAGAAGAATACTAATGGATATGTTATTGTTGTTCAATATTTGTCACTGCAAATTCGACTGTAGCAAACTAGTGAATCAATTATACCTACATATACCATACAGCTCTAATCGCCGAGATGCACGTAAACAAAATCTGTTTGCCCCTATTCCCTGCAAAACAAACGCGGGTGAACGTGCACCTCTAACGAGAATTATGAAATTATATAATGGTCACTTTACAAGCATTGATTTATTCGCAAGTTCGCCTAGCAAGTTTAGAAAGGCTGTAATCGAATTATTAATGTCGATTACATTAGATTAGACTGTACCTACTCACCTTAAATAAAACAAAAATGTTATACCCACCTAACTATGCACCTATTTAACTTTTACATTATAACTAACCTAACCTTTCATTAAAATCATATACTACCTCTATATATATTTTTGTGATGGTTTTAAACCTGATTAAATAAATAAATAATGCTGGACAATTCACACAGCATCGTCTGGCCCCAAGCTGGGTGGAGGTTGTGTTATCGGTACTGGATGGCTGATATTCTTAATACAATATAATACATAGATGGATATATAGATGGTATATAATTTGAAATGCATATACATATATTTATACATATTGAATTATACAATTATTATTATTTATTATTTTGTATATAGAAATATATAACCGGAAAGATAACTGCAGATCGTACCACAGGCATTTGTCCCAAGGCGGGAATTGAACCCGCAAACTCGTGCGTCACAGGCAAACTCGTGCGTCATAGGCGGAGCTTAGCTCGCTACGCCACCCCAGAACTCGTCATTATTTTATATTAAGTATATCAAATGGAATCATTTATTTTTTTACTATAGCCATAACAACATGTTATTCACCGAAATTACCAAGATCTAACTTAGTATTGTCAACTTAAGAGTACAGACTAGGTATAAATTTAACTTATAAATTAGTTTCACATAGATTGTAAGTAGTACCTGAGGATTTGTTGAGATTAAGAAAAATAATAGGTAATGTATGTATTCTATAAACTCGGCTCCCGCCAGGCTAGTTGCGCCCCGGCTGGATGCTGCCCTCTCTCTCTCGCTAGCAGCCGCAGTCGACCGAGTGCAGGGGCAGCGCGCCGTCGAGGGGTCCAGCTATCCTGGTACTCACTTGTTATTATTGTCTTCCTGCATATTTAGTTTGTATACCAACCTAAGTAACTTGTTCACAGTTTCACACCGTATTTGCCCATGTTTGTTTACATACTCACCCGTGGACAACGGGGTTGATTGCGCTTATATAACTACTACTTATGTACTATTTCTGTGTTTAGTAATACTTGAGTGTAATTGTTTGTTGTCCTGAATAAATAAAAATAAAATAAAATAAAATGTATTTACAATTTATATTCATACAGTGATACCCAGTAACCAAAATTGTGAATTACATACAGTTCGTTGTAATAAAATACATTTATTGTATTCTATCATTTGCTATTTCGTGCTATACATTTTCTATGACGATACATTATTATATTTATTTATATCTGCTTAGTATTATATAACAATGCTAGGAGGCGACGTGGAAGGCCGAAAATGAGATGGCGGGACGAGCTTGACGCTTATTTACCATCTTGGCCTGTAACTGCGTTAAGTCGCGAGGAGCGGAAGGTGGAAAGGGAGGCCTTTGCCCAGCAGTGGGACAGTAATCGCTGAATAATAATAATAATAAAACTAGTATGATATATTATGTTATCTTAGTAGTATGTTTATTTTGTTTACGGAACTTATGACTGTCATGTTCGGAGGAGGGCGCTGACTCTGCAACACAGTTTTTTTAACTTTTGCGGTAGTTTAACGTTCCCATTGTTTTTGTATCAAATGTTTTTGTTCCCAATAAAAAAAAAATTGTATTTTGTATTTGTATTTTGTATGCCAGTGTCGTGTCGGCCCCACGCGCGGACGGGCAATCAGTCCTATGATGATGATTTTCTTGAAAAAAATACCATCAAAGATTATAGTAAATTCATTAAAAATTACAAATGGCACAGAAATTTGTAAAGCTTTTAATGAATTCTTTTCCAATATTGGTACTGATTTGGCAAATAAAATACCTAGTATATACCATCTTCAGTCAGGGAACACTGTAATGTATGACCTTGACTATAGACATGATGTAACGCTAACAGAAATGACGCCTTGTTCTCCTCAAGAAGTAATGAGAATCATTAAACATCTTAAAGATAATACTAGTACCGGGGTTGAGGGGATTAACACTAAATCTATTAAATGCCTAAAAGATTTTATAGTGCAGCCTCTAACAGACTGCATTAACAAATGTCTTAATCTTGGTATATTTCCCGATAGTCTAAAACAAGCAAAAGTGACCCCTATTCATAAATCTGGTGCTAGAACCGACCCCAGTAATTACAGACCGATATCTGTACTGCCAGTAATTTCTAAGATCCTCGAAAAAATTATATACATTCGACTAAATAGCTACTTAACAAATAAAAAGTTCTTAATCAAACAACAGTACGGTTTCCGTCAAAAATCTAATACTCTTTCGGCCACAATAGATCTTATAACAAATATAAAAACAAACATTGACAATAGAAACACCTGTCTTGGAATATTTATCGACCTCAAAAAAGCATTTCATACCGTGAGCCACTTCAAGCTGCTTAACAAGCTGGAGAATATAGGTATTACTGGAAAAGCTTACGATATTTTATCATCTTATATTAATAACCGATCTCAAATAGTCAAAATAGGTGAACACACTAGTACTCCACTCAAAATTACATGCGGTATACCACAAGGCTCCATTTTGGGCCCTTTATTATTTCTTATTTACATAAACAGTATAGACAACCTGGGGCTAACAGGCAACGTAACACTTTACGCGGACGACACCTGTCTGTTTTACTTCGGTCGATCCCTGCAAGATATAATCTATGAAGCACAAAAAGAGTTAGATACTCTAAATGAATGGTTTTTACACAATCTTCTAACGATTAACACCTCCAAAACATCGTACATGGTTTTCGCTGCCAAAAACAAAATTTTGCCTAATTATAACCCCCTAACAGTTAACAATATTGAAATAAAACGATCAAACACAGAAAAGTACTTAGGATTACTGTTAGATGACAAACTTTCATGGAAACCTCATGTCGACTTTGTAAAATCCAAACTTACATCACTTACTGGTGCTCTACGTAACATAAGTGGCTGTGTACCACTAAAGATTAGAAAAACCATCTACAACTCTCTCATCAAACCCCACTTAGAATATTTAGTTGAGATATGGGGATCAGCCCCGAAAACAACTTTAAATTTATTACAAATAGCCCAAAATAAAGTTATAAAAAGGTTATATAATTATGACTATCTTACTCCAACTGAAAAACTTTACGAAAGAACTCAACTGTTAAAATTAACAGAAATATTCCACATCAATACATGCATACTAATAAAAAAGATTTTATGTAATAAAATTCAGACTAATATTACACTAACAACCAAAAAATATAAATACAACTTAAGGAACAAAAATAAACTATACATCCGACCTCCTAGAACAGTAAATTACGGAAAAAAGAATTTATTATACGAAGGGGTTTTATTATACAACAAACTGACAGATGATGTAAAAAACTGTAAAGATATACAAATTTTTAGAAACAAAGTTAAACAAATAGTATTAAATAACAGAAAAACATAATAAAATAAAATAAAAATAAATAAATAATGCTCGACAAATCACACAGCATCATCTAACCCCAAGCTAATAAAAACAGCAATACAATTTATTTGCACAATATATTTTGTTTATATAAAATAGTTTACCACATTATTTCTTTTCATTAAATAAATACCTAAGCATATAGATTTGCAAAGAATAAAAAAAAAAAAAAAGTTAATATCATATAATGATATTTTACATTATTTAATAGCATGTAAAAAAAAAAAAACTAAATAAATGTAAAACTTAAACCACTGACTCCCGGACTATCTCACGCACACTATGCCACTGCAATACAATAACGCTTGACTAGAACAATGCAGCGGCCGGTCGACTTGTACTTGTAGCAAACAACTATTCGCACTACTCACACACACGCGTAGACGTTGAGCTGTGAAATAGACAAACGTGTGTAGGAATGCAGGTAGATAAATAAATGACATGATTGCGAAGACCAGTACCTTTTGTTTTAGTTATCACTGAGTAATTTGTTCTGGTACTTTGATTTCTCGGTTTTGTTTTGTATGTACATTACATTAAAATTAAGATACTTAAGGTTAGCAGGTAGCGCACTAATGCGTAGACTTTTACATGTTAAAAAACTTTAAATGTTCTCAACCAAGTGAATATTATTGATCTTATTGAGAAATAAAGATTCTATAAACCGAAAAATCGAAACGTGTCGGAATAATCTTCGACGTTACAATACTATGTGAGTAATTCCCGCTTTTACAAAATGAATAGGATATCTCACGTTAATTTTGAAAGTGAAATAAGCAAAGTTTGTTTTAGGAGTACTAAACCCCTAACACAAGCTTACTTTGGGGCTAGATTGTGCTGTGTGTGTGCCGAGAATAATTTAAATATTTCAAAAGTGGTTGCTCACGGGCTCATAATGGCCTTTACATCTAATACAGTTGATTTATTCTGCGTCACCGACTGGTTTTCACGCTGTACGGGACGCTGATTTGCCTGGGACACTGTTAGATGGATTAGGCTTGCCCAGCAACTATACCATCCTCGCTCAGCTTAGTCACCTCTTAGTAAAGTTTCAACGCTGTTATTTTAATAGCCTCCACTCCTAGCCTTGCGCCCTAACGGCCCGTCTTCTATTATACCAACTGAGTTGCATAACACAGGTCGGCAAAAATAAAAATAATTACAAAAATAAAAAGTTAATTACTTACGTAAAAATAACACGGCACAATAATAGACGTAAATAGCACAAAGATAATATTAGCCGTGGGGTGCCGGCAGTAGAATGTGACCCCTCCTCTTATACCCATGGATGCAGTAAGAGCCGGCTAAGGGATACCTCTAGAAGATAGGCAGCAGCGTCTTTCCGTGTATCAACATCCCGTACTGCACTCGCCAACCCTCCTGCCAAACGTGGTGAGTATGGAAACTACCCCTCATGGAGATCCATGATGGGTAGTTGCCGTAGTTACATACATACAGTGTTCAGTAGTGAAAGTTTTATGGCTGCAATGATGATGCTCAGCAAGTTCAGCCTAGTATACAAAAGGGTTAATCAACTCCAGAACATGTTGAACTTATCTCCTCGCTTCGTATAAGGCCTTCTAAACTTGTATTTCTGAATACATCCTTAAGCTGGTAATTTCAGAATTTATTCCACCCCTAACCTAATATGTCTGGCTACTAACATACTACTACATAATATGCCGAGAACTATCGCGACTTACTGGAATTGTAGATAGATGCTGATGTTTAGAGGCGAACACTGAACGACTGCTTTTCGTAGCTAGATACAGAAATACGCTGCACGAAATGTTGGAACAATATTTCTCCTGCTCTCAGAAAAATCTTTTTACGTATTAACTTCACAACTCAAAACTTAACTCACCTAGGTGAGTTAGCCCAGGTGATTCAAGTGGAACTATCCTATTTAACCGGGTAGGTATATATTGCGTTATTTACCATGACAATTCGCCTCCATGACTCTGTAATTTGTTAGTATGTAAAGAAATGTAATAATATCTTTATTTATTGTAATTGATACATGTATCGTTCTAGTTAAAGTGAAATAAATAAATTTAAATAAATCCTTTTGAACTTGTGCTTTCTGAATGCACCCTAATGCTGACGATTTCAGAATTAGCTCCGAGTCGCCCCGACATATCGCGACTAACTGGAATTGCCAACACATCGAGGGAGGGAGATAGATGCAGATCTTTAGAGATGGGGTGTGGTGGGAGCTTTTTAAATAAATATTGCTGGACATTTCACACAGAAACATCTAGCACCAAGCTAAGCAGAGCTTGTGCTATGGGTACTACGACTGATATACTTCATACATTATAAGATAGATATTTTATATTATATATAGAAAAACATCCTAAACGCCATAAACAAATATCTGCAGATCGTACAGACATTTGTCCCGAGGCGAAAATCGAACCCTCCTACCTCCGATTGATACGCAGGGGGCGTATCAATCGGCTAGACCAACTGAGCTATGAGTGTGCAACTACGGAAGACCAGCGCTGTGGGGCAATTTATTGCGCCGCAGCATTTGCTGAGTGGTGGGTTGTTACCACCATATAGAGGTATTATGTATCAACGAATTGTTTTTTGCATATATTGTGTGTAATTTTGTAGGACTTTTCTTTTTTTGCCATGACAAGAACTTAAGTTATGTTTTAATCTCCCATTTAGTGTATTATTATAGATGAGAATAGCGAGAGACAGAGAGAGGAAGTCTTTAGAGGAGGCCTTTGTCGAAAGACAAGCTGTTGTTTGAAATGAAACTAATATTCAGAGCTAATTCTATATTTAAATTGGAAACATTGTTAAATAGCAATAAAGGCTGCTGAGACAGAGACCTTTTTGTGACTCAATCATGTCACCATTTTTCTTATTTTTTAAAGCTTTAATTGTAGAGGAATGCTTGTTGTTTCAAATAAATAAATTATCTTATTTATCTTATCTTAATTGTTTCTGTGTAGTTTTTGTTTAATTTCATATACTTACGAATTAGTTTATTGTAAGTTTAGCTTGGTAACGAATCACACTTGTTTTAATCTTTTGAAAAAATGCTGGATACATCACACTGCATCATCTAGCCCTGAGTTAAGCAGAGCTTGTGATATTGATTACTGATATAATTAATACACTATGCTACTTAAATATATTTTTTTTTATCATATATAGGCAAACATCCGGAACACTCTGAACAAAAATCTGCAGATCGTATAGATATTTGTCACGATATATACGATATACTTTTTTTTATTTATTTTTGTATAAAATACTCTTAAATAACATAATATAAACGTCTAAAAAACCGTATTTAGTTTGTCTTAGACGCTAATGAAGAATATTCCTTAAATTATAACATAAGTTAACAAAATCATAAATGTACGTAGCACAGTAACAGTAGTAGCACAGATTACAGAAACTAAGTAGTAGTTCGAAGACATTGTTTGAGCGCACTCACATTCCAACTTACAGACTTAATACATTATACTACATAAATAGATTTTTTTTATTATATATAGAAAATGATCCCGAAAACTCTGAATAAATAAATATCTGCAGATCGTGCAAACGATTGCTCCGAGGCCAGAATCGAGCCCGCAACCTCTTGCGTCGCAGACCTTTCGCCACTGTGCCACATAGGTCGTCAAGCGTTTTATCTTTATCTTATCTTTAGGATGCCGTGTGAAATCGTTTCAGCCGTAAAACGTCAATTACTGAACACAGGCCTCCCTCATGGATCGCCTTGAGGGGTAGTTCCCATATTCACCATGCTTGGCAGGCGGGTTGGCGAGCGAAGCACGGGATGTTAATACACGGAAAGACGCTGCTGCTCATCTTCCGTAGCCCTTAGCATGCGCTTATTGCTGCGGGCATGAAAAGAGGGGTAACAATCTACTGCCGGCACCCCACGGCTATGTTAAATATCCAGGCACATTTACTTTATTTCAAGCTACCCCGTCCCTAAAGTACGCCTTTTGATTGGGTTGCGTTATTAATTTGCAAGTGGCATAACTTAAATTTGTTAGTTCAGATTTTAAGCGTTCTGGCGAGGCCGTCTCTCTAATTGCACAAGTTTCTTAGATTACGTGAGTTATGTTTTCATTTAGCGTACGCAAAGGTAAGGGCAGGGCTGGATTAAGAGAGTCAGAATCAGAGTCAATAAGTTGTAATGAAATTTTATTTCAAACAACAAACTTGGTTAAGTACATGATGATATAACACTTAAACTACGGCCCATATAAACATATACCTTATAGACTAACATACATAAAAAATAATCTTATTTAATAGATCATTTCGGCCGTAATACGTCCACTACCGAACACAGGCCTCCCTCATGGATCTCCATGAAGGGTAGTTGCCATACTCACCACGCTTGGTTACTGCATCCACGGGCATGAAAGGAGGGGTAACATTATACTGCCGGCACCCCACGGCTTTAATAGATAGTCATTTGGAATGCGATGACGAGTGACGCAGACGCGGTGTTTCATTCCGTCGCTGCGCGGGTCCGCGTTGCAGCCGTCCCGCGAATCGACGGAACTTGAGGTGCCGCTCTATGGCCAAATATTCTAAATTAAAAAGGATAGCTTTTCAGTCGGAACTCTTCTGTTTTAACATACCTCCGAGAACACACATGTTACTCTTCATCGACTCTGCAAACATGTTGAAGATCAGAGGCACGCAGGCAATTGCACCTGGCATCACTTTCATTTGGCATCACTAATTAAAAGACAATACCATACTTGTAGAAGAAATCAAACTAGGCTAGTGATACCGGAAGTTTCCCTTAAAGATCATGCACCAACCTTATTTTGTTGACTCCAAGGCACAAATCCGTAGCATTCCGTGGGTCCTTTCGCTTTGCTGCTACTCACTGCTGGAACTCCCTTCTCCCGCCGATTCACAATCTTAAAACAATTGGAACGTTTAGAACCCATTTTAAAAAGATACTATGGCTAAGGAAATATGTAGGTAGGTAAATTATTATAATTTATTACTAAGTTTTCTTTATTCTGTCCTTTTGTCATAATTGTTTCATGTTTTTATTTTCGTTGGTCTTATTTCATTTTTAACAATTTTTTGTGTAATGTTCCTACCTACTGTTTTATTAAGATAAATATATACCTATGTTTGTGTAATAAGTCTGTGCTTTTTTTGTGAATTAAATAAATATTTTTCAATTTCAACTCTCACTACAAATGAAAAACACCACACATTAAGGCGAGAATCCAACTTCTCGACTGTAATGAATGATGGTTTTACTAAGATGTCTGGTGGACGTGCTGAGTGGTAGAGCTTCATAGTAGTTTACCATTTCAGCTTTAAAACGTCCACTACTGAACACAGGCCTCCCTTGTGCATCTACATGACGTTGCAATACTTACCACGCTTGGCAGGCGCGTGGGCGAGCGCTGTTAGGGACGTCGATACAAGGATACTTCCGGAAGATGGGCAGCAGCGGCATTCCGTGTATCAACATCCTGTACTGCGCTCGCCAACCAGCGTGCCAAGCGTGGTGAGTATAACCAACTACCACTCATGGAGAACCATGAGGGAGGCATGTGTTCAGCAGCGGAAATGATGTGGACGAGTGTTCGGCTGAAATGATGATGATAAAATACCACCTAGCGTTGTGTTCATAAAAATACAAAGAAAACAGTATTATCATATCTGCTGTATCTGTTTTCATCGTTCACACCTTTACAGATATGTATTAACTTCAAGGAGTGGAAAATTGTAGCAATCTCTAAGCGCAATTTACGGTACACGCATAAAATGGTTTTATCTGTGTTAAGTATATTTGTCGTGGGGTACCGACAGAAGAAGGTTGTTCCTACTCTCTTACTCGTGATGTAGTAAGAATCTGCCAAGGGATACCTCTCGAAGATGGGCAGCAGTGGCAGCAATGTCTTTCCATGTTTTATCATCCCGTACACTGCGCTCGCCTATCCGCCTGTCAAGCGTGGTGAGCATGGCAATAGCCCCTCATGATCAGTACTCGACCATGAGGGAGGCTTTTGTCCAGTAGTGGACGTCCTACGTCTAAGATGATGATGAAAGTTTATTCGTGATCATAGCGCTTATACTGTTTCGTTTAGGTGTTTATAAGCTGTATTGGCCGAGTGGTATGTACCCCGACTTTCGATCTGAAGGTCGTGGGTTCGATACCGGCTGTGTACCAATGGATTTTCTTTCTTAAAAAATTATATGCACATTCATCAGTGAAGTGAAACATCGTGAGGAAACCCGCGGGCTTAGTTAGGTTTAGACGTTCCAAATCGCTATAATCAAAAAAGCCTATTGTACGCCTTGTTGTGTACAAATAATGTAATCATTCATTCATTCCTGAGTTAACTTTAGGGATTCAAATGAGAAGTTAGTTAATATGTGAAAATTCTAAAGTTCGTCTCAGATGCTTTACGAGTCGTTGTGGAGAACTGGTAAGCTGCAGTTCCTTGCGGTTTCATGTGTTTCCTGGTTCTGGTACGTTCTAGTTGTAAACGCGGTTTACGGTGGAAATTTCAAATGTTTTGTTCAAATGGCTTCTTGTCTGGATTTTATACGTTTTCAGATAAGGCCTTTGCATCTATTAAGATGATTTATACAGCGTCAGCAACTGGTAATCATGCTGTACGGGACGCTGCAGTGCCTGGGACATTGTTTAGATGGATTAGGCTTGCCCAGCACCTATGCCATCCTCTCAGCTTAGTCAGCTATTATTCAGAGGAAAGAACGTTTAACGTTTTCAGATAATATATTTAATTAAAACATTTTATTCCAATATTGTAAAAATGCGTTTCTGCCAGCAGGTACAAATTCAGGTATTTATTCTTTCCAAGTTTGAAACAAGTTTAAAAAATTGGAAAATATAGTAAGCCCCGACACTTTACTAATCACGGAGGTTACCAAATTTTTTTTTCTAATGTCTTGCAATCTACACACTTGGGTATATTTGAAAACATTCGACTGTTCCCCCTTCTTTCAGCCCCCATATCTCATGAATAGTTAATCCGATTTCTGTATCTCTATAAATAACTCTCAGTTTTGCATTCTACACATCATTTTCTTTCATTTGATACCGAACGTGAGTATATTTGGAAATATTAGATTATTCATTCCCTATTTCACCCCCCATATCTTGTAAACTTTTTGACAGATTTTGACTAAACATGTTTAAAAACCACCGCCGGGTAACCTGTTTTTAAATAAAAAAAACCTGCATGCTAATTGGTTTACTCGTTTAAGAGCTACGGTTACATAGCGCACACACACAGCGGTAGAGCTTATAACATCCCTCTTTTTTATCAGGGGTTAAAAATGAATAGCAAATGTCAAGATTAAATTAGGTTTATACGAGTATCTGTCTTCTAACAATATAATATGCTTCCAAAACCATATCAATCGTTATTCTTGGGACGGAATCAGCTCCAACTCCGTCAAATGTAAATATAAGACGTACATAAAATTACTGAATTGAAATTATCGTGGCTTGACATCATTTAATAAATATAATACGGCTTACACCACGTACCTAACCTATTATCATCTTGCTGACGTTTCGTAGACCATTTAGAGGCCCTTCTTCATGAGCACCGTTCGTGGCCGACTCCGAGGGCCGCGAGACGAGAACTGATAATAAGTTAGGTACGTGGTGTAAGCCGTTTTATATTTATTAAATAAGTACATAAAATTGATAAATGATGACTAAACGAACGAGTTAGGTTCTCTTTTCGCTTTCTTTCCTAACTCGCGTGTCTTCTTAAGCAAACAAATTTAATTATATGCTTTATATCATTCGTTTGTGGTGTTTTGTTTTGAACATTGTTGTTTCTAGGTACTTTTTGCAGTCGGACTAAATTAAGGAAGTTTTAATTTGAGTTCTTTTAATGATTAGACCCTTTCAATCGAAACTCTCCATTATTAAACAAGCATTGGTACGGAGGTACCAGAAAAGGGGACGAAGGCCTCAAAAGGTTACCAAAGGACAACAATGGAATTTTTGTTATTTAGACGTTTTCGGCCATTTGAAGACTTTTATTTTTTTTGGTGACCTTTTGAGGTCATAATTACTCCGGTCCACTCCAAATCTAAAATTTGTATTAAATCAAATTCAATTCCAATGGAACCTTATTGAAAGAAGTCGCTTGCTCGTTTAAAGTTTGTGGCGAACAACTAGTAATTTACCTTCTTATCATTATCATCCTTATTAATGTTATTCTAATCGTCACGATAGCTCGATTGGTTCTCACCAAGGCAAAGCTAAGGCAAATTCTGGAACTTGGATATCGAATCCTTCTACACTTTTTTGTCGTGTCCCATCGTCTTAAAAATTTTGTACCTGCTTCGGCAGCACATATACTAAAATTAAAGAAAGCCAGTTGTCTTGTTGAATTAAAAATAATGTTCATTCAGTCCTCTTTAAAACTTTAGCACGCGTAGGTTGAACCCGTCAATCCTCTATAAAGTTTAAGTATCCAACGTTTTTATTTTTCCACTTAATGTTTTCAGTTGAAGTAGTTTCCTCGGGGTTTTTATTTATCGACTACCCTCAATAGGGTTTTGAACGCTTCGCTGAAGATTTTAATCGTACGAACGGAAAAAGTCAAGTTTGTTCTTAAGAGTGCGCTTACGACCAGGATACAAGGAGAGGTCTCAGGTCATGTTCTAGCAAAAATGCACAAGCATTTTTAAATTCGAGTGCAAATTTAGACTGCAATATCTTTTGGAAGAGGTTGATTGCTTTTTTTGCCTTATTCCTTAACTTGGAAAAAAATCTCATAATTTTTTTTTATCTGAACGTCCACTGCTGGACATAGGTCTCCCTTATAAATCTACAAGTAAGTACTGACTATGAGAAAATGTTGCCATTACCACGCTTAACAGGCGGGTTGGCGAGTGCAGTACTGGATATACGGAAATCGGTGTAGCCCATCTTACGGAGGTATCCCTTGACAGATTTTTACTGCATCCACGGGCAAGAGAGGAGAGGCAACATTCTACTGCTGGCACCTCACGGCTATGGATAGGAAACAAACCAAAGTGTCTATCTATGTAGTATAATGTAATTTTTAAAACTTTCGCGATCACACCACATTATTAAAACACATTTATCCGGGTATTTGTCGCGTAAATTACCTGTATTATTTTACGACGTTTCAATCCAATCCGTGTGCAACCCAAGCGAAACGTCGGGAAATAATAAAGGTTATTACCGCGATAAATATTCGGATAAATGTGTTTTTATAGTATAATGTATACACAATAATATAACACAAACTCTGCTTACTTGGAGGTAGATGATGCTGTGTGAATTATCCAGCATTATTTAATAATTTTAATCACTGATAACATTCTACTGTAAGATATAAGCTTTTCCAAGACTACATAGGTATTTGTAATAATAATAACTCAGCTTTAAACCGTCTCTTAAATCGAGTGCAGGTATTAATAACGCTGAAGATACCTTTATTGCACCGTTTCTCCTTTTTACGAGATTGCGCTTTGTGACAACGAAGATATTAAACCTGTATACCTTTTATTGTCAACTTCACTCGTGTATATAAAATACTAGCTTTTCCGTGCAACTTCGTTTGCGTCACATAAGGGTGAGAGAGTGCTTCTGTTATTAAAAAGCGCGCGCAGTAGAACTGTAATATCTTCTAAGATATTACTTTAATTTAAATTGTAAAAGGCAATTCTGTTTAATATAATTATGTGTTAAATTTTTGCGATTTGTTAACATATTTATAGTTTTAAAATTACAGGATTTTATCGCGTACCTTTTTTATTATTTTCCCGGCGTTTCGAATACATTTCAGCGCTCTTGGTCGCGGGAGAACTGATGTGCTGGGAGCGTGTTCGAAATGTGTTCGAAACGTAACGTAACGTAAAATAATAAAAAAGGTACGCGATAAAATCCTGAAATTTTAAATATTTATTTTAATGAATAACTTGATTATTTGGATAAGCATTGATATCATGTTTATAAAGGCAACTTTGCAAAGAATGCATTATTTTACTGGACGTTTAGGGTTGAAATAATTATGATAATTAATTAAGAATATTATAGATATAGATTCTTTTGATTTAAGTCTCTAAGGTATTACACGGGCCCTAGTTAAGTCACTTTTTTAAAGCTTTTTGTTGTTGTCTGAAATAAAGATACGTATTATAATTCCGCATTATTTAGCTGTAAACTCATAAAAATAAAGTTTTACTTTAAAGAAATATATAAATAAATTATCTAGTAAACAATAATTATATCAAAACCGCGACGCAAGGCTCAAGCGTTTGGTGACTAGAACTGCAGAGAAATAGAGGAGTATCCTTACTATACGTGGTGAGTCCAGGAGTACTGCCTTTTGGATCTGCCTCTTGATCCAACTGCCTAGCGAGAGTCTCTCGCGATGTTGATCTAGTCTATTGACTATGAGTCCGTTAACGGAAACAACTATAGGAAACATAATTGCTATAAGTCAATCAATTGTTACTATTAAAGTCTTCTTCTTCATCTCGCTCTTTCCTAATCGATGCGACACAATCCGGTTGCAATAGACATTTGTCTTTTGTTAGATCACGAGAATTAAGTAAATTCCAATAGAGATTTGGTCAGTTTTTGTGAAATTTATCGATTTTGAGCGTTTACGAGAATAAACCTCATGCCCGGAGTCAGCATTCGTCTATATCTTCAAGATAAATAATAACCGGTGCTGGAGTGCCACAAAGTAGTAATCTTGGACCCTTATTAATTCCCGCTGTTGGGTTTTTGTCTAGTCCATAGCCCATTCAATTGAGCTTCCAAAGTAACCTCCGACGAACGCTATGTGTAACTAACTTAAGAAGTAAAAGTCAAGTGCTGTTTCTTTCGGAGTAATTTCGCCTGATTTTATGACAGTTTTTATGTGTTCCGTATTAAATTGTACTCCCAATGATGCAATCTTTTCTTTTTACAGCCGGACAATTACTCAGTTTAACGGTTCTGAATATTTTTGAATTTTGATCCCGTTTTTATGATTCAAGTTCGGTATGAGACTATATTTTTTTGATTGAATCATTAGAGATTTAGTATTTTTATGGGTATAAGCAGTATTTTACGATTTATTTAGAAGCTTCATCATCTCTCAGGCTTAGGAATGGCTGTCCACGTCCACTTTAGCACAGAGACTCCTCACATGTCTCCAAGATTGCGAGGGGATTACTTTGAAGTTGTCCTTCTAATAGTTGTTTTTCTAATAGTTGGTCCCTCAGACTTTGAGGATCATGGACTCCGTCTACTGCATTTTTCACCAATTTTCGTCAGTCACTTCGGTCTAGGCGTCACCTATCATCATCATCATCACAGCCGTAGGACGTCCACCGCAGGAGGAAGGTCGCCCTCATGGCCAAGTTCAGATCATATTGGTCTGTTGCCATACTCACCACGCTTGGCAGGCGGGTTGGCGAGTGCAATACGGGATGTAGTATTCTTTGGCAGATTTTTACTGCATACACAGGCAAGGAGGCAACATTATACTGCCGGCACAGACTCGCCTAAACGCCTCCAGAAACGTCATTTGCAGGGTTTTCTGGAGTTGATCTGAATAAGATTGTAGTAGTAACCATCAAGTGGTGGAACACCAGCGGTATAATTACCCGATTAAAATCATCGTCATCATTTCAGCCGTAAAACGTCCACTACTGAACACAGGCCTCCTCCATGGATCTCTATGGATCGCCATACTCACCTTGCTTGGCAGGCGGGTAAGCGAAGGCCGTAATGGATGTTAGGTATCCCTTAGCAGGCTTTTACTGTATCCATGGGTAGGTATGAGAGATGGGGTACATTCTACTGCCGGCATCCCACGGCGAATAAAATTATAAAGACACCAAAACCTTTGTTAATTGGCCTAGAGGTAGATATCGGTGATATAATTAAATACTTCTAATTGAGTTGCCGTGGGGTGCCTGCCGTAGAATGTTACCCCTTCTCTCATGCACATGGATCAGTAAGAGCCTGCTAAAGGATACTTCCGGAAAATGGGCAGCAGCGTCTTTACGTGTATCAGCATCCCGTATTGCGTTCGCCAACTCACCTGCCAAGTGTGGTGAGTATGCCAACTGCCCCTCATGTGAGAGGCCTGTGTAGTTGACGTTCTACGACTGAAATGATGATGATGAAAGTTGAAATTGAAATGAAGTTTAGCTTAATTGGCCTAGTGGTACATAGATATCGGTAATATAACTTAACACTTCTAATCGAGTTCTATTGTACGTGCTACACGACAACGCTAACTCGAAGGACATCTTGATTTCCCAAACTTTGTACCAAATATAATCACCAAATTCAGTTAACTGTATCAGATGATATCGCATACGATAGAAACGTCACTGTAATAGGTAGCGATTTTTAGGAGGCGAAACCCATATAAAACCCATTATGCATAGTGCTGTCTGTCTTTCTGTCTGTGCATGATACGATTACAACCGAACGGGTTGACCGATTTACATGAAACTTTTTTTGTTAGCACTGTCTTAGTGAGAGAAGGGTACTAATTGATTTTGGTTACCCTAGGGTCACAGGGACCGGAGTCATTGTGACTTCAAAAGGTCATCAAAGGTCAAAAATGGCATTTTTCGGACATACCTATAGCCAAACATTGAGCCAAAACGCTTAGTTGCCACTAAGAACTTCGTTCGTTTCGCTCATCATTTAGGCCGTAAAACGTCTACTACTGAACACATGCCTCCCACATGATCTCCATGAGGGGTAGTTGCCATACTCACCACGCTTGGCAGGCGGGTTGGCGAGCGCAGTACAGGATGTTGATACATGGATAGACGGCGCTATCCATCTTCCGAAGGTATCCCTTAGCCGGCTCTTACGGCATCCACGGGCATGAAAGGAGCGGAAATATTCTACTGCTGGCAGCCCTACTACTCGCTTCGCTCACTAGTTCAAAAAATAATGACAGATAAACAGCTCGCCACTAAGCATTTCAACAGTACTGAGTACTGTTCGTCTACCATGAGTTGTCACTGTTAGATCATCTGCCGTTGCTACAGTAGTAATAGTACGTTACTATGACATCTGCCAGATTTGTAGCTCATGGTACCAAATTCTAAGCAAATGAAGCCCAAACTACAGTTTACTGCGTATATTAGTACCAGACTATACACTAGAGGCACTGAATAATTACAGTCGCTAGCGAGTATAGATTGTGAAAACTCTTGGTAGACCTACTGAGCTAGTTTACAGTCACATTTTGACAACTCGCAAAAATTCACACATAAATAAAATTCTACTTCTGCTTTTAACTCCCTTCGTTTCCACTAGAACATAACCTGATTATCCGTATCCCTGATTAATCAGTTTATCCTGCTTCCGTAATCGTATTTAGCGTCGTCCCGGCATTCCCGGGAGTGCATTACGGAATAATATTAAATTGCTTTATTCCCCGTTCGCGGAATCGACAGGCATTGGATTATTATTGTTGAAGTTATTAATTCTGAGAAAGTGCAGCCGTACTATGAGTTACGCAAGGATTTGTACGCTGTTATATTTACTTAAGAGAAAATAAACTAGAGTTGATAAATTTCAAGGTTGTTGAAAAGTTTGTAATTTTTATAGTGTTTAAACACACTTCCGCCGTGGGGTGCCGGCAGTATAATGATACCCCTCCTCTCATGCCCATGGATGCAGTAAAAGCCTGCTAAGGGATACCTCCGGAAGATGGGCAGCAGCGTCTATCCGTGTACCAACATCCCATACTGCGCTCACCAACCCGCCTGCCAAGCGTGGTGAGTATGGCAACTACCCCTCATGGAGATCCATGAGGGAGGCCTGTGTTCATCAGTGGACGTTTTATGGCTGTAATGATGAACCACACTTAGGTAGAAAATTTCAAGGAAATGAAAAACCATATTTTATTTTTTTTACCATTAGCCGTGGGGTGCCGGCAGTAGAATGTTACCCCTCCTCTCCTACCCGTGGATGCAGTAAGAGCCTGCTAAGGGACACCTCCGGAAGATGGGCAGCAGCGTCTTTCCGTATATCAACATCCCGTACTGCGCTCACCAACCCGCCTGCCAAGCGTGGTGAGTATGGCAACTACCCCTCATGGAGTTCCATGAGGGAGGCCTTAGTTCAGTAGTGGACGTTTTACGGTTAAAATGATGGTGATGAAAAACCATATCAAAAGTTTACCATCCCGGTGGTATTCGAACCTTCGTCCGCCAAATCGATCTACAAATCGATCTATGTAATCCAAGAACAAAATGCTACGCAAGCGTTTTTAACAACAATAAGTGTAAAATTTATAAGTCTTTATGAAATTATTTAATTTAAGTTTTCTAATATAATTATTGTTATGATCATTTCAGTCGTAAAACGTCCACTACTGAACGCAAGCCTCCCTCATGGATCTCCATGAAGGGTTGTTGCCATACTCACCACGCTTGGCAGGCGGGTGGGCGAGCGCAATACAGGATGTTAATAAACGGAAAGACGCTGCTGCCCATCTTCCAGAGGAATCCCTTAGCAGGTTCTTACTGCACCCACGGGCATGAGAGAAGGGGTAATATTCTACAGCCGGTACTCCACGACACACTGATTTCTGAAAACATTCAATTTTGTTTTAATTTCAATATTTTTATTTACATTCATCCAACATTACAGATAACAATAATGCACTGTGCTATTCAGTCACTTATCCTTTCATAATAATGTTTAAACAACAACAAAAAGGTAGGAAATTATGGTAAAATCACGAATAAATCAACAACCATTATTATTTTGTTTCAGTAATCCGCTTACCATATTATACAAGTGAGTTCTCCGATTTCCACATTAAAGTTTACTGTTTTCTAGATTTAAGTTCACAGTATTCCACAGTAAAGTTGATCGTTGAAAATCCTTCGATTTCCATTGTTTGGCCATAGTTATTGAATTGAATTCCACAATTTCTGTCACTTAAATCCACTCACTCTGATTTCAAAGCAGAATCACACGGCTCTGCCTTTCATTCTGTTTCATTCAGTGTAGAATTTTTTGATTTTGATCTGGATATAAACGCTTTTATAACGAAAGTATAAAAGCGCATTTTATATGGAGATACTTTTGAAAATATTCATAAAAATCTAACTAAAAAAATAGGATACTATTATTATCATTTCAGCCGTAGGATGCCTACTGCTGGACACATGCCTCCCTTATTGATTTCCAGGTATTGTGGTTGGAAGTTGCTTAAATCCACTGTTGACCTTCGGTCTTCTCAAGTCATCTGCTCATATTGTACGTCCTACGCTGCGCTTATCGGTCCGTGGCCTCCACTTTAGAATCTTTCGGTCCCATTGGCCATCTATTATTCGAGCTACATGGCCTGCCCATTGCCGCTTCAACGTACCAATCCGTTTGGCTATGTTGGTAACACGAGTTCTTCGACGTATCTCCTCATTTCTGATTCGATCGCGTAGAGAAACCCCGCATAGACCTCTCCGTAGCTCGTTGAGCGACTCTGAGTCTATTTATTAGGCCAGTAGTGAAGGTCCACGTCTCGGTTCCATAAGTCATCACTGGTAACACACAATGATTGAAGACTCTCGTCTTCAGGTACTGAGTTACGAGTATATTGGACCAAAAGACGTTGCGAAGTTTCCTAAACGACCAAAACATAAAAACCATCCAAGTTCAGTTTTCATACAGTTTTTTAACTACAGCCGCTAGCGAGTATAGATTGTAAAAACTCGTGGTAGACCTACTGTACTGACATAGTGGCACAGTAATTATTTTTGTCCTCAAAGTGCGGATGTTGTGTGTTACCAGGGCCAGTTGTCGTCGCAGTGGTTGGAAGCCGATCGTCTTCCGGGGATTCTTATTACCCCTAGCCCCGCCGTTGCCATGGCTGCTACCGTAGCCAGGACTAGCGGGGCCGCCGGGGATTCGTGGCCTGGTTCTTGTGAGCTATAAATGAGGGGTTATTGCCATACTCGCCTCGCTTGGCAGGTGGGTTGGCGAGCGCAGTATAAGTTGTTAAATAAAGAAAGGACTCTGGTTCCCTTCTTCCGAAGGTTTCCCTTAGCAGACTCTTACTGCATGAGAGGAGGGGTAAAATTCTACTGCCGGCACCTCGCGGCAATCCTATACCAGTGGGTGAAATCAGGCTGTCGATAAATAGAGCAAAGCACTACTTAGTATAGTCAGTTTACAAAATATAAACAAAACACAAATTAATTGAATAAAGCATGTAAATGAATTCGTTCGCTTCGGAAAACATTAGTTTTTGCGCAGTACAGGATGTTGCTCTACGGAAAGACGCTGTTGCCCATCTTCCAGAGGTATCCCTTGGCAGATTATTACTGAATCCACGGGCAAGAGAGAAGGGGAGAAAGGGGCAACATCCTGCCTGCCGGCATCTCGCGGAAATTTTTCAATCTATTAGGATCGCAGAGCTTTATAACCAGGATGTTTATAATACGCACTAAACTAAAAATATATTTTTGAAATCTGTGTGCTGTCATGTGTAGAATTTCAAGTATCTGTTTGTGCTTGCACTTCTGAGCTCTTCAGACGTCGCTCAAGCGAATGCACTCGATTCCTTCACCTACCAGCGAGGACTTGATCCGTTATAGCAAATGAAGCGTGATCCACACCTCAATAATACTTGCCAAGCGATTTCTTACTGTGAGCTGTGGGTATAAGCCTGGTTTTTGGCTGACCTGATTATGAGTTTAAAAGTCGATGATTAAAAATAAATAATGAGGGAGTAATGGTAGTTTATTATTTTTTTACGGTCTAAAGATTTTGTTTTAGTTCCGGAATCCCAGTTCTTCACGTACTTCCATTAACGGAAGAATTAGGGACATAATACAATATCCATTTCACCATATTCCACTTCTGTTAGTGGTAATAATAGGATATTATATAGTCCCAGGTTTTCCATTAATGGCATAGAAAATATCTGTCATGTATACAATATGAAGCGGTTAGATGAATGTTTGTGTATGTTTCAATTTATTTCTTATATTTGTCATATGAGGAGGTTCATAAGATTATTTTTTTTTTATTACAGGCAAGGACTTTGTTCTCTTTGAGAGTGACCACATCAAAGAAAACTCAACCTTTTTCACAACAACATTTAGTATGCTAATACTGCTACGGTGTATCGTATGCACCAATAGCTTAAAACTCTCCACTGCTACATGACTGTGTTATACAAACTTAGCCCGTAAATTTTTGGTACAATTTACATAAATATCCGTAGTGTTTCACAGACGGCGTTATTCAAGCGGTCAGCGGAATGCGGACAAACGTCATTAGCAACACAAAACAATAAATGGTTGAGAACTATTGCTTGTGTCTCTCGTTATAAGTTTAACGTTTGGTTTAACGCCGAAGCCACGGGGCGGGGATGGTTAGTTTAAAGTATTCAATTCTGGACAGTATGTTTTACTTTAGAGTTATTTATTTAAATGGCAACAATCGGAAGCGAGTTGGCTAGCACAGTATGTGTTGATACACGGAAAGATGATGCTGCCCAGATTCCGAAGCTATATCTATTGACAGATTTTTACTGCATCCACGGCAAGAGGGGCAGCGTAAAGTGAAATAGTAATTTTAAAGGACATCATTTAATAAATGTTATTTATACAAATTGCCGTGGGGTGCCGGAAGTAGAATGTTGCCCCTCCTCTCTTGCCCGTGGATGCAGTAAGAGCCTGCTAAGAGCTACCTCCGGAAGATGGGCAGCAGCGTCATTCCGTGTATCAACATCCCATACTGCGCTCGCCAACCCGCCTGCCAAGCGTGGTGAGTATGGCAACTGCCCCTTATGGAGATCCATGAGGGAGGCCTGTGTTCAGTAGTGGACGTTTTACGGCTGAAATGAATGAATGAATATATACAAAAGGCTAAAATAAAACAGTAACAAAGACTTTGGTTATCAATAACCTACACGCTTTCATCAAATCGCAATCAAACTTAACTTATAGTGTAGGTGGTGGATATATGTACATATGTACCTAATCCTTATTCATCAAACAATGTCCCAGGCAACGCAGAACTCCGTACAGACTTACATTCGACACTTGCTGACGCTGTATAGATGTGAAAGGCCAATTTGCACAAAAACCCCCTTAATCCTCAACACTTTTAAAATGACAGCTCACATTCCCCGCAGCTGTAAGCCTGCGGTCACGAAATCAGCGGCGCGGGGAGCGGCGCGGATCCACAGGGCGATTACGTACCTACTTGTTTCTCACGACAGGCTTGCAACAGGCGTAAATCTCGCAATCATCGCTGTCAAACGACATTTTTGTATCAAATAGCAGCAAAGAATTGACGGCCTTTCAAAACCCAACCACACGTCCGTACTGACCATCTATGCCACGTGAGGGGCGGACACTTGCAACGAAATGACTTAAGGAGTGACCAAAAAAAAGGCAAACCCATGACCGTGGTGAAAAACTATAAAATTAACCCTACTTATGATACTTGACACTGACAGAAACGTGTTTAAACAAAGACGAAAATCCATAAAAGAAGAAAGAAGAAGGAATTGACGTTTGACATGATCACTTCTGTTGCAAACCTGTCGCGAGATATGTACGTAATCGGTGACATCAGAAAATGGCCGCCTACTTGGCCAGCCAAATAACATAATAATTTATAAATTAACTTGACACTGGCAGAATTGTGTAAAACCAAACACAAAAGGCCATAAAATAAGAAGACAAGACATGTACGTAATCAAGCTGCGGATCTTGAAGGCAGCGTGCAGATCGCGCGGCGCTGGAGCGGCGGCGTAGTCTTTTGTTTATGATAAATTAGTGTCTATGTTCGTGATCCGACGAAATGTCTAAATATTTTGAAAACTCGCGGCGTCGTTCACAGCTTTATCTCGTACAGTGTCAAAGTCAAAAGTCAAAATGTGTTTCTTCTGCCTTTATGGCTTTTGTGTTTGGTTTTACACAATTCTGCCAGTGTCAAGTAACATTTTAATAGGGTTAATTTTATCGTTTTTCTCACGTGTTTGCCATTACCCTTTTGGTCACCTGCTAAGTAATTTCGTTGCAAGTGTCCGCCCCTCACGTGGCATAGACTGGTCTGCACGGATGTGGGGTTGGACTTTGAGGGGGCAAAATGTGTTTGCTAATTTGGATACAAAGGCCACGTAGAAATGTCAATTAGCAAAACAAAAACAAACCCAATTCAGTTTAATAAGGCGCATAATTGAAACTTTTCTTTATTCCAAGTGAGGGAGAGAAAAGAAAAAGAAACCCCACTCTTTCGAAGTATGAAAAGCCTTTACATCTACAGGGTGTATTATAACACGTGTACTAACCCGAAAGGGGTTTTCAGCCCATGAAATTATGTACATTTATAAGGAAAAAATTTGGGAATTCATGTTTTTTTTTAATTTTTATTTATAATTTCACTAGATGATGTGATGTAAAAATGATCCTGAGGTCAAAATATTTTTTTGTACTTTTTAATAAATTGTAATAAATTTATGTACATATTTTTATTTGTACCTGTACGGCAACTCTTCGCGGAGGTCAATGACACTGTCTGAATTAGCTGTCTTTTATGTTGCATTATCGTATAATCAGCTGAAGTTAAAACTTTCGCGGCCATTTCTTAAATGATAAGCACTGAATCCTGAAAAGTCGCAGAACAAAACTTGTTCCTTGGGTTGTTAGAATATCTCCTTTCGGATAGTAAAAATACATAATAATAATATAATACACTCTATAATATATAATAATAAATCATTTATTTTTAGACAACATAATCCACAGTATTAAATTAACAATAAAATAAAATTAAATAATCCATAAGCACATGCACACTAATATTATAGAGCTGAAGAGTTATTGAACAAATAATGCTTGCGCTAATATCAGGAACTACTGAGGTTCTAATTGAAAAATTCTGTAAAAGTATAACACACCAACAAATTTCAATTCTAATTCTGACTCCATTTTCCGCGGTTGTTTATTAGCCCTGTTATCTGCGTGAGTGGCATACCGTGACCGATCCGAAGGTGCTTTGCCAACTTTTGGCGTATTGCAGGTTGGATGTCGCAAAGCAAATAATATTGATAAAAACTAGAATACCCGTTTAACATAACAAAGATAAGAGAGTTTCAAATAGTAATCAAGAAATAAAAATATTAAAGACATAGTCAATAAGTGTTTTTTTCATTAGAGTTAGGTCTAAGAAGATTCTTAGAATATTCAATTTACATAGAGAAACAAAACATATATTAATTAAAAAGAAACAAAATGGCACCAAATTTCTACTACTGCTAAGTAGTAGTAATGGATGTCTTCTTACGCGGACCTTAATGCGGTGCTCCATGTCCGCCCTTAGTCACTACTAAGGGATCTTTGGGTGGGCCCATCTGGGCCGTGTGTCTGTGCCTGAGTATTCTCGGGCACGGGTTCGGTGTCCGTGGTGTCGCTATGTCTTTGTCTTCGGTGGGTAGCAGCTCCCGGACATATGGTCTGCTATATTGGGTAAGTAGTTTGTTTTATTTGAATTTTATTTTGCAACCCGCCTGCTAAGCGTGGCGAGTAAGGCGACACACCTCATGATTGGTGAGGGAGACCCATCCGTCCTACGCCTGAAATAATGATTTTTATGTACCTTAGAATAAGCTTATACCATCTGTACTATTCTTAAATTGCCTGAACTAAAGTATATCTACATTTATAAAAATAGGTCGTGTTAGTTACACCATAGTTAAAGTTACAGTTAAAGTTTAATACAATTATGATTAAACTTACACTCAAGATTTTTATATTTCAGTAGTAGGACAGTAGTAGTAGTGGTAGTAGAGTAGTTGTAGGGTAATTCTAGAGAACTAATACTCTACAATTACCTACTCTACAACTACTAGTGAGTAGTTATAGAGTAGGTGCGATACGAAGTTAGCCGGGATAGCTTGTTACAATATAAAACCCACCAAATACAAATTTAGTTCTCTCTCTTGATTCCATTTAGACAAGTCTCAACAAGTCAAATCGATGAAGCAATCCGAGCACGTCCACCTGTATCAGTCGAGCGCAATCCAAGCTAGCATTATAAATATGCAAGCGGAGTCGGGCGGCTAACTTGTTGCGCGACAGGAGCAAGTTCAGCATTTGCATTGAAGAACACCCACTTTAAGATACAAGTTAAGATGTTTGTGTTCATCATCATAATTTCAGCCGTAGATTGTCCACTACTGAATACATATAAAACCTCCCTCATGGCGAATTGCTTGGCAAGCGGGTCGGCGAGCGCAGTACGGGATGTTGGTACACGGAAAGACGCTGCTGCCCATCTTCCGGAGGTATCCCTTAGCAGGCTCTTACTGCATCCACGGGTAGGAGAGGCGGGGTAACATTCTACTGCCAGCACCCCACGGCATTTAATTTGCTTAGATTTTTTAAAACTACGCAGCGGATTTATATGCATAATATAGTAGAGAAACACTGATCATTTTAAAGGTTTCTAATGTGAGGTCGTAAATAAACACATTTTTTGCGCTCACATTGCAAACGCTGGCTGAACCCTACGAGATAGATCAAAATATTGTACTACAGTATTGTACACCTTAAAAAGGTCTACAAAAAATTCCGCGATGGTAAATTCTGTAGTATACATATGTAGTATCAGCATTGCACCCGTGCGAAGCCGGGGCGGGTTTTCAAAATTCTTCCACCATTACAATGCTTCAATAACCTTTAGTAACATGAGCTATATTTTATCCCCATATTCCCACAGGAACATGAAAACTACGCAGCTAAAACTGCGGAATGCGGCTAGTAAAGGTATAAAAACCTACAAGGTTCACGCTGTAGAATATTGGAGCCCGAGTAGAACCAAGCCGGGTTTATTTTAATATATTCTAACCACTCCTAACTATTCCTATTCACTGATCTCAATATGCTCTGCTTCATTTGTTTGTGATAGGTCAACTGTGCTGGTCTCAAGTGTATTCAGTTAACTATTGCTGTATCTTTGTTTACAGTAGCTTTGTTTGGTTTCGTGGTTCGAGGAAAACTTAAACGATCTATAACGGAATTATATAACGTTTTGAGATAACGTATTAACTTTAAATGTAACATATTCTAATTCGGCGGTTACCAGATCTGCACTGATAATTCCAGGAAGGTATGCAAATGTCGTAGAAGAAGGACTCTATTATTTTTTAACACATTATTACAATATTGGAATATCGGGTATTTATCGCGTAATTACCTTTATTTTAAATCCGACGTTTTGACCGGATTGCACCTGGTCGTGGTCGCAGGGAGACGGTCTCCCAGCGACCTAGATCCGTCGACGCGATAAAGGTAATTACGCTATAAATACCCGATATTCCAAAATAGTAGCAAGGACTCTATTAGTTCTAGTAGTCCCATTAAATGGGACTTATTTTATCCTTCTTTTTAACCGACGAAAAATAAGACGAAGATTTCTAAACTAAATGTTGAGACAAGCCGATTGTGTCTATCACTGAGCTCCTTCTTAAACGCTTGACCGATTTTAATACCTACCGTGTTTTGTGAGTGTTTGAGTGGGGTCCCCGAATGGTTAAAATTTACTATTGGACCCAGTAGATGGTACTGCAATAGGGATACGAAATTCGCTGACTCAGCAAATGTGTTTTCAAAGAAACATAACCAAAATTTTAAATAAAAATACGTAACGTATTATATCGGTCGCCCGCACAGCGTAAGCTGGGTTAGAGGGGCGCCGTATTTAAAGTTTAAACATACTAATAAGTTTCTTTAATACATTTAAATTAATAATCGAGGTAATACAATGTAGAAAAGAACTAGTTATGAAACCACTGTGGCACTAGATATAAGTGAATGTGTGCATACGATATTATTATGTTAAATTTCGACGAAATTTCATTATGAGTTTATTAGGCAGTAGAATGTTATCCCTCCTCTCATGCCCGTGGATACAGTAAGAGCCTGCTAAGGGAAACCTCCGGAAGATGGGCAGCAGCGACTTTCAGTGTCATCAACATCTCTTGCTGCGCTCGCCAACCCACCTGCCAAGCGTGGTGAGTATGGCAACTACCCCTCATGGAGATACGTGAGGAAGGCCTATGTTCAGGTGTTGTAGTTTTATAGCTCGCTTCGAGTCAACGCTGCATTGTACTGCGCGTTCACCCTGAGACATAGAGTTGTAAGGTCTCATGTGCCCGTAACTTCATCGGCCCCCTAACCCTTCAATCCGGAATACAGCAATGTAGACATTTCTGCTTGGCGTTCTTTCACTATTAAAAAGTCTACTAATATTGCCCGGTGCTAGTTATAATGATATAAGTAATCTCCTTAACACGCGCTTTGTATAATTCTGTATCATAATTTTTCATCATTTCAGCCGTAAAACGTCCACTACTGAACACAGGCTTCCCTCATGTCAAGGCGAGCGCAGTCCGGGATGTTGATACACGGAAAGACGCTGCTGCCCATCTTCCGCAGGTATCCCTTAGAAGTCTGGTATAAGAGGAGGGGTAACATTCTACTGCCGGCACCTGCCAGCTTCTCGTAATTCGGTATACTCATAGACAATTACAACCTTTCGCAACAAAATAGTTCCCGCATTTACTTGGATTCCGCAGGCCTTTGACCTCCGTCCAGCCAAATCGACGAACAGAAACGGGATAGAAGCTTTGTATTTAGGCCTATGAATATATTTCGCGGCATTTCAAAAGCTAACTAACGTAGCGACTTTTTGTGGCTTTTTTGTGGCTGTCAGCAAACGTGACAGTTGTCGTTTTTGTTGTCGATTTCCGCTGTCGATTCGCTGTCCGTTTCAAAAAGTTATTTGTGCTTCGAGCACGATATCGTAGTTTATTTCTACAACATAAAAAGAAAAGTATTGCCAATAGATTTTGCAAAGCTTAGATTTGTTTCAGTTATGCCTTTTACAGTGCTCGAGGAGATTGCACACATTTGAATTACAATCAAAACTTGTTGTAACTTTCGGGATTTGATAATATAAAATAAAAAAAGCATTTAGTGCTGTTTAAGATAGTTTCTATGTATTAATATATTATCATTAGCTCTGACGATTAGTGCGTTTCACAAATCTTACGACAAAGCCTTCCTCTAAAGACTTCCATCTCTTTCTGTCTCTTGCTGTTCTCATCCATTCTGGACCAACAAATTTTCTTAGGTCTGTTAATATATTAATAAATTTAATAAGTTTTAAATAAATAAATTAAACGCGAATTTTATGCATGAATTGATTATAATAATTATTAATTGAGGTTAGTCGTGTATTCTCACTGCCACGAACCCTGAAACGTCTTTGAAACGTTGGGAAAATAATAAAAAGGTACGCGAAAAAACCTATATATAAAACAAATTACAATCAATTTAAGATGTATGTAGAATAGTAGTAGTAGTCCGTTATTAATATACATACATGTCATCGGGTAGTTATCGCTTAAATTTCATAGTAGTCAGTTGATTTTAAGGCACTACGAAGTTCGCTATAAAGGATAAAGGAATACTCAACGAGAACGTTACGAGAATTGAACAGGTTGCCCGAATGAACATTTAAATGCGACCTGATTTCAGTTCCAAAGCCGAATTTACGGCCGGACCAGCCAATAAGTAATGCATCCACTTTGATGATTCCGGCGACTTTTGCAGCAATAAATTAATAAATAAAGATAAAGTTGCCGTGGGGTGCCGGCAGTAGAATGTTGCCCCTCCTCTCATGCCCGTGGATGCAGTAAGAGCCTGCTAAGTGATACCTCTGGAAGATGGGCGGCAGCGTCTTCCCGTGTATCAATATCCCGTACTGCGCTCGCCAACCCGCCTGCCAAGCGTGGTGAGTATGGCAACTACCCCTAATGGAGGTCAATAAGGGAGACATGTGTTCAGTAGTGGACGTTCTACGGCTGAAATGATGACGATGAAAGTAAAGTAAAAAAAAAGGAAAAAATAAAACTACTTATTATTCTATAATGTGAGAGAATAACAACACTGGACAAATCATTAAGTACTCCTTAAACACTCCAACTCCTTTAATATAATACTATCTTTATTCTCAGGCAACAATAGAAAAGTTAAGTGCTGGAGAAGGACTGAGCCGCTGGCGGCATTCCGTGAGCATCCCCGTAGGATATGCAGATATCGTAGAAGAGGGCATGACTCTATTACTAGCTCCTGTAGTCCGTTAGTTAGTAGCTCCTGTAGTTGTGTCCGTTTTAGATAAATAATAAATGAATAGGTAATGCTGGAAAATTCACACAGCATCATCTAGCCCCAAGCTATACGAGCTTCTGTTATGAGCACTAGAAAGAAAGCAATTACTAGATGACTGATATACTTTATACATTATACTACATTTAAAGATGTTTTTATTTTATATATAAAAACATCCAGAACACCGTCAACAAATATCTGCAGAACGTACAGATTTGTCCCGAGGCATGAATCGAACCCCTCTTGCGTTGCAGGCGGACCTTCGCCCGTTGCGCCACAGAGGACGAATAATACAGCATTAACTTTGAACTGTGCTAATACCAGACGCTTACCAGCTGTTACGTGTCAATGGTAAGTGGCGAACTTACAGACGGACAGACCTCGCCGAACTTGTGTTATTAGTTTCCACAGCTGGAGTAGACTCGCCTTTACAACTGATACAAACTATTTAATGACCGCGGCGTATTGTTTGGCTTTTGTGGAATGAAGCAAGCTTTACAATGAACATCTAAATAAATGACAAATATTAACTCTAACAAAACAGCTAACCTATTATTGAGCGCTTTGAAAAATACTCAACAATAATTTAACACATACTTTGCCTCTCTGCAAGGCAACCCCAGGAGAAAATAATTATAATCTTAGTGAGACCAATAACAAAATTTCAACCGTTAAATCTCTACTACTCAACACAAATCATCGTAGTTTTGGAAGGGAAAAAAATCGGGAATTCGATCCTATTTTTTTAAATATTATTTTTATTCTCAGTGATGATCAGACAATTACTGACTTTGGTCTACCCCAAGGCAGTATTTTAGGACCGACCTTATTTTTGGTTTACATCAATGATCCAAAATTAGATCATGGTAGTATAATATCATACGCTGAAGACACTGCCCTCCTTTTTTCCGCTGACTTGGAAATGGAAGTGTTTAAGTATGCGCAGTACCTATTTTCAATATTGTTTGGATTGGATTCAATATTGTAACTAAATGGCTTCAGCACAATTTACTAACATCAAATGCAGAATCTGCATTTAATGTTAGTAAATTGTCCGATAAGACAAATTATTATTAAGTTTTCGATGCATAATCAACCTTTAACTGATGTAAGTCAAACATTATATACATACCATTGTGAAAATATCACTGGCGACAACGCAAGGGGTTGCGGGTTCGATTCCCGCCTCGGGACAAATGTCTGTACGATCTGCAGATATTTGTTCAGGGTGTTCTGGGTGTTTTTCTATATATAATAAAAATATCTATCTATGTAGTATAATGTATTAAGTATATCAGTCATCTAGTACCCATAACACAAGCTCTGCTTAGCTTGGGGCTAAATGATGTTGTGTGATTTGTCCAGCATTATAAAAAAACCACACCGTAGAGGTTCTATAGGCAGAGTTCGCAAGTAGATTTTTTTTTAAGAAACTACGCCATATAGCGGATCGGAAACTATAACCAGGCACTTTGTCAATCAATTTTATCTTACAGCATTACGTCATGGGGTGGGTAGGTAAAACGCTATTACTAACTGTCGAAAGAGCACAAAGAGCCGTACTTAATGTATCAACTTTCCGCCCTTTTATTTTTCCAACTAGTCTTCTTTACAAATCGTGCGGAGTGTTATCAGTTCGACAGTTATTCATAATGAACATCGTACTTAAACAACACACAGCGCTCCCATAGCACTGAACTTGCTAATAAAAGGAGGAATAATGTCTGCCTTAATCAACCAGGTAGAAAAGATGTCTTTTTTCATAGATTTTATAGTTTCCATGGACTATTTTTGCATAAAAGAATAAATGCGTTATCCAATATGTCTTGTGTATATGTAACGTGTTTTAGTTTTAAAAATTGTAAAATAGTTGTAAGGAACTATCTTAAAGGTATGTCACATGACGATACCGAGATTTTATTAGCTGTATTAAAGTAGGTTTAACATTTTTTTTCTAACGAACTAGGCAATTATATTGTAAGATTCTGCTTGACTGCAATATTAGTTTTATTTGACACTGTATTTTGTTATTTATTTTTAGGCTAACTTAACAGATCTGTTATAGCTACTATATTGTAAGCTTGTGATTATAAATGTTTACTCGTGACCTCGGAAAAACAGGATTACCTATAAGTTCAGGCACACGACTAATACATAAGGTTTTTGATTTTATTAGCTAAAAGTATGTTCTTAGCCGTAATAGTTATTTGAATAAATTTATTTTATTTTTACTTTTTATTTACATTTATGTGAAAATGATCCTAGGGTCAAAATTGTTTATTTATTTTATTTTAATAAAAAAATACTCCTTGTGGTTTCTAGGTATATTTATTTGCACTTGTACGGCATTATTTTGCGGAATTCAATGACCCTGACAAGAATCAGCTGGCGTTTAGGTTGCCATTATCGTATAATCAGCTGTTGAAGTCAAAACTTTCGCGGTCTTTTCTTGAACGAAAATCACTGAATCCTGAAATGTCGTCACCCACGTACATACTATAGATATACCCTAACATTTTTGTTCCTTACAAACGAATACACAAAGAACATTTTCGTTTTAAAAAGAATTTATAACGGTCACCTACTTCCCGACCTTTTCAAATATCAGAACTGCGCTGCATTCCTTCAAAAACATTTTTATTATTGAATTTCACATCCAAGACTACAATGAAGCACGAATGATTTATAGGGTCAGGCAGCTCGGCATCATGAGAGTATGAGTACCAGGGAGATGGTGCTATGAATTATTCATTTACTTGCAGCGGGATTTACAGTGGCAAGTATTGGAAACCCATATGTCAGGTAGACGCTTTCTTTAAAACGATGAAAAATTGGCTTCAGTTCAAGTTGCAGGCGTGTTTTATGAATGGCGCATACTACGGGTGGACTGCCCGGTTTATAGCTGGGACTATTTTATTGCCGTTCAAAGTATTCTGGAAATTGTAGAGAAACTTAAATATTTTAAAAAATGCAAGCAGTAGCGCTTGGCTGCAAAGTATACTAAACACCATACTTTACAATGAAGGAATATTTAAATGCAGAAATACATTTACTTGGTAAAATCTACTTACGATACATAAATTAGGCAGGTAGTCCTAATAAATATGCATAAATCAAGGTTATTATAATTCATCTAACTACACATATAACACTAAGCTCGAAAAAACCGGCCAAGTGCAAGTCAGACTCGCGCACCGAGGGTTCGTACAAACCTGTAGGTATCTAAGTACAAGTTCACACACCACGACAATCGAGTTGGTATTTTTATTGCAAATTGAAATCCATAACATTACAATATGGAGAGCTGGAGGAGCATTAATTAAAGACAAATGTCTCTGTCCCAGTAATCTTTTATTTTATATTAACACATATCATTTATCTTGTAATATAACTGAGTTACCTACACTAGCCTTGCAGCAGCCTTTCAAAAGTCTGCTGATGAATGATGGCAAGTTTGTTTATCAAGGTTATTTATTTACCAAGTTTTTAAGTCAGTAGGTATTTAGAAATCTGGTACAAAAATACTAATTAGGTATTAAATTTGAACCAGATCTATAAATGGTGACTAAAAAAGGTACGAATTTTGAAGTTTTAATGTTCAATTTTCCACATTGAACATTGAAGTTCAAAAAAACGTTATCTGTAGTTGTACTACTTCGTGTAGTGCTAGTGTTTTTTAACGGAAAAATGTTTATGGATGAAAAATATGTGGCAATTCCATTTTGGGGATTCATTCAAAAACGATATTGAAGTCTCCCACAACAATCAGACGAGAACTTGAAGTACCTATTGAGGTTGCTGCCGTATATTGTCGTATTTATGCATTCTATTGCAACATTAATTGGACATTGTGGTGACCTATATACAGTTATCACTCTGATATTAAACATTTCAAAATGCAAGCATTCACAATGGCCGTTTGTAGCGCCTGGGTTATTTAAATAATTTCTTTTACATGATCCATCTGTAACGGCATCCTTAAGATTGCAACGTACATACGCGATAGATCCCCAACCTGGATTCCACACCTCATAAAACTCATCAAGTTCTAAAGTGTCTCTACGACACCCCCAGGTTTTAACAAACAATGCTGCATGGGAGGAATGAGTAAAAGGATCTATGATGATGTCTGAAAAATGTTTTCGCAATGATTGAAAAAACATTTAATTTCGGTCATTGCGATTCTATATATTCTCAAAATAGCGTCCACTGTGCTATCCGCAGTGAGTTTGTTGCGCGTCGGCGACGTCTTCGCTGCGTGTCCGCGACGTACGACATACGACTCACATTTGATTAAAGTATGTCAAGGTCGACAAAGTCGAAGGCCTTGCTCATGTCAAAAAAATAACAGAAACAGGAATACGCTAGTCAACAAAATCCATAACATTATTAAACTTTTAAATACAACACGATTAGTATACTTAACTAAAAAAAAAGAGACTTAACTAGGTACTATAGCCATTTATGTCAGGAAGACTAAACCATTTGCGCTAGTTTGTTTCTTCTTAGTAAAATAAAAAAGTGACGAGGAAAAAAACAGGACAACAAAAACAACTAAGGCTTAATATCTATATAGTTGTAATAATGTACTCACGTGTAACACGTGTCTTAGTTTTGTAATTACAAACTATGGAAATAAAGTGAACGATTTAATGATTTCAATGAAGTAATAATAATCCATGAGCATAACAAAAGCTCGAGTCAGTTACTCTGCCCAAATTAATCTTCAAAAGATTATCCCTCAAGAATAATTACGACGTCATCAGTCACAGCGGTAACCCTACGGATCGTAGAATCATCTACTCCGTAGACAGTGCTACGGGCTCTACGATTGTCGATTTTCGTAGCAACATCGACAGAAACCTATCTCATCTACAACCAAAATATAGGATCTGAGAAAATATTGTGTATTCTATAGGCACTTAGTAATTTTCTCTTGGGAACTCCTTGTCTTTTAGGTTTCAGTGATAAGTTTCAACAAGAAATTTTATTTCTGAACGGTGAAATGTAGGTGCGGGAATGTTTTTTCGTGTTATTTATGGGTAAAGTTCATCAGATTCAAATTCCGTTGGAAAATATTCGATACGCACCGAATTTATACAATATCCGTACGTACTACCTGTATTCCAAAGGCTCTGCATAGCTATTAAAACTATGATAAAATTGGTTATTATGTTTTTCGTATTATTAGTATTTTTTTAAAAGTAATAAACATAAGCCGTGGGGTACCGGCAGTAGAATGTTACCCCTCCTCTCATGCCTGTGGAAGCAGTAAGAGCCTGCTAAGGGATACCTCCGGAAGATGAGCAGCAGCGTCTTGCCGTGTATCAACATCCCGTACTGCGCTCGCCAACCCGCCTGCCAAGCGTGGTGAGTATGGCAACTACCCCTCGTGAAGATCCATGAGGGAGGCCTGTGTTCAGTAGTAGACGTCTTACGGCTGAAATGATGATGATGATGATGATGAATAAACATAACTTCTTGCTCCTTACGAACCATTGTAGCTATGGAACCCAATAATCAAAAGTTTGTGTGTAAGGTTTTCAAACACCCTTTAACAGTACTTTCACGTAACAATTTAAATAAATTAAGATACCCCAAACTACCCTAAGCGTATTTAAACAGCCTGACCACATGTCGCCGTCACTTCCGGTCGCCGCCGTCACTTCCGCCTGCGACCGGAAGGACGGTAACTAGCTATTAAACGGATGGTTGTTTTTTACCGCTCCCGGAGTGAAAATTACTTGCATTTTCTGCTGCATTTGTGTTGCTTCTGTTAATTGATAGCCGTAGGACAACCACTGCTGGACAAAAGCCTCCCTCTTGGACTTGGAGATCCAAGTACAGAACATAAGGAATTGTTACCATACTCACCACGCCTGGCAATCGACGAGTCTTCTAACGATACGTATAATAAAAATATTTAAATACGTCAGTACACACTGTATGAAATAACATTATTTTGTCTGCTACGGTGCCTGTCTGCCACGTTCGATGCCTGTTAACCATATAAACGTCCCTCCTTACATCATTTCAGCCGTTAAACGTGCACATCTAAACACAGGCCTCCCTCATGGATTTCCATGAGGGGTAGTTGCCTTACTCACCACGCTAGGCAGGCGGGTTGGCGAGCGCAGTTCGGGATGTCGATACACGGAATGACGCTGCCCACTTTCCGGAGGTATCCCTTAGCAGGATCTTACTGCATCCACGGGCATGAGACGAGGGGTAACATTCTACTGCCGGCACTGTGGCACGGATCTTTTCTCGTGTGAGTTTAAAATAAATTTGAACAGGTTTGCCATAAACCATTAGAGCTGTCAACGCCGTCGTTAAACGTAAACACGAAATTTTTTAAATCGCACGAAACATATCATTCTGTAAATATCATTTCATGTTTGTGTTCGGGACTCCATATGTCGAGCTTCAAGTCAGTTTGCAAACAATTATTGAAGTTCTGAAAGATGTATCTGGGCTTCCAAGTTCGTTTTCAAAAGTTTTACTCGTTACATTTAATATAATGCAGGTGTTAGACTTTCGGCATAACAACTTTAGAAGATTCTTATTAGTAACTTCGAAGAAATGTGTATTGGGAAAATTCTTAGAGGATAATTCTATTATTTTTAGGGTTCCGTACCTTAAAAGGAAAAACGGAACCCTTATAGGATCATTTTGTTGTCCGCCTGTGACACACAGTCTGTCCGTCTGTCGGTCTGTCTACAAAACCATTTATCTCGAGAATGTGTAGAGGTATCGAGTTAAGTTTTAATCCATATACTCAAATCTACAGCCTCTTTAATCAGTGTAATAATCAATATTCTAAATGATTCTGAAAAAAAGATTGTGCCGCAAAAAACGCATGATTCGACATTCTCAAAAGAATCAAAATTCATAGTGTTCTTCCTTTATACCTCGTATATTATATCATCTTATACTGTAAAAACAGTATCATAAAAAAATCATGAGGCCCTTCTTCATGAGCACCATTCGTGGCCGACTCCGATGGCCGCGAGACGAGAACATACTATGTTACTAAATACCTACGGATCCCTCGGTTAATGAGTCCAGCTCGTACTTCAATGGTTTTGTTCAACATAAACCGGCTAATTCAATGATCAAATCATTGACTTGTTACTTAAAATACCTAAACCGCTATGTACGCCAATTATATTTAAGTGATTCCCTCAAATTATCATGTATCATCGGATCTGGGTGTTGCATGCAAACAGTATTAGTGAAAAAAAAACCTAACCGCAAGTTTAAGTTTACGGCATCTATTATTTATTTCTTTATTATTATTTATTTATTTAATTAGAACGGCACAATCTAACAATTACACTTATTAATTAACACAATCACATTAAAAAAAACTAAACAAACTGAAAAACTACAATACAAACAAAATACTTAGGCAAAATTTGATCAAGGTTGTAAAAAAAAATACTAAATAAAAAATATAATAAAAATGTCAAGCGGTAAATTACCTATTAAACAATGTCAAATACATGTGAATTGTAAAGTGTCTACACAAAAACTGAATATATCTTCAGTAGACGAGAACAGTCGTTGTATAGTAGGTTGTAGTTTAAATATACAAAAAATGTTTTAAGTAACAAAAATAAAAAATTAAAATACTCATACGCATTTATTTTAGCTTGGGACATTTAAGAAGACTTGTATATGTCATACGCACAATAAATTATAAACTAAAATACATTTTTTTTAAGTCCGTCCAATAACAGACATGCCAAGCGTAGAGTCTGTACAAAAAGAGAACCGTCGTGGCGTTACAGTATACTAACATTAAGATTTTTATATGGCCACCCAATCCAGCTGTCATCTGTCTCGTCACGCAACTGTGAAATGCCAACTTCGACTCGATAAATTATTGTTGATCTTGTTTTTGTGTTAAATATTTGCATAATTATGTCGAAAAGAGGAAAAACGTTTAGCAGCTCTGTGAGGCAAATAATATATAATGTGATACAGTTTTGTCAACGCGAAAAAGCGTCAAAAAGCCCCATCATCGACCTGAACAAAGCTACGGAACGAGTAGCCGCAATGACTGGTATGTAATAGCTTTCTTGTGGTATTTTTGGACTGTACGTTGATTTCATAGCAGAAATGAATAGCGTCTTTAGTGTTTTAAGTGTGATTAGCGTAAACGGAAATACTATATTAGGTAAAAATCACTCGAGCCTAAGCTGACCTATTTTTGTAGTACAACTAACGCATATTGATACTTTGCGTTTTTAAATACTAAACTTTGATTAAGTATATTAAATTTTATGTTGCAGGTCTTAGTAGAGATACTGTGTCTAGAATTAAAAAAGAAGGTGCTGTTAATAGAGGTGTGTGGTGCACTTCAGGGAAAAAACGCAAGGGCCGGCCTAAGACAATAATTCTGGATTATTTTGACAAATGTGCCTTACGGAGCAAAATTCGACAATTTTATACTGTTCGAAAAGAGGTTCCGACTCTAAGGAAGCTGGCATGGCTTCAGATCTGTGGTCCTCCTGTTTTAAAAAATTGTTCGATCACATGAAAAAATGTTTAAAATGTAAAGGGGAGTATTTTGAGCAATAAACATAATATTTTGGTTATAACATATTGTTTTTATAAGTTACGCAAAACTTATAGTGTGATCTACGTATTAACATAATGTTAATAAAATTATAAAGTGTCTCCATGTTTGATTTTTTTAAGTCTAGGTACTAGAAAAGTAGATAGGCTATGCTCCATGGAAGCACGTTAGACTTACAACATAGCTAGCCACTATCCTTTGTAAATAATGTTGAGCCAGCACTTTAACCTCAGTAGAATCACATAACACATGTGCTATACTATGGTAGCCAATTTTAATCAGAATTATGCAAAGATACATACCAACCTACCTACTTAATAGCAAGTACCTACTGATGGCAACAGTTGGTGTCTATACATGATGTCTATCTCCCAAGTATCAAAAACTTTTAGTCATACTAGCAATAACAGAGCAGTGTTGTCATTGCAACAAAAAAAATAAATTTGCACACGCGCGCCCTCAATTCCTACGACGCTTCTCTTTTTGTACAGACTCTAGTTTCATATCTCATATCACTCTTATTAAGATAACAAACCTCTATGTAAAAGCATAACTTACATTCTAATAAATAATGCTGGACAACTTTTTGTTTCCATCATTTGTTTTGTTACTTTGTAAGCAGCTGTTTGTTTTCCGTGTAATTTAAAAATAAAAATAAATTAATTGCACAAAACACCATCTAGCCCCGAACGTTGCAAAGGGACTTACTATGGGGCTTACTAATGGAAAACCAATGATTGATAGAATACAAAAATACTCAGATCCGGGACAAATATCAGCAAAACAATTATAAACATTTGTCCCGTCCCGGGATTCGATCCCGCTACCTCCTACGTATCAGTCGGTTATTAGACCAAGTCCAAGCCACGGAGGCAGTCAATTAATACTTTTAAGGAAGTTAAAATTATAAATAAATAATGCTGATCGCATCATATTTAGACTTAAAGCTTTAGAATGATACAACTGTACATGAATAGCTGCGAAAACAAACAGGAAATCATACTTTTAAAATCTCCATTCCAAACGAGGTATTCCCTCCCTCGGGAACATTCTCTTAATTAAAAGCGGGATTCCGTTCCGTTGCCTTCTAAATTGACTCTTTAAAAGTTGTAATTTGAATTCATTTTTTACGTGACTAAGTTGAGAATGGACGGTTGTGGCAGGAATCGCTATTTCAGACTAACTTGGAACGTAATGAACTTTTAAACGTGGAATTGGCCTTGGAGTCTTTCTCCTGCAGAAGTATGCTTGGAAGATATCTGCAGTATGTTTGTGGCAGACGAGGACTTAAACGTGCATTTTTATTTGAAGCCTAATGCTAGGAATAAACTGAACTAGGAAAGGAACGAGCTGGCCGGGGATCTTAACGGAGATTGGTTTCTGATAGGGACGTATGGAAGAATTTGTGGGAAGCCTTTGGCCAACAGTAGGTATAGGCTTTTAATTAAGAAAAGGAAAGGAACCACTAATAATGTTTAGTTAATTGATTTCATTTTTTGACCTAAAAGTAACACAATAACTGGAAATAGTTTAGTGTTCTGCCTGTAATTTACTTGCATGCAAATAAATGACGAGAGGTGCCTCCAGTAGAATGTTTCTCCTCATTTCTTGCTCATGAAGTAAACATCTGCCATGGGATACCTCCATAAGATGGTCAGTAGCGTCATTCCGTGTATTAACACTGGGGACACGTATTAACATCCCGTACTGCGCTCGCCAACCAAGGGTCGTGGCATATGGGCATAAGGCATCAACCCTCTCATAATCTTGGAGATCCATGAGGAAGGCCTATATCCAGCAGTGGACGTGGAAAGCAGTCCTGTGACTGAGAAAGACAGCAATTCAAATAAATAATGTGGCCTAAGCATGCTTAACTACCTGTTCACTCAGGACTAGAGAACCAGGTATATTATGTTTGTTAAAGTCTTCTAGAATACAATGGACTCCAAAGTCCAAATCGAAGGCTTTGTCTGGCTTTTAATAGCTCTACCTAAACGCACCTTGCACCGAATTTCCATGTACTTGAAAGTACATAATATGCTACAGGGAAGCGAACAGATTCATTCATTTAATTTAATTTATTCTTCATTGTACACTTAGTAAATAATATACATAAAAAAACTTAACTAGATGGCATGTACAAAGGCGAGCTTAACCTTAAGAAGAGTTTTCTTCCAGCAAACCTTTTAGGATAGGAAAAGCTGATTAGTGTAGTAAGTACGTGTACACAAAACAAAAGAGTAGTATATTAATAATATAAATACTTAATTAAATATTATACCTACTTACTAATTACTCAAATATTAATAAGAAATTAATGGATTAAACTATGATAATTAACAAAAACTACATACATAAAAACAACTATACCTAATAAGTATTTTAATGTTATATTATATAAACAGATATAACAGAGCCTTTTTCCTTCAATTTTGCCAGTAATCATGAGCCGTTCTAAGTTATCGACTCTCTCTCTTGCAATGCGTCCGAAGTAGTCTAGGATTACTTTAAGACAAATGGAAGATAGTCTGGTGGTAATCTTAAGCCGTTTTAGAATCGATGCATTGGTTTAGCGAGCCGTCCACGGAATCCGCAGCATTCGAATAATGAACAATGAAGGAAGATGGGCATAGGAACTCAGAAATCAAACATAAACATTAAAAAGTTTAATTTGACTTGTAAAACTTGTCAAAGCTTTCCATCGCAGTGATTCTGATCCAACACCAAGTCAAGTAATCAAAACTTTTGTCCCCAAACAAATGTCAAACCATTACAAATTAACAAACGCATTAGGCCGAGCACACATCAAACATTAATCTTCGTCAGTCATACGCTAATTTGTAGGTAATTCATAATCGCGCCGCGTGTGTCGCGGCCCTAATGCTGATGTAACCGGATTAAATTAGTTTTATCCGATTTGCGGCGGCGCTCAAATGCGATTCCGATGTATTGTTTGGGTTAGCGGGCGGTGCTGCGGCTTTGCAATAACACGTCATGTCCGCGAAAGTGTGGTGTCCGGCAGAGAATTGAATTATAAATAAATAACTATTGCTGGAGAATTCACACAGCATCACCTAGCCCCAAGCTAATCAGAGCTTTTGTTATGGGTAGATGCTAGACGACTGATATACTTAATACATTATATTACATAGATAGATATTTTTGTTATAGATTATTATTTATTATCAATAATAACATTTAATTGAATACTTGTTTATACGTCTTCAGAATAACAATAAATATAAATTCTAAAGGAAAATATAGAGCAAACTACACATCAAACCCAGTGAAGCTCTTAAATTTGGAAAAATATCACACAGAATTATCAAAGTACTAGTACAAAAACTTAGACGTAAAAACAATACAAGAACATTACAAAGAAATTGATAAATCTATTTTACAAAGTTGTGTTGGTGCTAGTATATCACAATATCACATAGAATGCAAAATATCATAACAAAAAAAATATTTAACTTAAAGAAGAAAAACACAAGACTGAAAAATAAACTAAACAAGACTAGAGATGAAAAAAATCGACGAAGCAAACTATACAAAATAATTCACAAAAAGGTACAAAAAAATACTAAAAAATATAGATTAAGTATAATAGAAAATCATTTAGAAAAATCGGGAGCCGTCAGAAAAGCTGATAAACGATTGAACTCGACAAAACCAGTGATAAACAAGTTACAAAATCGATCAAGCGAAATAGTGACACATAGACACGGCCTTATCAAAATAGCAACCAATTTTTACAAAACCCTCTACACAAGAAATGATTGCCGGATGCAAGAACAATACATATATGTATATGAATACGAACAATGATCCAGTTCCAAAATTCAATTTAATTGAAATATACCAATCAATAATCAAACTGAAACCAAAGAAGAGCCCAGGTCCTGACGGAATATCAAATGAGATGCTAATAAGCTATTTTTTTTGTATTTAAAGTGTAAACCCACACTAAGGTATCATTTATAGAAATGAAAAATGCAATCAAAATTAATAGATAAAGGCAGTCAAGATTTTCGACCCGACGGTTAATTGCTCCGTGGCCGAGTGGTAAAGGCAGCCTGCGTTAAAGGTGTTCGTCTGAATGTTACGGGTTCGAGTTCCGTCGGAGACAAAATTTTGATTGCATTTTTCATTTCTATGAATGATATCTTAGTGTGGATTTACACTTCAAATACAAAAAAATAGCTTATAAAATTAACTAAAGCGACATCTCTTCATTGCTACTGACTACATGTTGTCGGACAGTGGGCAAGAATATCTCTAAGGATTTCTGCTAGATGTTGCCACTCGGTTCGAAACCGATAAAAACAGTCAAGATTTTCGATCCGACGGTTAATTGCTCCGTGGCCGAACGGTAAAGGCAGCCTGCGTTAAAGGTGTTCGTCTGAACGTTACGGGTTCAAAATTTTGATAACATTTTTCATTTCTATAAATGAGATGCTAATAAGCTATTTTTTTTGTATTTAAAGTGTAAACCCACACTAAGGTATCATTTATAGAAATGAAAAATGCAATCAAAATTAATAGATAAAGGCAGTCAAGATTTTCGACCCGACGGTTAATTGCTCCGTGGCCGAGTGGTAAAGGCAGCCTGCGTTAAAGGTGTTCGTCTGAATGTTACGGGTTCGAGTTCCGTCGGAGACAAAATTTTGATTGCATTTTTCTTTTCTATGAATGATATCTTAGTGTGGATTTACACTTCAAATACAAAAAAATAGCTTATAAAATTAACTAAAGCGACATCTCTTCATTGCTACTGACTACATGTTGTCGGACAGTGGGCAAGAATATCTCTAAGGATTTCTGCTAGATGTTGCCACTCGGTTCGAAACCGATAAAAACAGTCAAGATTTTCGATCCGACGGTTAATTGCTCCGTGGCCGAACGGTAAAGGCAGCCTGCGTTAAAGGTGTCGTCTAAACGTTGCGGGTTCAAAATTTTGATAACATTTTTCATTTCTATAAATGAGATGCTAATAGCTTGAAAAAATATACTAACAACACCATTAACAAAACTGTTTAACAATTAAATTTAGTTTAATTAATTAGACCTAAGCACTGTAATACATAAATAACCTGTATATTTTTAAATTTAGTTGTGTAAGAAAAAATTAATCTTGTTTTATATTAATAATATTAAAATTATTTACCTCTTCTTGTACTTAAGCTTGAGGTTAGGACGAAATGTATAGTACTAGTATTTACTAGTACCAAATCATTACAGATCAATATCCCGAAAACGATATGAAAACGCTCACAATGGGAGCATTACGGCGCTCGATTGAGCACAAAGGGCAATTGGCAGATTTTTAATTAATATTCCCCCTAGCCGTCAATGGATGGTGGATAGCTCAGAACAGTTTTACAGTGAAAGCGGGTTGAGGTCTGGCTGATCTTTTAATTCAGAAATTCGGATATTCATTCAGTTATTTCCATAGTTTGTAATAACAAACATAGACACATCCACTTATAATATAAAAAAAAACATATTTAATCTTATTTTAACAGTAAATAAGGCATATGAATCTGTTTGCTTCTCTGCTTTAAGCACTGTGATAAGAAGTGATAAGAAAACACAGCACTTTTTGTTTATAGGGCAAGCATTTTTCTCTTCTAGTCTAGATAATAAGATATTTCAAAGTAAACTTTATTGTGAAGATTACGTTTTTATTTTTTTTTTAAACTTATTGATAAACAATTTATTTATGCATACATTAACATGATGCTATAAGGTACAGGATTTAATCGCGATATTTTTACCTTTCCGGCAAGAGCGTGAAAACGTTGCAGTTTTAATAGATAAGGGAAAATTTTAAATTAAGGAGGAATAAACAAGTTTTGCTTCATTTAGATTTTTGTTTCTTAATATCTTTTATGGTTCATGATCAAGAATTTTGCCACCGGTAAGCCATGTGGAGAATGGATGCAGCAGCGGAAGAAAGGTAGCAGCGTCTTTCCGTGTATCAATATCCCGTACTGCGCTTGCCGACCCGCCTGCCAGGCGAAGCGAGTATGATAAAGATAAAAAGATAAAAATTGTTTATTTTGTCACAGAAATAACACAATATTATATTTTTAAAACTAATTAAATTTAGACAGAATAATACCGTGACAAAAAAGGCCACTACTCAGCATTTGCTGCGGCAGAGCAGGTCGTACCACAGCGCTGGTCTTCCGTAGTTACCATCGTTTGCGATTGGTGGCAACCGCAGCACACTAATTAACATAAAATGACATATCTAATGAATGACATAACTAATTAAAATAAATGAGACATTAATATCTATTTTTTCCTTTTCTTTCTTTCGAACGAGCTTAATATGCAACAGATATACAAAAATAGAGCATTATATTATTATAGTGAAAACTAAACTATACTAAAATATAGTATGGCAGCAACCCTCTCCTGATCTCGGAGATCCTTGAGAGAGGCGTATATCCAGCTGTGGATGTCCTAGTCCTACGGCTGAGATGAATGAACAATGAGATTGGAGTACAGCCACTCGCACCATCGCCAAACCCACTTTCTACAGTAAAGTCAGCCAAACGGGACATCATGATTGATGATGTAATACGTGAAGTCAGCCTGAGAGGCTCTGAACGACGGTTTGTAGAATGGCTTTTGTTATATTCGAGTGTATTTGTCACGATCGAAGGGATTTATCACGAGAAGCTTTTCTTATTTACTCTATTCTTTGAATTAAAGGTGGATTTACTCACATTGATAACACTACGCATTAATAGAAAATATTGACCAGAAAAGAATATCAACGGAAAAGAGTCATGTTTTTCCTTACACTCACAAAACGACTCTTAAAATACCTTTCTTATCTTTTTAATATCTTAATAATCTGATGAAATTACTTTAATTTGACCACATATTTCTACAGTAGCTCAAGTTGCAATACTCTAGTCCATCTAGTCCCAAGCAATTAAAATCTTGTATCAGATTTTGTTTTGAAACCTAAATGTTTCAATATCAAGATTTTAATTGCTTGGGACTGCGTGCGCTGCGGGTCCAGCATTATATATAAAAACACATTCTCCTGAATTAAGCTTTTACAAAAAATACATTTACTAAGTAGCCCCAATTTTCAAGTATCAGAGTTATTAGCCGTGGGGTGCCGGCAGTAGAATGTTACCCCTCCTTTCATACCCGTGGATAAAATAGGAGCCTGCTAAGGGATACCTCCGGAAAATGGACAGCAGCGTCTTTCCGTGAATTAACAACCCGTACTGCGCTCGGCAACCCGCCTGCCAAGCGCGGTGAGTATGGCAACTACCTCTCATGGAGATCCATGACCTGTGTTCAGTAGTGGACGTTTCACGAGTGAAATGATGATGATGAGAGTAATTCAATTTCCGCTAGCACAGCCATAGTTACCGTTGTTGAAAAAAACGAAGCCGGTAAAACCAAAAAGTTATGCCAAAACATCACTGAAATCCCCAGCCATCTATTGCAAACAATAAAAAACTTAAGCTGCTAGTGGAACGAGCGGTTCCGTCTGTAGTACGCTGGTCACGTCCGCAGCTATCTGCTGAACTCTAAATAATACGTCTTAACTGGACTGAGCTGAAGTGTAACTCCTGAATATATTCCGTGCGATTCACGGAGATTGCAATAATAAAGCGGTGTACTGCGAGGTAGGTTGACTCATTAATTAAACTTTTTCGTGGTAAAGCTCGCCTTTGTAGCTTTACCACGAAAAAGATTTGGGGAGGCCTATGTCCAGCAGTGGACTAATATAGGCTGATGACGATGATGATGGAAATAACTTGAGAGATACATTTAAGAAATGCACAGTCTGCATAAAATACGAGTTTGCTTTCGTGTGAAGGTAAGTCCTTTTTTAATAAGACATATGGAGGTAATCTCTACATCTGCAACATCTCTACAACTGCGGTGATCACGTTCACTAAGCACATGACGAAAGCTGCATTGCATTGCGACCGTCACCCTGAGACATAGAGTTGTTAGGTCTTATGTGCCCGTTATGTCACCGGCCCCCTTGACACTTGACACTTTTTTATTCACTTATTACTTCCGCCCGGAAGTGAGTTGTGCAGTGTGTGCATATTTTTTGTTTTGTAAATAAATAGTTTTGATCCGATATTAAGTTTTAGTTTTTTTATGACGTATGTTCACCTTAATTTTCTTATTCACACACTTAGTCGCTAAGCGACTACATCGCCCTATAAGGATAACAAAAGGAAAGCAAAACAGATAACAGTAAAAAACCTTTAAAAATATAAAATATATAAGTCTCTTTACTTTTAAATTAAAAATCCCAGACTGAAAGTGTCATTACCCAATATGTCATACAATATACAAATACTTTATAAAGCTATTCGTGTATTCAAGTACGTTTTAAATATATACTCGTAGTTCCGGTATCGGAGCAGTCAACCCCATAAATCATATTTTTCATGACCGCGGTCACGCGCGAAATCTTTTGCCAATGTCGTTGCATTTTTATAAATAAACAATTGATTTGATGAAACGAAAGGTGTACGCTACCTCTTGGAACGTGTTTATTCAAAAGTACTAACACCACGTAATTCAAAACCGGCATGCTGACCACGCACACGCTGCTGCTCCAATGATCTGAAATAAAATCTCACACATATTTAATTAGCATAAGCGTGGTGAGTATGGCTACCCCTTATGGAGATCCAGGAGGGAGGCCTGTGTACAGTATTGGACGTTTTAGGGCTGGAATGATGATGATGATAATATTATAACCTAGATATTTTTTGAAAAATTGTTGTTTTGCTATAATGTAAGGCAGATAAGTGTGCAGGTTTAACATGCACACTTATCTGCTGCTCACCCGCCGCAACCGAGTTACCCCCCGGACCCCCCGCCATCCCCGGAAGGCCTTTTTTTTAGTACAGTTGCATGGATTGCCTAGATACCGACACGCGCGCCGCCCCAGATATTTGTCGTGATTACTATCAAAACGTTTTTGATTTGCCCCCCTTCGTACGCCAGTGACCTCCAACCCCAACAGTGCAAAAACAAATCTCCAAATAACTGTTCCCAAGAATGAGTAATGATTGTCACATGAATAAAAAACCAATATAGCTATAATCTCGAGTCGAAAGTATATTCAGTATTTGGCCTTGGAAACTGTGATTTTGTTTTTGTAAATTCTGCTTGAAGTGGTTTATACGAGTGCTTAGAGAGTTTATTCGTTACAAACTTACAAAATGCAACATACAAAAAACAAATGTTTCCTCTTTATAATAGGTGTTAGTCTTAGAGTACCTATAAATATACATAAAGAATTCAATACTTCATTATAATATTCTTATAATAACATAAAACTAAAAGGTTCTAGAAATAATAACGAAATGATCGGAACATATCACACGTTAAGTACACAAGTGTCGGAAAGCTTCCAAAAATACTTGTTCATAAAAAACGTCCAAAAGGACCACCTCAAGAGGCTCATTGAATAGGGCACACTTACACCGTAAACCCATAGATTTAAATCCGTCCTTGTCTGCCCCAAAATGGCGGGCGATAAATAAAACATGGCGTCGCGACCACAGACAATGACAGATGGCTATAACCTCTCCGGGAGGATTGTTGGATGATTTATTTATTGATTGGCCTTATTGGCTAGTTGATGGAGGAAATATCGGGTCTCTTATTTTTATAATTATTAATCTAATTATCTATACTAATATTATACAGAGGTAAAGATTGTAAGTTTGTGACGTTGGACCTAATTATTTTACTAATAGAAAGCGTCATAGGCTATAAATTTACCCAAAAAATTAAAATATTTATTCGTGGTAGTTGGATTTGCAAATTAAGTCGAAGAAAAATCGGTTGAACGAAAACGTTTCCTACGAACCCTGCCTTAACGATGAGAGGCAACCGTGTCGTAATCTATTGAGTGATATTTCTATGAACGGCTTTTTTCTTAATCAACACGTCAATCTTTGATTTAAGGCTACAGTATCCTGTCAAGATCTCTTTTGCCCTCACTATTAAGTCCCAGGATCAAAAATTCTCTCTCGTGGGTACTTGAGTTTTTCCCATGGGCAGTAATTAGTTGACTTGTATCTCGGGTTGGAACTGAAAGACAATCATCACAAGTAAACATGTTCACCGCCCAACGAAGTGGGCACCGGTCAGCTAGTTTAATTATATAACCAATTTGTTTAACAGTATTTTAATTAAATTTATTTAATTTGTTTGTATTTACATTTAAGAACATTTTTAACCGACTTCAGATAAAAAGGATCTTTGTTAGCTCAGAACTTCGTCGTTTATGAACCGATTCGGGAAGTTCTTTCCGTGTTTGAATATACACTTTCAATTAGGGCCTATTTTCTTTGAACTCAGAACCAATGATGGGATCTATGAGGAAAGGATAGAGGGAGAAACGAGAGAACTCCTTTAGTATTTTAGGTGATGATTAAGCGATTTTGGCATATTTAGCTCAAGTTTAAACATTTGCATTCAGAAAGAATGATTTAGTGAAGTGGAACTAATGCAGGAGACCACAGACGTTTATCAAAACTCTTCAATATTATAAAACTCACGGGTGGTGACATCGAAAGGTAGTTAATGTATCCCTATCCACTTATCATCATCAACTCAGCCATAGCACGTTCACTGCTAGATATGGGTCTCCTTCATGGACTAGGAGATCCAAGTACTGAACATGAGTGCTTGCCCTCTTTTACCCGTGGATGCAGTACGTATCTGCCAAAGTAATACCTCTAGAAGATGGACCGCCTGCCAAGCGTGGTGAGCGTGGCAGCAGCTCCTTCGTGAGGGAGGCCTATGTCCACCTGGGGATGTTCTACGGCTAAGATGATAAGTTGCCATATCCTGTGTTCGAGGTAAAATTAAGTTCTAGAAATTCCACGAATACTCTCATAAAAAAACATTTCTTTGACCAAATCGACAGAGACATAACTTTGTCCTTATCTCGGCACAAGAAGTGGTTTATTAAGGCTCTTATTGTTATTTTATTGGGTTCCGCCTGAATGCTTTTAATATCAGTTCTGTATTCGCAAGGAGATTATATGAAGATAAAACTGGCTTTGTCAGAAGCTTGTGATTTCAGAAACATTTCAGAAGGTAAATAAATGTTTAGAGTTAAGCTTATTGTACTTTTACTTTGGGAATTATTTTTAGAGCGTGCCGTCTCGCTAGCGCCATGTTACTAAGACTAATGGCGGCAGTAGAATGTTGCCTCTCCTCTCTTGCTCGTGGATGCAGTAAGAACAAATTAAATTCAAGAATTCTAAGGACGCTGCTGCTCGGAGGTGTACCTTTTCTGCCAAGGGACGTCTTTCCATGTGTAAGCATAGTGGTGATGGTGGTGGCGAGTATGGCAACGAACCTTCATGTAATTTGGAGATCCATGGAGGCATGTGTGCAGCACTGGACGTGGACAGCGCAGTCCTGGTACGATAGTGTTGTTTTTAGAGTTCAATACCCAAAGGGTAAAAACGGGACCCTATTACTAAGACTCCGCTGTCCGTCTGTCTGTCTGTATGTCACCAGGCATCCCATGAACCGTGATAGCCAGACAGTTGAAAATTTCACAGATGATGTATTTCTGTTGCCGCTATAACAACAAATACTAAAAACAGAATAAAATACATATTTTAGAGTACAACCAAACGTCACTTTAATTGAATATTGGTACAAAACCCTTCGTGGGTGAGTTCGACCCGCGCTTGGCCGATTTTTATATGTTGCACTTTAATGGACAGAGTGCTGAAGTCAGAAATAAAACTGCAACATTATATCCAGAACAGTTCTGTAGTAAATATGAAAGTAAAAATAACTCACAATGGGACGTCTCATTTCGTGGAGAATGGTCGCTGATAATAAAGGAACGGAATAAGTAAGCGACATTAAGCTGCCTGAAGATGAAAGTTTTTCGAATACAAATGCAAGGAACCAAGTAAGTATGCCTCGACAGTATGTTGGAGACTGTTTACTTCGCATTTTCTATAGATTCATAGAAATGAAAAATGCAATAACATTTTTGTCACGGGACTTGGACCCGTAACGTTTAGACGAACACCTTTAACGCAGGCTGTCTTTACTATTTCGGCTACGAAGACACTAACCGTCGGGTCGAAAATCTTGAATGCCTTTATCGGTTTTATGTCGGTGGGATACAATGGGAGATATGTATATACATAGGTAAGTAAGAAAAGTTGAGTTGTGTATATGTATGTATGTATAGGTATGTAAGTAAGAAAACAAGGACTTACTTATACTTTTTGCCGTGTTAGCCGAGTGGTATCCCCCAACATTCAATCCGTGGGTTCAATACCGGCCGTGAACTGATTGATGTTTATTTCTTGAAAAGTGTACGTTCACATTTAACACGTGCTTAACGGTGAAGGAAAACATTGTGAGGAAGCCCGCGGCTTAGTCAGCTTCAGACGTATTGTCCTGTTCTTTCTTATTATATAAACTATCCTATTCATAGCTGACTAAGCTGAGAGGATAGTGTAGGTGCTGGGCAAGCCTAATGCAACTAACAATGTCCCAGGCACATAATTTAGAACCTCTTCTGAATTCTGTGGTCTCAGGAATTGCAGCGTCCTGTACAGCACTTGAATTTGGTTGAATAATAGACTGTCACAATATGACGTCTCATTTCGCGAATAATCATCATCATCATATCCGCCGTAGGACGTCCACAGCTGGATAAAGGCCTCCCTCGTGTATCTTTATGTACTGATCATGAGGGCTTGTTGCCATACTCACCACTTTAATCGTAATGTTAAAACCCACACTCAACGAGATCCTCATTTTGCACAGTTCTGTAACGTGAGTTCAACGTTCAACTATTTCCCTTATTGCTACTGTAACTAACAAATAGTTTATTATTATAGATTAAATGCTTTGAACAAGTTTCAGTGTACCATTGTATTGTTCCTTTGTAAAAAGCGTATGTGCACTTTTACACGTGTTATAACTGTGAAGAAAAACATCGGGATACCCGTGGCTTAATCAGCTTCAGACGTTGTCCTGTTCTTTCCTATGATTAATAGGCGACTAAGCTTCGAGGATGTTAACATGCTGGGCAAGCCTAATCAATCTAAAAACGTGCCAGGCACTGCGCAGTGTCCCGCACAGCTTATAAATACCAGTTGCTGACGACGCTGTATAAATCATCTAAAATAATGTGAATTACTCACAACATACGAGTAGTTAAAAAAGCCGTGTTGGCCGAGTGGTATGTACCCCCGACTTTCAATCCGAAGGTCGTGGGTTCGATACCGGCAGTGCACCAATGGATTTTTCTTTCTTGAAAAATGTATGTGCACACTTAACACGTGCTTTAACGGTGAAGGAAACATCGTGAGGAAACCCGCGGCTTACTTAGCTTCAGACGTATTGACCTGTTCTTTCCTCTGAATAATAGCTGACTAAGCTGAGAGGATGGTATAGGTGCTGGGCAAGCCTTATCCATCTAACAATGTCCCAGGCACTGCAGCGTCCCGTACAGCATGATTACCAGTTGCTGACGCTGTATAAATCATCTTAATAGATGCAAAGGCCTACGAGTAGTTAAAATACTATGAACGTAGCTTCGCCTTCCTTTCCAAATATGAATGTTTAGTGGTATCAGAAAGCACTTTGTAAATTTAATTTAAACTACTACACTCGAGTTATTGATATACGAGTTTCAGTATTTGAGTTTCAAACTAACATTTCCTAAAATCACTAATATAAAATATTCAGTTCAAAACTCCACCGTAGTTTTGGTTTACATTGGGAACTCGAGTATAAAAACTTTGGTATTCACAAATTTGAAACACTCAGCACAGCTTTACAGCGTAGATGTTTACTTTGTAGCGGGCATTTAAAACGTTTAGTTCCATTCGGGAGTTTGCCACAATTCCCACTTTGTCACATTACGGCTTAATTCCGTGAGTTACGGCAAACACAACCTTATGTTCTGGCACATGTGTGTGTGCGTTTGCTTCCAGTCCGTAGAGCACTGGCACGCTCTAGCGCTAGACTCGGGCTATTGTAAAGGACCATGCCAGTTTTGGTGCCCCCCTCCGCTATGTGTGATTCACACGTAGCTATTTTTGATCTGGATAAAAGCTGCTATGGTTCAAAATTATCCGAAAGTTTGTTTGTAAGTCCATTTGTTACCTCTTCAAGCAAAAACTACCGAACAGATCGAGATGACACTATACACATAATTATATAATTATATAGCTATATTTTACCCAGGTACAACGCGGGCAGAGGCTAGTATAAAGATGGCATAAAAAAACCTAACCTAAACTTTTTTATTGTTGACGAAGGGAAAATCTGCTATTAGATACCATGCTGCATAAGGGCACAGCATGGTTCTATAAGGTTGTTGGTTACGTCGCTTATGTTCTGTTTGCGGTCGTTTATTGTACGGTAGGCCAAGAAAGTGTGGCCGACTGTACAACCTTTATGACGTTCACTGGCGTAGGTTTGACAATCCTGATTATTAACAAAGTGTCACATTAAATTTCAACTGGTGATAACCAAAACGTCACTGTCATGTAAGTGACGTAGGAGCGCGGATCCTTCTCGACGCCTTTTGGAATCCTGAGTTAATAGCACGCGGTACAACGTGTGCGTGTTCCCGCGAAAACCTTCACCGGAATCCAAGTTGTTATTCTGATATATTGAACAAGACTGTGCTATCGCTGGCCAGCTAGAGACATTGCCACCACTGTAGTGTACATGTGTATAAATAAATAAATAAATAAGCCCATCAAGTCTAATTCTTCATCGGTGCACCAACTTGGAACATATAACAACATGGGACACGTTAACCTTTGCCTGCTCATAAAATCGTTAATAAGTTTAAATTTAGCATCACTGAATCAGCAACTTTCGGATTTTTCTTATAATCCAGACTTCCGCATGAAAGGGTTACCTAGAATTTCTAGTTTGAAAGACAGAAATCTAGAGAATGTTCGCACTAATTGTCTCGCGACGACTTACTAAAACCCCACGATGGTGCCGGCCATCGTGATAGGAGCATCACGATGGCCGGCACCATCGTAGGGTTTTAACATATATTTGACAGTAGCCCCTGGAGAGGGGCTCCTATTCCTTGTAAAGAACTTCAAAAGTTATTGTTACTACTATTATGGGATAATAGTAGTAACAACTCTTCAAAAACTATTGGCACCATAGTAAATTTAGCTTAGTTTAAAATAAACTATCCACACATAGGTATTGGAGTTGAGTACCAGAGTTCATACACTTCATGGCATAGTCCTTTAATAGATTCAGCGATGCAGTATTCCACCAATGCCTAGTTCGTTAAATGACGTTTTGTAAACTGTACATTTTTTATCATAAAGAAGGGCTTTGTTTCTTATGCGATTATGACTGTACTTTGTTACTGTTTCTTCCTGTTCCTGTTTCTTCTTTAGCTAAGCATCTTCCAAAATATTTTTTTCTACAAGTTTCGGAGTGGTCGCTTCAACAGACCGCTCCGGTCGTGGATCGTCTTCGAGGGAATACATCCAGCGTAAATTCTGCCTCACATTTTATGCGTCTCACAAATAAAAAATACGCTCTTTTAGCATCAGCTTTAACGTCAAAAGGTGTTTGAATAACTACTGAACCGATAGTCCTTTAAACGATCACTACACTTTATTAACAAATATTGAACCTGTATTTAACGTAAACTTCACCTAGTTTTGCCCGACAGCGACAAATAACTATAAACTATATGACGGCGATAAATACCAGGTAGGTTATATGCTTACTGTGCCGTGTTGGCCGAGTGGTATGTACCCCCGACTTTCAATCCGTGGGTTCGATACCGGTGTGCCAACCGGTGATGCGAGATGATCATCATCTTCATCAGTTCCATTTCACCAAATCATACTCTCTGAATGAAAATGTATTTAGCTACATATGCCAAAATTGCTGCATGTTTACCTACAATGTTTGAGGAATTATCTCAAGCCTCATGGACCACTCGACCGGCCTACTAGACCTATGTGAACACGGCACACAGCCAGCACTTATGTCCTAACAATCATTTCAATGTAGCCATTTGTGTTCCTACACTTTTGGATTCGCCGGGCGGTAATTTCCTGAAACCTGGTAGTTTGAAACATTTTTATGTCGATACTTTCCTGTTTTATGTTTTGTTTACGTTGTATGTAGTTATGCAGAGTTGTAGAACTTTTACATTTCATCCGAGGAAGTACTACCACCATACGTGTTTCTGCCGCAAAGCAGTGTCTGCGTTATTAAAATATGAATATTTAAATATTTAAATATAGAATATATAAATATTTATCGCGTAATTACCTTTATTTAATAAGTGTCTGCATTGCTGTGTTCCGGTTTGAAGGGTAAGCGGCAAAGTGATTGATTACGTATCTCGCGACAGATTTTGCAACATACAATTGACAGCAATATTGCTGTCAAATTTCAATTCCTTGCTGTTCTCTAATACAAAGTTAACATTTCACAGCAATATTGCTGTCAATTGCCCGTTGCAAAACCTGTCGCGAGATACGTAATCACCCTGCTGGCCGGTAAAAATACGGGCACATGAGACTTCACAACTCAAGATGACGGGCGCAGTGCAATGCAGTGTTAGTCACGAGCTTTGGAACGTGATCACCGCGGTATTGCAATTGTCGAAATAATTAATCAATAATCCACTTTATATAAGATGGGCCTTCGGCTTGTCTTGTCTTAGGTACTTTAGCTGGCACGTTAAAAGAATAATGCTTTCAAAATAATGTGAGATGTACTGTGCGTTTTGTACGTACTAATTCTAATTCTTGTGGGGGATACCAGATCTGCACTGAAATCCCGCATTGGGGTGTATTGTCCCCCGTGACACTTCCCTGACCCTAGCCAGCCCAACTCCTTGAAGTACCGGAGAATGACTCGGGGCCGCAGGCATTCCACAAGCATCTCAGAAGGATATGCGGATGTTGTAATAGCAAGGCATGACTCTATGTGCTCCTGTAGTTCCGTTTTTGATCTCGTTTCCTGTGCAGATAGATAGATAAATAGATAATTTATTTATACGTAACAACAAGCATTCCCATACAAATAAACATTTTATAACAAAAATGGTGACATGCTTGAATCACAAAAAGGTCTCTGTCTCAGCATAAGTTGGCATGTTAACAACCAACGCTGGTCTTCCGACAGAGCCGTTTGGTGACGTCACGGAAAGCAACACATTAATTAACAAAACTAAGCAAAACATTGACAAATTGTACACAAACATAGGATTAAGATAGAAATCAAGCAACTGAAAACTGAAAATAAAATATATAATAATAATTATACACTAAATTGGATATTAAAACATAACTTCAGTTTTTGTTATGGCAAAACAAGAAAAAAGAAAAGTTCTATGAAATTCCACACAATATATGCGGCCAATATTGTCGCTTAATAAAACCCTATCATGGGAATTATAAAGGTTATGAAAAGAATAAAATATAAAATACCTGCTTTATGTAAAAATACTATTAAACAAGTAAATAAAATCGCTGTGGAGTGCCGGCAGTAGAATGTTACCCCTCTTCTCATACCAATGTTTGCAGTAAGAGCCTGCTAAGGGATACCTCTGGAAGATGGGCAGTAGCATCTTTCCGTGTACCAACATCCCGTACTGCGCTCGCGAACCCGCCTGCCAAGCGTGGTGAGTATGGCAACTACCCAACATGTAGATCCATGAGCGAGGCCTGTGTTCAGTAGTGGACGTTTTACGGCTGAAACGAAGTGAATAAAATATTAATATGAGTAAATAAATAATACATAAACATTATATATGTATAATCGCATCGTTATATGATACTGGTATCGTTTTTATGACTTTCGAGCTGTGTGGCAGTACAGTGCAAAGCGTTTCGTTCGTTGAATATATTTACTTTTACTTTAATTTTATAGTAATGCTAACAATGGGATTAAGAGCCCGTTTACGTGTGGGGCTGACGTGACACACGTGTCGGAATAAACGTCGAGGTTATTTTAAAATAGTGAGAAATTCTCGTGTTTTTCAGGATAAATAGAAAATGCGTTCTTGTCCACCGATGTTTTCGAAGGAAAGTTCATAGAGATTATGTCTACAAATATTATTTTACGCTTCATTCAGTCTAGTTTAAGTTTGTCTGAAGGACATTTGTTTAAACACAAGCAACACACAGACAGAGTCTATTATGGTAAAATTATGTTTTATACATACAAAAAAGGAATTTGTTTGTTTGTTTGGTCTTAGAAGAACAAAACACACAGTACAGGTATATTGGTTAAATAAGTGTGATGCGTGAGGCCAAAACAAGGACCCTCATCATCACCAACCCAGCTGTCGAACGTCCACTGCTGAACACAGACCTCACTCATAAACCACTTTTATACTGATCATGAGGGCTTGTTGTAATACTCACCACGCTTGGCAGGCGCGTTGGCGAACGCAGTACGGGATGTGATACACGGAAAGACGTTGCTGCCCATCATCCGGAGTTATACCTTTAAGTAAAAGAATGAATGAATATAATGAATGAATCAATATTTATTTATTTCCTCTCACACAATAGGATTTATACTAGGTACACACTAATGCTTACATTTTTTTTATTTCTAACCAGTTTTGTGAGAAGCTGGTGCCGGCGTTTAGTTCGGAGAAACCTTTGGCAGATTCTACTGCATCCACGGGTAGGAGAGGAGGGGCAAAATTCTACTGTCACCTCACGATTTACGGCTGAAACGATACCTTTAGTATCAAGTGTAGAGTAAGAGTAAGAGTGCACTAAGAAGGGATTTTTCGAAATTCCCACGGGATAGGGAATAAATGGGATTTATATTTTCGAATCAAAGTGGCTCTGCGTGAATAAGGGGATTTTACGTTTTATGACTTCCACGCGGACGAAGTAGCGGGCAAAAGCTAGTTCTAGATAAAAACTAACACGCGCCGTCCAACTAAACGTTCACCGCTCCTCCGGGAACTATCGCATTACCATATTACAACTTTGTCGTAAACCATTGTAGTGTGCAGCGCTATTAGTGTCACCGGTAATCAAATAAATTAAAACCAGGTTTCCAGCCGCGGGGTGCCCGCAGTAGAATGTAATCCAAGAGGGGTGCGGGCTCATGCCCGTAGATACAGTACGAACCTGCTGAGTGATACCTCCGGAAGATGGGCAGCAGCGTCTATCCGTGTATCAAAATACTGCGCTAACAACCCGCCTGTCAAGCGTGGTGAGTATGGCAACTACCTCTCGTGGAGATCCATGAGGGAGGCCTGAGTTCAGTCGTGGCCGTTTAACGGTTGTAATGATCCAGAAGTACTAGTATAACGTATAATCAAACTCGTAAACTAGAAAATTACCTAATCCCATAACTACTAAAACTAATTCAAGCTACCTCCGTCTTGTCTGTCCCATTGTAACCCGATATGCATCCCTTCCCATAATGTCCTGATTTATGGAGGTACTGTCTTGTGATCTCGCTCCATTAATCCATCTGTCTATTTGGAACACAGATAACTGGATATCATCATCATCATCTCAGCCATAGGACGCCCACTGCTGGACATAGGCCTACCACATGGAACTCCAAAATCATTAAGTTGTTGCCATACTCACCACGCTTTGCAGGCGGGTTGACTCTCGCCAGGATGTGATGTTGAATACAAGAGAAGACGGTGCTGCCCGTCTTCCAAAGGTTTCCCTTGATGCGGATTCTTACTGCGCCCACGGGTAAGAGAGGAGAGGCAACATTCTACTGCCGGCATCCTACGGAATAAAGTAGAAGCATAGTGTCCAGCGTTATTTATTTATTAATCTAATATTATCTATCTAGCCGATAAAGCTTATAGGATGTGTGCCGTTGCCGTAAAGGTACTCACAAAAATACCTCACAAATATACACAGGTTATCACATTGAAAAAAATTAAAATCTAATTATGACCCCAAAGATTATCTCCACATCACACCAACCAGTAAAATTATAAAATAATAAGTAACAAACGAATTTTCGATTTCTCTCCCCTTCAAAACTACTGGTTTTCATGGGCAGGGTATCTGCCCCCCCGAGTCAGCAACTGATATCACACACAGCATCATTCAGCCCCAAGCTAACCAGAGCTTGTGTTTTGGTACTAGACGACTGATATACTTATCACATTATACTACCTCTATATAGATAGATATTTTTATTATTTATAGAAAAACTTCCAGGACCACCCTGAACATATATCTGCAGATCGTATAGACATTTGTCCCGAGGCGGGAATCGAACCCGCAACCTCTTGCGTCGCAGGCGGACCTTCGCCCGCTGCGCCACAGATCCTCACGCCCTGAATACCTATTCCAACCTACCTAGGTTGAATTCAATTTACAGTGTGTATTTTCTTGCCTTATCTAGTAAAGTACTCGTACGCATCATTGATTTTGAAGTGCGTAGGACAGAGTCCAACGTAATTTGGTTTATCCGGCCTGATTCAATATCCCTGATGTTTACAATTCAATGATTATTATAGAAAGATCAGTGATCACGGGAACAGTGGACATAAATGCCATTTTATTTGCTTAAAAATATTGCAAACCAGCTTATGCCCGCCGCCGCTTCGCATGCGTTGTACCCGGATAAAATGTACGTGTTAATCCTGATTAACATCTAGACAACATCTATTTCCCCTTTAAGGAAAGTAGTGAATTAACAATCACCTCGTATTGTATATACCTACACAATTCACTCGTACACAAGGAGATCCAGATATTAAAAAGTTGTTTTAAATCTCTCATTTCTCAATATTATAAGGGGGAAATATTTGTATTTTGTATGTTTGTGACAAATAAACTCAAAAACTACTACACCGATTTTAAAAATTCTTTCACCATTAGAAAGATAAATTATCCCTGAGTAACATAGGCTATATTTTATCTCCGTATTACCACGGAAACGGGAACTACGGGGGTGAAACCGCGGAGTGCGCCTAGTCATAGATATTTTTGCGTACGTTGAACCCGATGCCCCTCCACAAATCATCGGTAATGGCGGCGGTAATCTTGAAGTATTCTGTTACGAGTCTTAATGCCTGTAGTTGGTTTATAGCCCGTGACGCACTTGGGCGTGATTTATCTGTCATTCGTATAAGTCCGTGGGTACCGGGTGGAATGTTGCTCAGAGGAGCATGTGGAGGTATCCCTTGGCAGATTCTTACTGCATTTACGGGCAATATACTCCTCTCCTGCCCCTCTCTTCAACAGAAGCTGCCAAGGGATACCTCTGGAAGATGGGCTCCAGCGTCTTTCCGTGTACTGCTACTGCGCTCGCCATGAGGGAGGCATATTATGTCCAGCAGTAGACGTCCTAAGGCTGAGATGATGATACCTCTGGAAGATGGGCTGCAGCGTCTTTCCGTGTACTGCTACTGCACTCGCCATGAGGGAGGCATATGTCCAGCAGTAGACGTCCTAAGGCTGAGATGATGATACCTCTGGAAGATGGGCTGCAGCGTCTTTCCGTGTACTGCTACTGCGCTCGCCATGAGGGAGGCATATGTCCAGCAGTAGACGTCCTAAGGCTGAGATGATGATACCTCTGGAAGATGGGCTGCAGCGTCTTTCCGTGTACTGCTACTGCACTCGCCATGAGGGAGGCATATGTCCAGCAGTAGACGTCCTAAGGCTGAGATGATGATACCTCTGGAAGATGGGCTGCAGCGTCTTTCCGTGTACTGCTACTGCGCTCGCCATGAGGGAGGCATATGTCCAGCAGTAGACGTCCTAAGGCTGAGATGATACCTCTGGAAGATGGGCTGCAGCGTCTTTCCGTGTAACAACATTTTGTACTGCACTTGCCAGTAGGGAGGCCCATAGGACATGGAGGACGTCCACATAGGAATGTGGACGTCCTCCGGCTGAGATGATTTTGATGATGATGACGATAGACGCATTGCCCGACGGTCGTCCCAGCCGTACCACGGCCATTGCTGGACAAAGGCCTCCCTCATGGCCAAGTACTGATCATGAGGAGTTGTCGTGCATGAGAAGAGGGGCAACATTCTTCCGCCGGTACCCAACGGTGCCGTTAAAGTTGTCCGACGGTAACCTTGCAGTATTCCGTTACGAGTCTTAATTCCTGTTTTACGAGTAGGTTTATAGCCCGTGAAGTACCTTGTTGATTTATCTGTCATACGTATAAGGCCGCACGATGCCGGGGGTAGAATGTTGCTCTTTTTTCCGTGGATGCAATAACAATCTGCCACGGGATACCTCTGGAAGATGGGCTGCAGCGTATTTCCGTGTACTGCGCTCGCCATGAGGCATGTCCAGCAGTGGACGTCCTAACGATGACATGATGATGAACCGTATGCCTGCCTACAAATCATCAGTGGCGACGGAAATCTTGCAGTATTTAAATAAAATAAAATAAAATAAAAATAAATTTATTCCTAATGTATGGTTTACAATGCATAGGTAATTGTAGGGATTTCCCCAAAACAATAGTAAAGAACACACGTCAATATTGCAAACCAAACATCACAAAATGGACACTGACTCAGCATTGAGTTGATTGTCTAGCACGCTAGGCAACCAACGCTGATCTTCCGTCAGCGCCATTTTCTGACATTACGGACATCTTACACACTCAGAAAAAAACAAATTACTCATACAGGGCATCGATCACAAGAAAATACTTACAAATACAAGAAACTTACTTAATATAAACAAATATAGGCAAATTAAAGAAATAAAAAACTTAAAAATTACAACCTCGAAAAAAGAAAAAAACATAACAACAAGCAATAAAAAAACAGTGTAGCACACGCAAGTATGTACTACTTTAATTTTATGCCTTTTAGCCTATACTGACCATCAAATACATATACAACTATACAAAATAATATACAATTTACAAAACACTAATGTCATGCCTTTGACCCTCCTGCTCCTTCTGACAATTTAACAAGAATATCTTCAGCTTTAATCTAAAATTATGTATACTTTGCAGGCTCCGTATCGGCGGTGGGATGTTGTTCCAGCACTTTGACGCTGCGTAGCGAAAGCTACCTTTAAAACAAGCGGAGCTGTGCCGCTGGGTGGCAAGCTGCGTCACGCCCTGACGTGAGCCACAAGGCCTGGAACTATACAACCACGACAACTTCTCGTAGAGATACGGCGGTGACTTAAAGTGTAAAACCCCAAACATAAGACACGCAAGGTGCAGTTTGCGGCGATGCTTCATTTTTAACATGCAATGCTTATTTAAAAAAGGTGTGACATGGCTTCTAAACGGGATATCAAAGCAGAAGCGCGCACAGGCATTTTGGACTCGTTGAACTAGTCTCTGTGTTCTTGAAAGTAGTCGCGGTCCAATAACTACATCCGCATATATCAATTTGGAAAGGACAATGGACTCTACAAGTCGGATGCGCACCTCAGTACTAAGGTACGGTCTCATCCTATATAGGACCTTCAGCCTGTAAAAACAATTACGTACCGTTTCAGCAACATGCTTCTCAAACCGAAGGTTACTGTCCACCTGTAGGCCGAGATTACGTGCCTCGTAAACACGCTCCACTGACTCACCCATCAGAACTACGCTTTGTGTAATATTTAAGCAACCCAACTGATACGTGTTACCCACAATTAGGTATTTAGTTTTGTTCGGGTTTAACAAAAGACTGTTCTTCTTAGACCAGTTCGCTATATTGGACAAATCTTCATTGAGCTTGATTATGGCACTATCTATTTCTGATGGTTTACATGAGATGTATACCTGTATATCGTCCGCATAAATATGGAAGCTACAATATTCAATGACAGTTCGCACATCTGCTGAAAAAATTATAAATAGAAGAGGTCCTAGGATTGATCCCTGGGGAACTCCTTGCATTACGGGCAATAAGTCTGAAAACATGTCACTATCAGCTTTACGGACTATCTTAGTACACTGATAGCGATCGCCAAGATAACTGTTGAACCATCGTAATGCCTGCTGGTCAAAGCCATAATAATTTAATTTTGATAATAATAAGTTCAAATTTAAAGAATCAAATGCCTTTGAAAAATCGAGCAGGACGAGCAAAGTACATAGTCCCTTATCTTGAGCACACAGTATATGGTCAGTGACATCGAGTAAGGCAGTTGTAGTGCTGTGACCTTTCCTAAATCCAGATTGTACACTCGGTAAAATACCTGCTTTTTCAACATAATCAGTAAGCTGGTAGCTTACCGCCTTTTCCAGCACCTTGGATAAGCAAGGCAAAATGCTTATGGGCCTAAGATCATTAAATGCAGTTGGATTTGATATTTTAGGCAAAGGTAGAACTATAGCTCTCTTCCAGGCACTCGGAAAAGTGGAGGAGCTAATTGACCTATTAAGAATCAAAGTTATAAAATCAATTGCTTCAGGTAAAGTCATCATTAGCATGTCTAGGCTGATCTGATCCCAACCAACGGCTTTCGATTTAAGGCTGCGCAATATTCTAGCTATTAGATCAAGTGTTACTGGCTGTAGAGTGAAAATTGCGTCACTAAATTTGTGAAATTCAAAATAAGTTAAATCCGAAATCGAAACAGTAGAGCCAGGTAAAGTTAAAAAGTAAGAATTTATGGAATTTGCATTTTGTAAATGTAGAGGAAGCTCTTCATTTTTTCTCGGCAGAATAGTGTTTTTTATATTTTTCCAAAGTTGTTTGGGATCATTTATTTTATTATTGATATTTTTATTAAAATAAGCAGTTTTGTCACTGAAGAGGGCTTTGTTTACACTAGATTTAAGGGTTTTGTAATATATTTTTTTACTTTCTAGCTTAGAGTTATGAAAATCCATTGCCGCCTTGTCACGTAACCTCATCATCAATTTAACAGTATCAGTTATCCAAGGATGTGAACTTGACTTAATAAATACAGTCTTCATAGGAGCATGCACATCAAAGAGGCTTAAAACATATTGATTATATCTGTCGACCATAAAATCAACATCATCACAATAATCCAATAAATCCCATCTTATGGAACGTAGGTCAAGATTAAAATGATCAATAGATATATATTTAAGGGGTCTGTAAGTAACAGAAAAAGGTTTAAGTTTGATTTTTTTTATATTAAATTCGCAATAAACAAGACAGTGACCAATAAGGGATCCAACCGATTCAACAGCTACCCTGGTAGGTGCTACATCAGAGCATATCACATCGATTAATGTTTGCGAGGTCTTCGTAAAATGTGTAGGAGTAGAAATCAATTGATTAAGATTAAGACATGAGAGAAAAGTAGAGAATTTTATAGTTTTTATTTCATTAGCATTAAGCAGGTTAATATTAAAGTCACCAAGTAATATCAGATTGTCACAACTAGGCAGCGAGTTGATTGAGTCAGTGAGAGCGTCCAGGAATACATCAGTATCCAACCAGGGTGGCCTGTAAGATGTTCCAATGGCAAGTTTCCTTCCGTTGAGAGACATGGTAAGCCACATTTGCTCAACTGCTTTGTGTAGTGGATCCACGGGGTGAGACCATTTACGTACTGGTATTCCTTGCTTAACAAAAAAACCTATTCCTCCCCCCCGAGAGCGCACTTCGAGCGGCCGCGGGATGTGCATCAAGCGATAGCCCTGCACGGTAGGGGCCCGCCCCTCCTCTCCTGCTTTAAGCCAAGTCTCATTGATAGCGAGGATGTCTAAATTGCATTTCAAAATCGAAGCGACGAGGTTGTCGTGGTTAGTGCCGAGGGAACCTGCATTAAGCAAACCAACTTTTAACAAACTAAAAACTATTGAATAGGAAGGACAAACAGACATAACAGCACAACACAGTACACATAGTTATAAATTTATATTTGACTGTATAACAATAAAAATAGTAGATTAAAATAGTTTTTTCAATAAAAACATTAACGCTACGTCTACTAAAAAATATATATAATAGACATAATATACCTATACCCATGTAACACATAGTTATAAATTTATATTTGACTGTATAACAATAAAAACAGTAAATTAAAATAGTTGTTTCAATAAAAACATTAACGCTACGTCTACAAAAAAATATATGTAATAGACATAATATACCCAAACCCATAATTGATCTAAATATATCGAACCAATTTAATTTGTACAACATAACAACGGAGCAAAACAAAGAAAATTCACGCAGCACTGATCTTAAAAATACGCGCAAAGTCTGCTTCTGATCGAAAGGGGTATGCCTGTTTTCCTTCGCCTTCACGTGCATAGACGCGACCCTTCTTCGTCCATGAATACCGCCAGCTACGTTTACGGCATTCTTCACGCACCTGGTGAAACAATTGACGATTCAACTTCGTCAAACGCTCATTAATAAAGATCCTCTGCGGTGGTGCAGGCAGACCAAGATCTGTAGACACGATAGAACGACGCATGCGCGCTGCACTGAGCAGTTCATCTCGCAGCTGACGACGTGCTAGCCGCACCACCAGGCGTCGTGGGCGCCGCTCCGAATCATTAGCAGTCTGACCGACAGACCCTACACGCTCAGCGTAGATAATATCTCGATTTTCTATCGGCACTCCTAGTTTAGCCGCTAAGATGGTGATACAGTGTATGGGGTTTTCACCTTTTAGCTCCGGGAATTGGCCAATATCAAGGTCCGTAGATAACGTCTCCTGGTCCCGGTCATTCAACTCACATTTCAGCTGCGCGACCGTTCTTTCCAACTCAGTTACCCCGTCCACAGCGGGTGTAGCCTCTCTCGCCTCTACCAAGTCTAGACGCCGCTCGATGCTATCTATGCGCTCGTTCACAGCCGCAGTAATGGCCCGGAATTCAGCCATCTCATTACGATAAAGACGGAGCTCCGCCATGAATTCAGCTAGCTCACGTCTCATTTCCATCATACATAAATCAGGGGATGACGTCTCTGTCACAGCAGGAAGAGGCGCCCTGGTAACATGACTAGCGCTGGAGACCGAACCGGCGGGAAGGACATCGGAACCGCCCTTAACTGGGGTGTTATCATTTTTTTTTGTGTGTTTTTTGCAAACTGGACACACCCAATCCTTAGCGACTGTACCCGATTCGGGAATAGTAACACAACCCTTATGATACAATCCTGCACAGATGCTACACACAGCGGCACCTACCGGCGAGAGGAATTTTTTGCACGCACCACAGGCAACCTTTCCCATTATGGTTCTTATAGATTTTATTTCTCACAGCAATCTAATTCACTCGGTATCCAGTAGATGGCAGCAGCTCAATTAAGCTCAGAGATGGTAATAAATGCTTAAAGAGTTGTAGGTGGCGCTAGCAGTAGACACCAGATAAAAATATTTCCGCTACTGGTCGAAAGATGGCTAGGTAGCCTAACTAGTACAGCCACTCGCCACTGGGTGTAGGAAAAAGTGTCAGCTGATCAAGGTAGGAGTCGAAAAACTACCCTCACCGAAAAAAGACAGGCTATAATTGTCTAGATTTTATAACGATTTGAGCCTTATCACATGTACGTAGGGACACTCAAACACTCACTCAGCTGTAATCGGCAACCAACTACACTTTGATAACTCACTCAACGAGGATTATGTACGTTAACTATTTTTAAGCAATTTATAAGTGACACAGGTATGTTGTGAATGGACGACCGTAACGTCAAAAAAGAATGAAATCGATATTATTTCGTTACGAGTCTTACATTTTTTTGGTTTACAGCCCGTGAAGTACCTTGTTGATTTATCTGCCGTGCGTATCAGGCCTTTTACAGTTCCAATTCGTAAACCTTTGAAAAATTAGGCCCATTTGTTGCAAATGTGTTCTGCCTGAGTGACACCCGGGGACAAGGAAATCAAAAACCAGAAACCCCATTTCCATGTTTGTTTTAATCCTACCAACGGACTCCGTTCGAGTCCGTTTTTAATCAATATAATGTAGGTATATAAAACTCTTCCGTTACTGACTGAGTGACTGACAGACAACACACAGCCTAAACCACTGGACCTAGAGACTTGAAATTTGGCACAAATATACCTTGAGTATCTTAGAGGTGCACTAAGGAGGGATTTTCCGAAATTCCCACGGGAACGGGAACTACGCGGGTGAAACTGCGGGGTGCGGCTAGTTTTTTTATAAAAATTGATAAATTAAAAATTGATTTATGTATGAAAATACGGAAGATGGGCAGCAGATTTTTCTGTTAAAACCAAACCCTGGATATTCGACAGGGGTCCACCAACCTGAACAATTTTTGTTCTACGACTTTGGAAAATCAAATTTTTTTATACTCATCATACAAGAGGATCGATGATTGGTTAATGCACACCTGTATGAAGCAGGGGCGGGTCGCTAGTTTACTATATTTTATAAGAATTAGAGCACATGACATACAAATCTACGTGATCACAACCACAACTCTTATTTCTACAGTGTAAAACACAGACCCAACGGCATTCCTATTAATTCAAAGCTTGAAGACAAACTTCGTTCGCACCCCATCCTCCTTGATTTAAATTTCGAGAGAATAAAATCTTTGACGAATCTCCTCTTGAAGAGACTCCAAATTGGTTAACTCAATAATGCAAGGGACGGTGAACCCTTCTATTGTGCTAAAAATCCTACTAAAACAAAGTTTTGGTCGGCCATTACCTAACATTGGTTGGCATTGGTTTCATTGGCTGATTTTTATTTATTTTATTTTGAAAAGCCATCAGATATCTACTCGAAGCACAATAAAGATTACTAACCGCACTGCGCGGTTTCACCCGCGTAGTTCCCGTTCCCGTGACAATACGGGGCCTATGTTACTCAGGGATAAATGTAGCTTTCTAATGATGAAAGAATTTGGAAAGTCGGTCCAGTAGTTTTTGAGTTTAATTTTTACAAACATACAAAATACAAATCTTTCTTTTTTTCTAATATTAGTAAGTATATACAACTAAACTAGAAAAAGTAAGCTTTTAACAGCTTGAATATAATAGATTCATTTAATTTACTAACCATCTGTCCCTGAGAATTATCTGCAGACAAGTAATAAAAGTTTGTGCCGAGGCAGGAATCGAACTCAACTATTTTCTGCGTATCAGTCGGATTATCGGGTATTTATCGCGTTATTAGCTTTATTTTTATCACGAAGTTTTGACCGGATTGCACCTGGTCGCGGTCGCGGGAGACTGGCGTGCAAAAGGCGATTACGCGATAAAATACCCGATAATCAAATACAGTGTTGTGATATTCTGTATTTTTTTAATTGTTGTAACAGCAGCAACAAAAATACATCATCTGTGATTTCAACTGTCTAGCTACGGTTCATAAGATACAGCCTGGTGACAGACAGACCGACGGACGGACAGACGGACAGCGGAGTCTTAGTAATAGGACCCCTTTTTTTACCCTATGGGTACGAAACCCTAAAAAAGACTATTACTATTACTAACAAAACTCATAGCAACAATGTTACGTAATGCCCGCCTTCAACGAATTCCTAATTGGAATTGAAGCTCTAAATGAAGGTGGCTTGTAAAGCTAGTCTTAGGGAATGTTTCTTTGAATGGGGCCTCTGGAATGATGTCAATCTTTCTGAAAGGGCTCGTCTCAGAATTTTCTATGCACATCTACTGGCAGCTAGCGCTCCAGCGTCGCGGTTCTATGTTTATGTATGGAGGAGGTAAACGTACAGATAATCATTTCAGCCGCGAAACATACACTACTGAACACGCCTTCCTCATGGATCTCCATGAGGGGTAGTTGACAACTCAGCAAGCTTGGGTTGATCAGCGCAGTACGGGATGCTGATACACGGAAAGACGCTGCTGCCCATCTTACGGAGGTATCCCTCAGTAGACTCTTATTTTAACCGTAAAACGTCCACTACTGAACACAGGACTTTCTCATGGATCTCCGTGAGGGGTAGTTGCCATACTCACCACGCTTTACGGACGGGTTAGTGAGCGCGGTACGGGATGTTCATATACGGAAAGATGCTGCATCCACGGGTAACATCTACTGCCGGCACTCTACGAGACGGCATTAAGCTAGCTGTGCTTTGTAAAAATGTACAGCGTTATAAATGTCGTGGTTTTAAGACCGTCTTTGCGTTGGTCTCTTCATTCATGTTGAGCTTATTGTTAAGGTCAGGGTAGCTTTCTCCTTAATCCCCCTAATTGCTCGCCGCTGACTAACCATTACACTGTTTCCTAGTTAGCGCGCTCTCAAGGAGGCTGCGTCTTGGCGCCGCTTAGTTTTCTTTACAAGGAACTGTCTCGTTCATGTCCTTTGCAATTTTCTGAAGTGGCTGTTCTTTTAAAAATAGACTAACAAAATAGACTTAATTAATTTAATAAATATAATACGGCTTTCACCACGTACCTTATTATCATCTTGCTGACGTTTCGTAGACCATTTAGAGGCCCTTCTTCATGAGCACTATGGTTGGCCGCCTCCGAGAGCCGCGAGACGAGAACGTAAGTTAGGTACGTGGTAAAAGCCGTATTATTAAATGATTTCAAGCCACGATAATTTCAATTCAGTGACCCTAATAAACTCAGGGATGCCAGCCGTAGAACGTCCACTGCTGAACATAGGCCTTCCTCATGGAACTTCAAGTACTGATCACGAAGGGGTGGTTACCATGATCACCGCGCTTGGCAGGCGGATTGGCGAGCGTAGTACGGGATGTTGATACACGGCAAGACGCTACTTTCCGTCTTCCGGAGGTATCCCTTGTCAGATTCTCACTGCACCCACGAGCAAGAGAGGTAGGGCAAAATTCTATTGCTGGCACCCCACGGCAAAGCCTCGTTAAAGTTAAGCAACTATTCTAAACTTCTAAATATGGAAATAAAGGAATTATCAAGAACTGAACAACTCAAATTAATCTAAATTTATCCATTATTAAATAAGTTTCCAGCAAATTGATTGGGACGAGATTTTGAGTCAAAGAGTTGTGTTGTGTTTTATCTCAGCCGTGAGACTGCTGTTTATGTCCACAGCTGGACATAGGCCACTCTCATACATCATCATCATCACCAAGATCATGAGGGGGTTGTTACCACGCTTGGCACGCGGGTTGGCGATTGATTCTTTACGGATTGATTCATTTGTTTTTAAAGTTTTATACCACAGACTATTTTAACTGCTCTTACTTGCATAATGTATAGAAGGGAAACAAGGATGGCATATGGACAATTGTTTAATGTGTAGCATTCATCAATGATTTTGAACATTAAAAAAAGGATTTTTAATGCCTTATTATCTGGACTGCAATATAACAGATGAGATTCTTCACTTTCTTGTCAATATCCACTTTCCCTACTCCTCATCTCCGTATTAAATGTTTACGACCACTTCGCAGCGTCTAGACTCGAAACAACCTAACTTATTCTAGAAACCTTTTAATGCAACTTAACATTTCTGCAGCGCTGTCTCGTTCGCAGTATAATATAAACAGTGGGAAGAAATGCACTGTCTTAATAAATATGGCTAATCTCTAAGTATGTTAAGTACGTATTTACAAATTCAAAAGTCAAAGTCAATGAGTGTATAATCAATAGAGCAAAAAGCTACATAGAGTAATCTTGATGAGATGGGACACAAGCGAACAAGAAACCTCACTCTTTCACTTCTAAAATGAAAAATTAAATGTATTTAAGTGTTCTGTCAATCATCTGGTTTCGACAGTTTAAGCTTTGTTAAGTTTGGGACTCCAGCCACTTTGAGATAATAGTAATTTATATGAAAGGGAGTGGCCAAAAATCCCCAATAATTAAGAAATGTATATAAAAAAACCAACAGACACAAAGTTCATCATTTCAACCGTAAAACGTCCACTACTGAACACAGGCCTCCCTCCCATGAGGGGTAGTTGCCATACTCACCATGCTTGGCAGGCGGGTTGGCGAGCGCAGTACGGAATGTTGATATACGAAAGGACGCTGCTGCTAATCTTCCGGAGTTATCCCTTAGCAGGCTCTTACTGCATCCACGGACATGAGAGGAGGGGTTTCCTTCTTCTGCCGGCACCCCACGGCAAATACAGCATCAAAACAAGTAGCTAAAGCTGTATTAATCACCTGGAAAATGTAAAAGGCTTTTCATATACCTTGATAACTATTCAAAAAGCCATTAAAGAATAACGTAAAAATCCAACAATTTCAAAGCGACGATTTTCCGCAGGAAAATCATTTATTTTCATTTAACCCTATAAAAGCCCGTGTTTTTAATAGCACTGAATGCATGAGTAAAAGCGAAGTCGAGTGTAAGCGCCCCTCGCGGCACTCTAAACTTAACACGCATATAAATCCAGAATTGCGAACATAAAGTAAATACATTTAAACCAAAAGTTTGTGACTTGTATCCCCACTTTGTAACTCCGGATAGATGCTGAGGACCGCAGTTTTAGATAATTCTCTTCGGTGCCGGGCCAGGTAGGAATATGTGATTATTGTAATTAATTATCGTTATTATATGCGCCAAAGTTTAGTTATGATGATTTCTCTTAATTTTATAGTCGTTTATGCATAATTGGTTATATTACACTGTCTTGAAATCAAAAGAATCAAGAATCAAAAAATACTTTATTTAGTGCGGCCGCATGGACCTTATTGACGCGTCACAAATTACAAAATAAAACAACACAAATAAATAGAATAAAGCACATAATTGAATCTGTTCACTTCAGATGACACGCGAGTTAGGAATAGAAGTGAACAGAAGAACCTAACTCGGACGTTATAGTCATCATTTAACAATTTTATTTTGTCTTATGTTACGTTTGACGGAGTTGGAGCAGATTCCGTCCCAAGTGGTTTTGTCCTCTAGGTAATCTGATATTTTATAATAAGCTTTATTGCACAGATTGCGTTTAATAATGTTTTTGAATTTATTCAATGATAACTTCTGCAACTCACTTGGGGGTTTGTTGTAGAAGCGTATACATTGCCCTTTAAAAGATATTTTCACCTTATGGAGCCTAGTAGTGGGCACAGCGAGTTTATTCTTATTTCTTGTATTTACATTGTGATTGTCGCTGTTTTTCTTAAACGAAGCAATATTTTTATGGGTGTACAACAGGTTCTCATAAATATATTGACAAGCTACTGTCATTATATTTATTTCTTTAAATTTAGTGCGAAGTGATTCTCTGGGACCCATATTGTAGATAGAACGAATAGCCCTCTTCTGCAGCACAAATACGGTGTCTATGCACATCCCCACAGTAGTAAGCCATAAGACATAATGCTGTGGAAATAGCTGAAGTAAACAAGTCTAGCGGTATCAACGTCTGTAAGAAGGCGGATTTTTTTGACTGCATATGCTGCAGAACTAAGCCTACCCGATAGTTGTTCTATGTGTGGGCCCCATTGAAGCTTATTGTCTAAAGTTAAATAAAATACAGTTTTTTCTACAAGGTTTAAACTTTAATTTAATCTTGGCATCAGCCTGTTTTACATTAGGAAGAGTAAATCTAATGCATTTTGTTTTATTTTCATTAAGTAATAAGTTATTGACATTAAACCAATTAACAACCTCTGAGATTGCATTATTCACCTCGTCATAATCGGTGGTACGTCGTTTCATTTTGAACAAAAGTGAAGTGTCATCAGCAAACAATACAATCTCATGATTGTTTTTGACAAGATGAGGTAGATCATTAATGTAAATTAAAAATAGAAAAGGCCCAAGAATTGATCCCTGCGGTACACCCATTGTAACTACAGATCCCGAAGAACGTTTTCCATTAACATCAACTCTTTGTATCCTGGTTTCAATGTTTAACACATTTCCAGATACAAAACACTAGATTATCAGAAAATTATGATTATGTCTCTACCAGCACAGGTGCCAGAAAATGATCACTCTCACTAGATTATGTCAACAGAAACAGTATTTAAAGTTTTTCGAACACTGGACCTAGTCAAAGTTTTTTATTTCTTTGTATTCTCAGTAGAACCAGTTTCGAAATCTACAAAAAAATTAGGTGTATTTATGTTAATGCAATTATAACTTGAATCTTCAAGTTCCATAAGGGGGCGAAGGCCTCAAAAGGTTACCAAAGGTCAAATATGGCATTTTTTGGTTTTTAGACGTTTTCGACCATAGCGCTATGCATATTAATTATGACATTATCATTAGGTCCCCGTAAAATGTTGTCTCTCCTCTCTTGCCTGTGGATGCAGTAAGAATCTGCTAAGGGATACCTCCACAGGATGGGCAGCAGCGTCTTTCCATGTATTAAAATACTGCACCGCGCTCGCCAACCCGCCTGCCAAGCATGGTGAGTATGGCAAAAATATATCATGATCAGTACTTGCAGTTGCAGATCCATGAGGGAGATGATGAGGGCCTATGTCCAGCAGTGGACGTCTTACGGTTGAGATGATGATGACCCTGAAAGTACATTCGGCTGAGATGAATGAATGAACGAACCAGTAGACATATGCATCTGTCCCGCAGGATGATTACGTATCTCGCGACAGGCGTACATCTGGCGATCAACGCTGCAACTGGCGTAGAACTCGATCATCGCTGCCAATGGTCAATTTTGTTGCAAAAAAGTTACGTTTGACAGCGACGCGACGATCGTGAGATACGAGTACGCCTGTTGCAAACCTGTCGCGAGATACGTAATCAGTCTGCCGGGCCTCGTTTCAAATTGCGGGCTAGATGGAACTGATTTTAATATTCCACGATATTCCACGAGCACGCTTAAAGGTACTTGAATTTTTCGAGGGCTTTCCCGAATATAAAATCGTAACCGTTGAAAAGCACAGAATTTTTTTGATCTTGTAACATGAAAACTTAACAATTTCCATTTGGGAAATTTTGTATTATGTTGGGTAAAGTGTAGAGTGTAATTTATGTAGAAGGCGCCAGGCGCAAAGGCGAGTTGAACTAACAACAACCTTGGTTGCCATGGTTTGTGAAAATAACTTGAGTACTTGAATTGAAATAACAGTGGCTTGACATCATAAATATAATACGGCTTACACCACGTACCTAACTCATCTTGCTGACGTTTTGTAGACCATTTAGAGGCCCTTCTTCATGAGCACCGTTCGTGGCCGCCTTCGAGGGCTGCGAGACGAGAACTGCTTGAGTAAATGTTGGTTTTTTTGTTTGTTTCGTAGTTAAACAAGAAACCCTTATAGTTTCGCTTTGTCTGTCTGTCTGTCTGTCCGTCACCGGCTTTGCGAAGAGACTTTTAGTCCTAGAAAGCTGTAATTTTGCATGAAAATACAAAATAACAACGCCAAGATAACGGTACTAAAAATGTTGAAAAATAAATATTTGGGTACCTCCCATACCACCTTCCGTGGTGGGGATGCACTTTTTTCTTCACTTTCCTATCGTCTGAGATATCGTTGCATAGGTATTTTAAAAGCATTTAGGATTTGCTAAGACATTTTTTTGATTTAGGTTTCAATTTTTTAACTTTTTATCGAGCGTCCCCCCCCCCCCTCAATCATGAATGTAGTTTTAACCATGAAGTTTCTAAAAAAAAATATAAGGGTTAAGCGTTCTGGAGAAATAGTCGCTCAAATAAGTAATGCGGCTGCCCAAACATACCGGAATACCTTAAGCCGAAAACTCAAATAAATTCTGTTAGTATGTTTTGGTAAACGTAAAAAACAAACACAGACTTCTAACAACAGCTCTACTGTTAACCACGGAACCCTACATAGCACGTGGCCCGACACGCACCTGGCCTAATTTATTGAAAGTTTTATTTCGTTTGTTAGTGTTCAAAGTCACAACGGTTTAAAAAACAACAACTTTCAGCAAGCCATATTTTGTTTTTTCATGTGACAACGTTTGTTTGTTATTAATATTTGGTCATATTTAATGGGTTAACTCTTAAACATATATTTTTTTTGTCTTCCGAATAAAATAAAATACGATCTAAAAATCATAATTATAAAACTGACTAACGGGACTTTATCGCGTAACTACCTCATTTTATTTCCCGTAGTTTTGAGTACCCTCGTGGTGACGGGTAAAATGATGTCTACAGATCGCGAAAGTTTACAAAGTACTAAAAATAATAATGACAATGATGTAAAGCCACAACCAGACTTTCTTTTGTAGATTCAAAACAACGCTGTAAAAGCAAAATACTCAAACAAATCTAGGCCAGAATAAGAAAAAACGCAACAACAATAGCAAGTAAAAGAAGTGAGTCTAAGAACGTCCTAACTTGCCCCATTATTTCCACTTCTCCTAGATTGCACCGTCAAACCAGCATCTCTTAAACCTTTGTTGAGTTTACAACAAAAATATGAACTATCCCGAAGTATAAAGTCTGTTGTCCTGAGTTTATTTTATTGCGTGTAATCTCGCTGACTCTTCATTTACTTGCTCAGCGGTGTGTTTCCATTGCACACGGGAATTTCTTCAACCGTTTTATATTAATATAAAAAAAATTCGGGATGAGAAAACTAACAGAACCGTTTACTTTGCGCTTTGCAAATCTATTAGTTCATACGGCATTTTGATTTGGGGAGGAGTTGCAAAATCCTCTCTTATAAGATTAGTAAGAACTCAACGTTCTATTTTAAACGTATTAATTTCAACCCTTTTAGATATCCCACGAAAGTTATTTATAAGTCCGCCAATTATTTACAACAACTATTTAGTACAAGTAAACTCAAAACTACTCGACTGATTTCAATCATTATATATTGTACTAGCTTTTGCCCGTGACTTCGTCCGCGTGGAAGTCATAAAACGTAAAATCCCCTTTTTCACGCAGAGAATATATATGTCGGCGGCCGATTGTAGAATTGGGCACATCATGATGTGCCTCGGCATATCATGATATGTCGGCCTTTCTTGATCTGCCATGCAAAACCCGCCATATCGTTTCAAGACCAACGTTTGACGATCTGCCAGCCTATTACTCGGCATATCGAATAAAAGTGTGACCATAAATTTTGCTTGGTGAAGGGAATGGTACTCATGGTCAACATTTACATTACCTACATCGAGCTATGATATAGTAGTTATTAAAATAATTATGTTGTTTCTATTTATACTGAAACCTACTTAAGTGTTATAAAAACATCACAAGTAACAAAAATCATTACGGGAACTAATGATAATTTTAAGGCATTTTGTCAGAAGATAAGTCTTGTTAACCACTCATCAGTGGGTCCTTAACGGCTTGGTATTAAAGTTTAAAACCTATGTTAAGAGAGAGATTGGACATTGCCTAGTTATCAAATAATAATGCTATATATTTATCATTGAAAGTCGTTTATTTAAAGTCGTTTTTACGTGGAATAGGTATTATCGGTACTTAGTACTTAGGCACTTAAAATCACAGATATGTTATGTATTAATTATTCTTTATGACAATATTAGGCTTTGCAGAGTACTTTATAAACTATTTAGAAACTATTACCGTAAATCAAACTAAACAATAAATATACTTTTAGCAAAACTTTTATTATTATTACTTTATTACTGTTATGTTTATCACTTTATAACAATAATTAACTTAGCAAAGTATTTTTTTTCTTTATATGAGATCATAACTTTTTTAGGAATGTACATCTTGTTTTTTATATTATACATATTTTTTTCTCTACCACCATGTCCTACGGCTTTGTGAACTTCAGTCAGGATGTCGAAGTATTTCTCGAGTGGTGCAATGCGCACCGTGGAATCGCTAATAGTTTTCTTTTTGAAAATCAAAAAATCCTCATCAGCAGTCTCTAAAATATCGTACTTGGATAGCCAGCATTAGTCCGCCGACTCCCGTGTTGTGGCCACCCTACTTTTCTTGATTTGTTTTATAACCTAAAAACAAATGGCATGGGATATTATTCTGAAAACTATACAGTATTTAACATACATGTAACAATAAAGTAATCGTTGTAAAAATGGAATAGATTTGTTTATTCGTTACTAAATGAACCAATTTAATAATAAGTACTAACCTCTTTAATTCGATCTTTCGTCCACGGCTTTTTTACGTTGCGGTTGGTGTTGACGTGGCTTGCATAAAAGTCTTTCAGTTGCTCATTATAGTTTAACTGAAACGCACTTCTTTCACCATTTTCATTTTCGTTACCAAACTCCTCGTTATTTGTTGTTGTCGCCATGTTGCCGCAATTACTACTAATAAAACCCGTAAGCAGCGCCTCTAGCGGTTTACATTTGAACTATTTGACGATGTGACGTTTTATCCTTTGGGCAGTTCGTGATGTGGCGAAGCGTTTACTGGGAATATCGAGAAACGTTTGGTTTTCATCGATCTGCCCGAATTCGGTTTGGGCACATCATGATGTGCCCCCTAGACAGTGGCGTATTTCAAGAAATGCCGCCATATTATGATATGCCGAGGCACATCATGATGTGCCCAATTCTACGATCGGCCGCCGACATATAGATCCCTTTTATTCCACGTTTAGTCCACGCTCTCATGGATTTCCAAGATCATGAGAGGTTTGCTGCCTCGCCATGCTTGGCAGGCAGGCGTGTAAGCGAAGGGATGTTGATACACGGAAAGACGCTGCTGCCCATCTCCCGGAGGTATCCCTTGGCGGATTCCTATTGCATCCACAGGCAAAAGAGGGGAGGCAACATTCAGCACCACACGGCGAGAGAGCCGAGACGCACGCGACTACGAGTGTTCCGTCCAATGGGCACGCGCCCATTGTACATTTTTGCAGCTGTTCGAGTTTTAATGTGATGCCGCATGCAGCATTCAGAAAGTTTTCACATGAGCTGTACCGAGATGACTTTTTGTCTGAACCGAGGTAATGGATGCAATGCAAAGTGCGGGATTATAAAGCTTTTGTGGACGTTTGCCTTTATTTAAGTACTGCTTTTTCGAGTAAACTTTGCAGATTAGGCTTGCGGTGTGTATATTATACCTGGCACTGTGCTGTTATTAAAGTTTTAGTAGATTGTATGTCTGATAGCGTAGAGGTTGGACACAGACCATAATTTTATGAAAAACTGACGAGAAAGCATGTCAAGCTTGACCTTTTCTAGGGTTCCGTAGTAAAACAAGGAACCCTTATAGTTTCGCTTTGTTAGTCTTTCTGTCTGTCGTCGCTAGTACGAGGAGACTTACGAAGGTCCTAGAAAGCTGTAACTTTGCATGGTGATATAAAATAATCACGTAACGTAACTCTACAAACAATTATTTAACAGGTTAATTAATTTGAAGTCCTTCATGCATGTCACATGGGGATGATTTTTTTTCTTGATTTTCTCATTGTGTAAGGTATCGTTGAATGGGTATTTAAAACCATTTAGGGGTTGCAAAGAATTAAAGTTTTACCTCTAAAATCTATACAAATCTGAATACAGTTTTAACCATAAACTTTCTAGGAAAACTAACGGTTGAGCTAGATTTTTTCGTTTATGAAATTGTCGCTCAAACATGTGAATGTGAGTTTACCAAACATACCGGAATACTTTAAGCCGAAAACTCAATTAATTCCTGTGAATATGTTTTGGTAAACGTAAAAAAACATACAATAAATTATAACAACAGGTCAGTTAACTACGGAATCCTACATGCTGTGTGGCTCGACACGCATCTGGCCTAATATATTGATATGACAATTTAATTATGTATTATATTTATTGTTATTATTTTGACACTTAGCTTAGAATATAAAATAATTAATTACATAAGTTGGTATAGTAATTTAATTCATTATTGACTATTGTTATTATTATTTTTTGTACTTGGTTTTGTAATACTATTTGATTTAATTAATGTAATGGGTTTTTGTATCGTAATAATTAAATAAACAAATAAAATAAATTTAATTAATTTGTGTTAAGTCTAAGACATTCACTCCATTACCGCTCATATCATCTTCTACACAATCCTACCTGCTCTACCTTTTCTTTGGTCTACATCTTGCTCAGATATTTGTCCACAATAGTCATAATAGTAATTTATTGATTATAAGTATTATAAGTCACAATTGGTTTTTACGTGGTTACCAATACCACAAATTACATGTCAAAAAAATATTCAAAATGCATGTCAACAAAAAAAGCAGTTAATAATGGTAAATAAACCAGCAAATAAATAAATAAATATAAATGTACATATGTCAAGTAAGGTCATTAAATTAAAATAATATTATGTCAAACAAACAACAAAAAAAAAGTCAAAAGATTCAACAATATTTACTTTAATATAGGTATACAATTTGTCGACTTACATACTATTTATTCTATGAACTCCCCATAGGTATAGAAATGTTTGCATAATGAGCCAACGTTTCAACTTTGCCCTGAAAATGGTGTTGTTTGATGCCTCAATTATCGTAGCTAGAAGTTTATTGTATACAGTCGGACCCATAACGTGAGTTAACCTGGCTGACTTTTCAAGTGTGCGTGACACCGATTCGAGCTTGTGCCGATTACGGGTGGAGTACGTGTGGTGGTGAAAGTTCTGCACATACGCGTATACGTTCGATCTCACGTAAGTTGCGACTGATCTACCAACAGGATGCATGGGAGCGTAAGGATACTTAGGTTCCTAAAGTGTGTCCATGCAGATACGTCAATTCGTATTCGTACTGTTCGTACGGCCTTTTTTTGCATGTGGAAAACGCGGTCCCAGTCGGCAGCACGCGACCATAGCTCGGTGCCGTTCTGCAGCAACGAGTGAACGGTGGCAAAGTAGCATGCACAGACCACGTCGGCAGATCTACGACCCGACCATCCCGACCTATAAATCGCGCTATGCGGCTCAGTGCGTAGCAGGCACTACCCAACCTAGAACACAATCTGTAAATGTGATCACATTCATCCATTCCACTTTATTTTAACTTCAATAAATGTTAATTTATTTCCTTACATTTGTTTATAAATCCTCTTACACCTTTGATAATCTGTTAAGAGCCTTCTAAGTGCTGATGAAGAGTTGGATCTTAAGATCCTGCTGAATAAGAATGTGCAGATTTGCAAGTCTGATGCTCGGGATTAGTTTCATTATTCGAGAGAGCCATCTGTAATCTTTTGTTCCATAGTACGAGTCCGTAAAATGTATACAGGGTGTAAAAATATGTGTACTAAGCCGACAGCCGATTTTAGCCAAAATAACCCTGATTCAAAGAGTACCTGCTCACTCTAACAAAGTTTTTACACTTGTTTATAAACGCAAGGGTTCACTGCTACGGGAAAAGATGCGCTTACAAGGGAGCAATAATTGCTCGGCAACACGTATGCATCAATCAATAGCTCAAAAGCATCAAAAGCAATATATTTTGTCATTTGCATGCATCAACGTAGTTGTCATCAAAGCACTTGTTTACATTTGAATTGCAAGTATCTGGAGAATCGACGTTGAATGGATTCAATCCTGTTAACAAACACATCGTAATTGGGACTCCAAACCTGCGAACAATACTCGAGAATGCTACGCACATAGGTACAATATAATATTTTAATTACCTTTATGCTCGTGAACTGTGAGCTAGCTCCCATAACAAAACCTAATGCTTTAATAGCTCTTTTGACTATGTTGTCGATATGTTTATCATAGGATAGCTTTGAGTTTCGTATAACATTAAGATCTCTCCCACTTCCTTGAGACGGGTGGCTTTTAAAGTGTAACTAAATTTTATGGGGTTTGGCTTCCTAGTAAATGTTATTGAAAAACATTTGTTTACATTCAAATCTAGTTTATTTTGTAAGCAGTAGAGTTCAAATCTATTAAGGTCATCTTGCAGGTGGTAACAATCAGTAAAACTTTTGATACATTTTAAAACCTTCATGTTGTCAGCATACAATAGAAAATAGAGCGTAAATAGAGTGGCTAAAACATACCAATATCGTTAAAACCAAATAAATACCCTTAGGGGACGCCCGACGGAACATGAGACCACTCAGAGGAAGAGCAAAAATCATTAACTTTACTGCTTGAGACCGATTCAGTTGCCATGAATACCAGCGCTCAAAATCTTTTTAATAGCATTTTATCATCTTACCAAGTTGTCTGCTCATCTTGTAGGTGGACGTCCTACGCTGCGCTTGCCGGTCCGTGGCCTCCATTCGAAAACTTTACGGCCCCATCGGCCATCTGTTCTTAGCTCTGGCCTGCCCATTGCCACTTCAACGTGCTAATCCTTCTGGCTATGTCGGTGACCCGAGCTATTCTACGTATCTCCTCATTTCTGATTCGATCCTGTAGAGAAACCCCAAGCACAGCCCTTTTCATAGCTCGTTGAGCGACTCTAAGCTTATTCATAAGGCCAATAGTGAAGGACCTATGTCATCACTGGTAACACACTGAATGAAGACTTTCGTCTTCAGGCACTGAGGTGTGTTGGACGAAACGACTTCGCAACGTAGTTACCCAAACGCTGTATATCCGAGTTGGATTCAACGAGTGACCTCTTTCTCCAAGTTGGACCTACCTAATTGAACTGTTTGTCCTAGGTATACGTACGCGTCGACAACTTCAAGAGCCGAGTTCTCAACCATAACTGGGGCAGGCATGACATGGACATTTGACATAATTGTCGTCTTGTCCATGTTCATTTTAAGCCCTAACCGCTGGGAGACTCGATTGAGGCCTTCGAGCATCGAGCTGAGGTCTTCCATCGACTTTGCCATCACCACAATATCGTCGGCAAACCGAAGGTGAGTCATGTATTCGCCGTTAATATTGATGCCCAGTCCTTTCCATTCCAGGAGCTTGAAGGCACCTTCCAAAGCGTTCGTAAACAGTTTCGGAAAGATGACATCTCCTTGTCTTACGCCTCTATTTAAGGGAATCACCAATAGCTATAATAATCGCCAAAATAATCTTTCCGTGTATCAATTAACATCTAACATCCTGTAGTGTACGCGCCTACCCGCCTATCAAGCGAGTTGAGTATGCCAAGAACCCCCTTATGAACAGTACTTCTAGATCCATGAAGGAGGCCTTCATCTAGCAGTGGACGTCCTACAGCTGACATGATCATGACACGGCAAGACGCTGCTGCCCATCTTCCGTAGGTATCTCTAGGTAGACTTTTACCCCACCCTTTTACCATGAGGAAGAAGCCACTTTTAATGCATCCACGAGCAAGAGAGGAGTGCAACATTCTACTGCCGCCACCCCACAGCATGACAACAGACTGGACAGCTTGATTTATGGCCGGATGATTAATTCTGTATTATGAGCCGATCAGTAGGTCTACCATGAGTTTTCACTATCCATACTCGCTAGGAACTGGTAAAAAAATATGAAAACTTGTACAGCGCATCTAGCGGATAGGTTGGTACTAAAATACGCAGTAAGCTTTACTACAGCGACTGTAGTTTGGGCTTCATTTGCTTAGAATTTGGTACCATGAGTTACAAATCTGACAGATGTCATAATAACGTACTACTATATTGTAGCAACGGCAGACGATCTAACAGTGACAACTCATGGTAGACACACAGTAATGCACTCTGCCAAATGTAACTTTGAACCTCGTCCAAAGTGTATAATGTATATTCAATTTTGCAGCTGTTTAGTAAAGGGATTGCCGTAGGGTTCCGGCAGTAAAATGTCGGCTCTCCTCTTTTGCCCGTGGATGAAGTAAGAATCTGCCAAGAGATACCTCGAAAAGACAGACAGCAGCGTCTTTTCGTGTATCAACACGAAACCCCGGGCACTCCTTCAGAAACCCACCGCTGGAATAACCTGGCCTTAATAACATATCGCAGGCACTACAGTGGGCCACCGTCAGCATAAAAACATATTGACGCTGTAAAATTAAATCACCCGGAATATTATTATAAGGACCTTAACTTTATTTGTAAACAACTTTTAAAAAGTGTTTCAATTTAACGGGTAGGAGATTGTATCCCAGCTGTAAACCGAGTAATGTGGAACTTGGATGATAAGTCTGAAGTATTAACTGAACTAAGATTGTTTATTCAGACTTACGTCCATAGTTATCTATGGACGTAAGTGCAAAACTGAGCGACACATCATTACAAAAAAAAGCATGTGCGTCTCGGGACGCACGACAGAAGTGATAATATAATATAATATAACAGAAATACGGCTAGCGCTGCGCGTTAGAGTGAGAGAGGAGGAGCCTGCCTACCGCTGCCGTATGCGTGAGAGGAAGGGAAGCCAGACAGACTGGCGCCGTAACGCGTTACGTAACGAAGCGGTTTACTCTCCCATAAGAAGTTATCACTTCAAAAATTAGGTAACCTCCGAGACTACGTAAAGTGTCGGAGGTTACTAACCATCAATCAAACAATAAAATACAAGTTAACTTATACTATTTTTATTGTTTGATTGGTGGTGTGATGTATTTTATTGTTATTTTATTGTATTTTATTGTTTGGTATTTTGATACCAAATATTTGTTTCTTCTATATTTTAAATATCATCTATTCAAACTTACGTCAAGACTTAGATATAGATAACTATGGACGTAAGTATGAATAGACGAATAATGATGTGTACCCTCAATTTTTCATTTTACACATCATTTCCTCTCATTTGATTCCAAACTCAGGTATATTCGGAGACATTTGATTTTTCATCTCCTCTTTCACCCCATATCTTTTAAACTCCTTAATCGATTTTGATAAAACTTGTTTAAATGTTGCAATAAATGTTTAAGAACCGCACCGCTAAGAAACCTTTTTTAAATAAAATAAAAACAGCATGCAAATCGGTTTTCTCGTTTAAGAGCTACGATGCCACAGACAGAGACAATAACACATATACATAGCGATCAAACTTTTAACACCCCTCATTTTTGTCGGGGATTAAAAATTAACATTAAAATTAAAACATGTACATAATCTAAAGTTGAAATGACTTCTTAGCCATTTCAATAAATAAATAAATAATTCTGGACAAATCACACAGCATCATCTAGCCCCAAGGTAAGCAGAGCTTGTATTATGGGTACTAGATGACTGATATACTTAATACATTATACTACATAGATAGATATTTTTATTATATATAGAAAAACACCCAGAACACCCTGAACAAATATCTGCAGATCGTACAGACATTTGTTCCGAGGCGGGAATCGAACCCGCAACCCCTTGCGTCGCAGGCGGACCTTCGCCCGCTGCGCCACAGAGCTCGTCATAACATATGGAATACACTATCCTGCCCTATCAGCCACCACTCTGTATAAACAGTATTTATAAAGCTGTAGTATGGTTGACATGCTCTTAGCGGAGCAGGATTATCCCGCCGGAGGTAATGCCCCGCGACACGTCGCTGATGCCGCGGGCTTTCACGGTGTTAGGATTTTATATTCCTCAGGAAAACGTTTTTCCTATTTCCAGAGATCCGCGAGATGACGAATAAGTCATTTCCAGCAAAGATTTAATCGTAAGATGTACACAGGCAAAGTCAATAATTGTTTATTCAATAGAGCATGGAATAGTCAATTTACAAAAGAAGAACAAGACACATTTAAATTGATTTAAGGGCATAGTTGAATTCGTTCGCTTTAGATTGCTTTTTTCCCAAGTGAGGGAAAGAAGCGAACAAGAAACCTCATTCCTTCACTTCTATTAATTGTTAAAATATTTGTCTCAATATTCATCAGTCAACCGTCAATCATTTATGAGTCAACCCGGGACCACGTTGTTGAAACACAGTCGAAACATCGGGAATAATCAAAAGGTATTACGCGATAAATTCCCGTGTTTATGTTATTATATTATAATGAATTGTGATCGCGAAAGTTTACGAAAAACTATTTCAAAGTCATGTTTTAAAATGAAGTCAAAATAAATGTTAGATAGTTTGGATATTGCAAGATGGTGGGTGCCGGCAGTAGAATGTTACCCATCCTCTCATGCCCATGGATGAATTAATAATCTGCTAAGGGATACCTCCAGAAGATGGGCAGCAGCGTCTTTCGGTGTATCAACAATCTGCACTGCGCCCGCCACCCGCCTGCCTAGTGTGGTGAGTATGGCAACGACCCCTCGTAATCTCTTGGAGATCCATGAGGGAGGCTTATGTCCAGCAGTGGACGTCCTACGGCTGAGATGCTGAGATTAGCACTTAGTTCTTATTTTAGTGTAGTAATCAGTTATACTAAAAATAAGATAAAACTTACATGCCTTTAGCATTAATAGAAAACCAGACCCTTAAACAATTATGTGCTTTAATTAATGTTTATGTGTCTTGTTCTTCTTGTGAAGCATCGTGAGGAAACCCGCGGCTTAGTTAGCTTTAGACGTATTGATCTGTTCTGTCTGACTAATAGCTGACTAGGCTGAGAGGATGGTATAGGTGCTGGGCAAGCTTAATACATCTAACAATGTCCCAGGGACGGCAGCGTCCACAGCACACACACACGGTACAGCATGCTTACCAGTTGCTGACGCTGTATAAATCATCTATAATACAAAAGAATGTTCTTCTTTTGTAAATCAAAGGCCTTATATGAAAAAAGTATTTAAAATTTACAAAAGAAGAACATTCTTTTGTAAATTTTAAATATTATTTCTTTTCACATTACGTAAAATATAAATAAATAATGCTGGACAAATCACACAGCATCATTTGGCCCCAAGCTAAGCAGAGCTTATGTTATGGGTACTAAGATGACTGATATACTTAATACATTATACTACATAGATAGATATTTTTATTATTATATAGAAAAACACCCAGAACACCCTGAACAAATATCTGGCAGATCGTACAGACATTTGTCCCGAGGCGGGAATCGAACCCGCAACATCTTGCGCCGCAGGCGGACCTTCACCCGCTGCGCCACAGAGTCGTCAACGCTCGTCACGTAGGTACGAGTAACTTAAGAAACCTTTTTGAAAAATGCATCCGCTTCAATGAGCTAACAAGGTACATTTTGTTTTTCGGTCCGAGGCCTCCATTCGAGCTACATGGCCTGCCCACTGCCACTTCAACGCGCTAATCCGTTAAGCTGTCTGATTCGATCCCGTAGATAAAGTTATTTATCTTTTATAAAAAATATTTATCACATATTTGTAAGGTATTTTTATATGTGTGCGTGATTGGAGAAACTTTACCTTGCCGTAACACAGTTTTTAACTAGCACGGGAGGTAAGGTCTTGAAAATTGTGCTTAATATGTAATACTTTCTAAGATTTTAAACTAATAAATATTTGATTATTTGATTTGATCTGTACAACAATCGATTTCTTTTCTTTTGTTGGTTACAAAAATTTACATACGGTTCCAAAAAAGGAGAAAAAAAACATTATCATTCAGCTGTAAAACGTCCACTACTGAACACAGGCCTCCCTCTTAAATCTCCATGAGAGAGTTGCCATACTCACCACGCTTGGCAGAAGGATAGGCGAGCGCAGTTTTTGCCGTGGGGTGCTGGCAGAAGAATGTTACCCCTCCTCTCATGCCCGTGGATGCAGTAAGAATCTGCTAAGGGATACTTCCGGAAGATGGGCGGCAGCGTCTTTTCGTGTAGCAACGTCGCAAACTGCGCTCGCCAACCCGCCTGCCAAGCGTGGTGAGTATGGCAACTACCCCTCATGGAGATCCATGAGGGAGGTCTGTATTCAGTGGTGGAAGTTTTACGGCTGAAATGATGATGATGAGACAAGTATAGCTATATAAAGTGTAATATATACAATATTTTTCAGATTATTTAAAACTAAATTATATAATATTATCAACTTGAATGAAATCGACACTCTATCATTTACAACGCTATAAATCTATCCCGTTAGGAAAAACCCCAAAGTTTTTCAGCCTATCTCAGCAGTAGCAAAAACCCTTTTTCAGAAAACGAACAAATTCATACAAGCAAACAGTATTAGGTCGTTTCATTTTCTAGGTCATCTCATTGTTTCCAAGGAAGCCTGTCAGCGGGACGGCTGGCCGTAATTTGCAAATAATTCGTATTTAATCTTGTGGAGCGTACATTTACGTCCGTCACAATCCGAACGTCACTTGTCTAACGTTAATTACTGGAGTTCGTTGTGGTGCAAGTTAAAAGAGGAATACTGCAAAAGTTTTTTTTTGTTACCACTCCTTATGTGCACCATTTGTGAGTAAAAACCTTATTTAATACAAGTTTCGACTTAGTAAGAGCGAGGGACTCATTAAAGAGGCATTAAAATGGGTCTTTTTCACACATCAGGTACCAATCCTTTTTAAGACTAAACGAAATAAACATCTTTATCTTAAAGTTTCTGCCGTGTGGTGCCGACGGTAGAATGTTGCTTCTCCTCTTTTACCCGTGGATGCAGTAAGAATCTACCAAGGGATACCTCCGAAAGATGGGAGCAGCACCTTTCCGTTTATCACATCCCGTGCGCTCGCCTACCCGCCAAGCGTGGCGAGTATGGCAACAATCCTCTCATGATCTTGGAGATCCTGAGGGAGGCCCATGTCCAGCAGTGGACGTGGACAGTGTAGTTACGGCTGAGATGATGGTGCCCATTTTGATAAGGCTAAACTCTAAAGCAACGTCATACTGTAAGTTTGACTTTTTAGAATGTCAGCGGTCGACATTCGTTAATTATACGTTAATAGTAGGAGTCTTACAAAAACCAATATGTGAAATCAATAACGTTTATTTACCTTATACAAAAATTATGATCCGGTGCGGTTTTATTTATTTAATTATTATATTATATTATTAATGTTATATTTTTTCTAAATTAAAGCTAGGAACGAAAACTTGGTTGAACCACTTTAACTATAGAACGGCACTAACCGAATAGCCAAATGTCATGTATATACTAATTCTAATAAGCTCTAGCTAGTTAGTGCAACAACAGAATAAGCACCAGTGTGTAAGGATGAATACCTTGTTTAGCCATCATGCAGTTAGTTTGTTCCTGCTGAGAAATAGAGACATTAAGTTATTACCACTGTGCTATTACGCAGTTAGTTTGTTCCTACTGAGAAATAGAGACACTAAGCTCTCCTCTGTACATTGTTTTTCTTGTGCACAAAGTATTAAATAAATAAATAATTAGACGGGGTAATTTCTATGTCTCAGACGTTAGGCCAAGGGAAAGAAGGTAGCGGGAGACTATCTTCTTTCCCTTTGCCCAACGTCTGAGTCCGAGCCGATACCACCGCAGAGCCGAATCAATTAGGAGAGGAGTCGAGTCGCCACCTTAGCGGACAGAGCTGACGTCAGCCCGCCTTTATCGCCCCCTACTAATTGACTTTTAAGAATCGTTATAGAAGGATGGATTTTGGATCAAATGATGTCATCGAAATATCAGATAAATTTGCCTTTCGCATCTGATCGATGATTTATACAGCGTCGAAACTATAAGATAATGATGTACGGGACTACTTCTCCCAGGGAAATACAAAGAGATAGATAACCAATACTTTGCTTAATATGACAAGACAAGACCTACATATGATATGATCACGGGACACTGTGATCTCAACCAACATCTCTTCAAAACAGGGGCCACAGACAGTGGACTATGTCGCGGATGTCTTGAAGAAGAGGGGACAGTGGAGCACGTGCTATTGCACTGCACTACCACAAAGGACGATAACACTAGATCAATAACGGGACTACAGGAGCTCATAGAATCATGCCCTTCTTCTATGTCATCTGCACATCCCTCGGGGATACCCATGGAATGCTTCCAGCGGCCCAGAGTCTTTCTCCGTTACTTCAAGGAGTTGGATTGGCTATGGCCGGGGTAGTGGCACGGGGGACAATGCACAATACAATCCAATGCGGGACGCCAGCGCAAATCCCTTGACTGATTCTTACTGCATCTACGGGTAAGAGAGGATAGCTCACATTCTAGTGCCGGCACCCCATGGGCATAGCTGCAGCTGCCTACAGACTCTGGGCTTTAAAACTTTGGGAACACAGTACACAGTCACACCACACCACTATCATAGAAGAGTTTTCAAGTGAAAACCCACTACTTCTCTCTATATACGATAGGGTACCTAAACAACACCTACACTCAAAAAGCTACACTGTACAATTACACGAAGAGCCCAGTGATAGCTCAGATACCCACGAGGTAAGAATTTACACAGATGGCTCCAAGATGAAAACAGGCACCGGAGCGGGTACTTTCTCGGAAGACCTCAATATCCACAACACAACAGCCCTGGGTAAATATAACTCCATCTTCCAAGCGGAATGCATTGGTATAATCCAGGCTGCAAATGCAGTTCTACGGCGAAAGGTAAATGAGCACAACATCAGAATCCTCACAGATAGCGCTGCCGTACTACAAGCCCTGAACAGAAGAGAACACAACTCAGGACTCACTATACAGTGTCACCATCTGTTGGAAGAAGTAAGTAAGACTAACAGAGTCACTCTCCAATGGATAAAGGGACACAGCGGATCCAGGAGAAATGACGAAGCGGACGCCCTGGCTAGGAGAGGCTCGGAAATGCAACCAGCAGGACCAGAGCCAATTGTTCCCCTACCCACTAGTCAACTTCGATCCTAGATCCGACATCGAACTGAAGAACTACATCAAAACTACTGGACAGGTATAAAAGATTGTAGACAGTCGAAGGAGGCCTTCCCGGTTCTTAACCGAAGGTACTCCCGTAAACTACTAAATCTAAACCGTGACAAACTCCGACGAATCGTCGGTATTGTCACTGGCCATTGTTCACTAAACAAGCACCTTTATACACTAGGTATTACTGATAGCCCCCTTTGCAGGGGGTGCATGACAGCAGAGGAGACAGCCGCGCACGTACTCCTGGAGTGCAGCAGCGTGGCGTCTCAGAGGAATCAATACCTCGGGGAGCCGGGGACGCCCAGGGAGGCCTGCGCCGACACTGCAAAGCTGCTGGCTTTCCTGGAAGACATCGGATGGCTGGACTGAACAAACGCCGTCCGACACGCAAAAAGGGCCCATCAGTGGCCTAGTTGCGGAAACCAGTCCGCTCACCAAGTACCAAGTACCAAGTACCCATGGGCATATTTTATATCCTTCTAATATTATAAATCTGTAAATTTGATACACGCAAAAATACCACACATAACAACTTGAAACTCCTCACGATCTTGGAGATGAGGGAGGCACATGTCCAGCAGTGGACGACTGAGATGACGATGACGCTAATATGTGTAATATTTTAAGAGGGAACACTAAAAACCAGTAATACGTACCTCTGCCACTACGTAGCATATCATAAGAAAAGTGTGAAAGGGTTTCACACGGTTTCTAAAATACAAATTCCAAGCCAGTGCGCAGCCAAGAGGTGTGAACAGGAGGTGGCGAACCGGCTCCCAGGAGTCCTGACATGAAGAACACACATCGTTAACTTTGCTTTTATCTAAAGGCGAAGGTATGTGAAGGAAAATATTTAATCCGTAAACTAACTTATATTTTTTTGTAGTTTATAAGTACATTTTTGTTTTATATTCTGTATAAATTACACAATAAAGAGTTTATCTATAGTAAAAATTTGTTATTGTTAAAATTACTTTGTGTAAGAGTGTGCGTTAGTTACAATATTTTGGGTATGATGGGACTGACATATCACATCACATCATATCACATGAGAGGTAGTTGCCATACCCACCATGCTTGGCAGGCGGGTTGGCGAGCGCAGTACGGGATGGTGATACACGGAAAGACGCTGCTGCCCATCTACCGGAAGCATCTCTTAGCAGGCTCTTACTGCATTCACGAGTATGAGAGGAGGGGAATCATTCTACTGCCGGCACCCCCACGGCACCCCACGGCATTTTAAAATTAATATAATGAAATTGTAATACGTTTCGCGAATCCAAAAAATATTTGTGAAGATGCGAGCCAAGATTGCGGAAGAGATTCTCATCCTAAATTTATATCTCAAGTATATTAAAGCTAGCGAAGATTTGCTGACGATGTGGATTTGGAGACTTTAGAGTTTATAGTCTGACACGTTCAAATTCCAAAGTCAGCATTATTTCTAATGGTTCTCCGGTTCATACGTTTATCATCATCATTATCATCATCTCAGCCCTAGGATGTCGACTGCTGGAAATAGGTGTCTCCCTCGTTGATATTCAAGAACTGATCATGCTTGTTGCCATACTAATAACGCTTGGCAAGCGGGTTGGTGAGAATGGAATATTGATACACGGAGAGACGCTGCTGCCCATCTTCCGGAGGCTGACTTTGGAATTTGAACGTGGTGAGTATGAGTACTTGGAGATCCATGAAGTTGACCTGTGTCCAGCAGTGGACGTCCTACTGCTGTGAAGATGATGATGAATAACGAGTAACAGACATTTTTCTTTTTATTGTTGTACTACCTTGCCTCATAGAGATATCTTCATCATCATCATTTCAACCGTAAAACTAGTCTTCCCGGGACCACGATGGCTGCAATCCTGTCGAAACGTCGGGCAATAATAAAGGTAAATAGCGCGATAAATACCCGTTTAAATATGTGTTAATAATGAACCGTAAAACTTCCACTATTGACCACAGACCTACCTCATGAATCTCCATGAGAGGTAGTTACCATACTCACCACGCTTGGCAGGCGGGTTGGCGTGCGCAGTACTGGATGTTGATACACGGAAAGACGCTGCTGCCCATCTTCCGGAGGTGCTTAGTCTAAGGTAAATGTGTTGGACCATCAATTCTGTATTTTGACATCCTTATGACTATTTTACACATTTTACGCAATAAATTATATTTCATTTCAGGCTCTGTATCCACGGGCATGGGAGGTAACATTCTACTGCCGCCCCCACGCCAATAGAGATATGGCCAAAGTGCATTGTTGATGTTTGATGCACAAAGCTAATGAAAACACGAAGGTGTTTGCACAGTCCCAGTCCACAAACAGGGCGAGATTACCCGGGCGACAAGGCACTCGGGTGACGCACTTGGCAAATAATACGAGCGCCAGATTTTATGAAGCTCATGCATATTGAATGAACCATGTTAGACGTTCCATACGTTTTTGGGAACGTTATTTTTGATTTGTCTTTATTTTATTAGTATCTCCATTTTTTTTATATATTTCTTAGGTAATTCAAACTTAGACGAGATATAACAGGACAAGGCACGCGCCTACTTCTCAATACAAAAAATCTGCCATTTTTAGCGGGGGGAGAAGAAACACACTCATTATAACCATAGTACACTACACTACACTACTAAGTTTATTATTTTGACATGACGTGATTTTTGAACGAGTGAGCGAAGCGAACAAAGATCTTAGTGGCAACTAGGTATTTTTGCTGAATGTTTGTATGTATATTTGTATGTCCGCAATTTTTGTCCGAGGATATCTCTTGAACGGATGATCGGATTTTGATGACATTAAAAACTTAAGGAGATTACATGAAAACAAATCGACTGTCGTGTGAGATTTTTTGATTTACGGGGTAGTTTTTAAGATATGGCAGTTTAATTGATTTTTTTTGTCCGAAGATAACTCTTGAAAGGATGATCGGATTTTGATGAAATTTAAAATGAGGAATTATTACCAACACACAGTCAATAGCTGACTCAACCCTCGCCACTGGACAATTTTTTGTATTTTTTAACAATATTGTAACAAATCCATGTAACGGAATCTTCGAACGTTATTATATATGACCCACTTTCACCCTTATCCCTGAGAAATATGTATATGTCTATTTCTAAAAAATCTACAATGGTATAATATTGTAGATTTTTTGTAGAACTTTTTAAGGTGTACAATACTGTAGTACATTAATTTGATCTATCTCGTAGTGTTCAGTTTCAATGTAATGTGTCGTTTTCAATGTAAGCGCAAAAAAATATGTTTTTTACGACATCACATTAGAAACCTACAAAATTATCAGTGTATCTCTACTACGTTATGCATGTATTATACATAAAAAACTTTCTCTTGAATTACTCTATCTATTAAAAAACGGCATCAAAATCCGTTGCGTAGTTTTATAGATAAAAATATAGGGACAGACAGACAGCGGGAGGCAACTTTGTTTAATACTATGTAGTGATGAAAAAAGATTAAATGATTTGAGTCTTTTTGAGTTTTCCGATATTTCAACGCAGTTTTAAACGTAGGTATACCATGAGAGAGGCATGTGTTCAGCAGTGGACGTTTTACGGCTGAAATGATGATGATGATTTGTAACTTAACCGACTACACCTACATTTTTATAAAAGGAAATATTTTCCAAAACGTCCCATAGCAATAATGTTTAACGATAGCGCGAACTATTGCGTCAGCGGCTATAAAATCCTATTGAAAACTTGTATGGATTTTATAGCATTCATTATTTTCTCCTGCGCTATAAAATATTTCTTACTCAGACCTTACTTCATTTTCATTTTAGTATTTGCTGTGACATTTTGTTTAATTTAAGTACCTATGTACTCAAATTGTGTAACTTAACTTGTTCCTTATACGGTATTAGTTTTAATGCCATAGCGAAATCTGAAATATTTAATACCCGTGATCTTTCTCGGGTCATAACTAGTTTCCATTCTTCGACTGTGTGTGATTGTCCTACGCTATGTTTCCATACTCATTAGTGACAGGGAATTAAAAAGGCATCACCCATCCCAAGGCATCACCCATTATATTATGGGGCTGGTTTTGGCCGTCCTTATATTATAAGCTCCATTGCTCGGTGCTCAACAACCATAAAACACGAATTGCTTTATTTATTTAAAAGGTGAGGCACAGCACAAAGAAAGTTTTAACAACCAAACCTACGATATCTACGAGTACATATGTTGAATATTGGAAAAACCTTATCGAATAATTATTGTTTTGTCATCGGTCCTGGATAAGTATGCAAAATTTCAATTAAATCTGATCTGTGAAAGTTATAACAACGTTCGAAGATTCCGTTACATTAGTTATAACTTTGTTAAAAAATACAAAAAATTGTCCCGTGGCGGGAGTTGAATTAGCTATTAACTGTGTGTTGGTAATATCTCCGTCATGTTTTAAATTTCATCAATATCCGATATACACGAGAGTTATACACGAACAAAAAAAAAGATTAAACCCCCAATATCTCAAAATTTACGCCGTGAATCAAAATTTCCACACGAAAATCAATTTGTATTGATGTAATCTACCTATGTTTTAAACTTCATCAAAATCGTTCAAGAGTTATCTTCGAACAAAAAAAAACAATTAAACTGCCATATCTTAAAAACTACTTCGTAAATCAAAATCCCACACGACAGTCGATTTCTTTTCATGTAATCTCCTTAAGTTTAAAATTTCATCAAAATCCGGTCATCCGTTCAAAAGATATCCTCGGACAAAAATAGCGGACATACAAATATACATACAAACATTCAGCCAAAACGCCTAGTTGCCACTAAGAACTTCTTTCGCTTCGCTCACTCGTTCAATAAAATTAATAATATTGGTAACTTTGTTTACTGGTTGATAAAGACAAAGTTTGGCTGAAATCCTAAAATCCTAGAAGGTCCTGGAGGTAGACCCAAGACAAGGTGGAGAGATGTAGTGGTAAAGATATCAGTATGACGGATTTCAAAGTAGGTACAAGCTTTGCTTAGTTTCGGACTAGACGCTTCTTGTAGTCCAGCATTATTTAGATTCATCATCATCATCATCATTTCAGCCATAAAACATCCACTAATGGAACAAAGGCCTCCCTCATGGGTCTCCATGAGGGGTAGTTGCCATACTCACCACGCTTGGCAGGCGGGTTGGCGAGCGCAGTATGGGATGTTGATATATGGAAAGACGCTGCTGCCCATCTTTCGGAAGTATCCCTTAGCAGGCTCTTACTGCATCCACGGGCAGGAGAGAGGCAACATTCTACTGCCGGCGCCCCACGGCTTATTTAGATTATAGCTAGGTATTTAAAGAGTACCACCATTAAATAAAACCCGCGGCATAGTCAGCTTCCGGCAGACCTGTGCTTTCCCTTGCACATAGCTGACTTAGCTGACAGGGTGGTGTAGGCGCTGGGCAAGCCTAAGCAAATGTCAATGTCACAGGCGCTGCAGTGTCCCATACAGTATGAATACCAGCTGAGCACGCGTATAAATCATCTACAGAGATGCAAAGGCCATAGGCAATAGGCAGTTGCTTCTCAAGGCTACTAAAGCAAAAAATCGGCTATCTGCGAACCGGACTCGCGCACTAAGGGTTCCGTACCAATAATTGGCAAAACAACTTAAATGTTCTGTGAATATTTCAAGCGTCTACCTGTTGCCGTTGCTAACATCGAACAAAAAACGGCAATAAATCACGTTTTTTGTATGGGAGCCCTTAAATCATCATTTCAGCCGTAGGACGCCCACTGCTGGACAAAGGCCTCCCTCATTGATCTCCAAGTACTGCGGTTGGAAGCCGTCTGCATCCACCGCCGACCAGCAGTTCTCACTAAGTCGTCTGCCCACCTTGTAGGTGGACGTCCTACGCTGCGCTTGACGATCCGTGGCCTCCATTCGAGAACTTTGCGGCCCTTTTTTGCGGAACATCGGCCATCTGTTCTGCGCGCTATATGGCCTGCCCATTGCCACTTCAACGTGCTAATCCGTTTGGCTATGTCGGTGACCCGAGTTCTTCTACGTATCTCCTCATTTCTGATTCGATCCCGTAGTGAAACCCCGAGCATAGCCCTCTCCATAGCTCGTTGAGCGACTCTGAGCTTGTTCATAAGGCCAATAGTGAAGGACCACGTCTCGGTTCCATATGTCATCACTGGTAACACACCTTAAATATTTGTTAATTTTTATTTTTAGAGGAATATACAACTAAATAAATAAATAAATTGAAATATTCTGTGAATATTTCAAGCGTGTACTTGTTGCCGTTAGTAATATCGAGCAAAAAATGCATGTTTGTTTTAAGTACGGAAGCCCCGTTAAATACTTATTTTATTCTGTTTTTAGTATTTTTTGTTATAGCGACAATAGAAATACGTCGTCTGTAAAAAGATCTACTGTCTAGCTATCACGGTTCATGAGATAGAGTCTAGTGACAGACAAACAGACAGACAGACAGACGGATAGCGGAGTCTTGTAATAGGGTCCTGTTTTTACATTTTGGGTACGGAACCCGATTAAAAAGAAATATATCTTCATTTGTATAACATTCCAAACCAACCAATGTTACTAGGTAAACTTTCCCAAAATTCCTTAGTTCTTTTCGTTACCTCACGCACGCATCTTCGGAATAATCTAAAAGGGACAATGTCCAGTTCAGCCTAAAAATGAATGAATGAATGAATGAATATAACTTTATTTATAATATAATATAACTTTTAATGGTTCGTAACCAATTCGTAACTAAATGTATTACAAATTTAAAGTGACGGGTGTCAGTGCCCGATTAGTCCTTAACTAAGGCACGAACTAAAGACGCAGACAAGGGTACGACACCTCGTGTCAGCCGGCCCGTGGTCGCCGCTAATGCCCTAATGCCGTATTGCCGTCATTACGGGATGACTAACAGAATAGTATTATGTATTTCGTTATGTGTTTCATACGCCATAGAGTGCCAGCAGTAAAATTTTACCATTCCTCTTATGTCCGTGGATGCAATAAGAGCCTGCTAAGGGATACCTCCGGAAGATGGGCAGCAGCGTCATTCCATGTAGCAACATCCCGTGCGCTTTCCAACCCGCCTGCCAAGCCTGGTGGGTATGGCAATTACCCTCATGGAGATCCATGTGGGAGGCCTGTGTTCAGTTGTGGACGTTTTACGGCTGAAATGATGATGTATTTCATTGTGTTTATTATTAAGACTACTATTATGCAATATTTATGGATATGATTGATATTATTATGGACAGTGCTAACAAAAAAGGTTTCATGTAAATCGGTACATGCTTTCGGTTGTAATCGTCTCATACACAGACAGACAGACAGCGCTATGCATATTAGGGGGCTTCGCCCCTTAAATAATGTCGGAAATTTTACACAGCACCATCTAAAGTAAGCAAAGTAAACATTAAAAATTATATATACCCTGATAAGAGTGTTTAGAGTATTTGAGTCTTCAGATATAAAAAGTATATTAACTCAATGTTTCAATAATTTTCAAAATATTCTGAAATAAAAAAAAATATAATAATAAAATTAATTTCATAGTAAAAAATGTAGGGTGCTTTTTATCATATTTCTATACTTAACTATACGTTTACAAATAACTACTTATTATATATTTAAAACAATCAATATCGAGCACCCCACGATTTTTTTTACAATTAAAATTATTTTATTTTCATAACTTTATTTTTATTTCAGAATTTTTTAAAATTATTGAAAAAATCTAAATTTTTAGTTCAATTTGCTTTAAAACCGATTTCTGTACTGTACTTAGTACAGAACAGTACAGTACAGTAAAGTACAGTACAGTACACTACAGTAAAGTACAGTACAGCAGAAAACAGTACCGTACAGTACAGTACAGCACAGTAAAGTACTGTACAGTAAAGTACAGTACTACAACATATAGACTTTATTAATACCATCATATAGGGTGGCGACGCATCGCCATAGCATGCGTCAACAGAAAACGGCATGCGTTGCCACGCCAGAAGATTTTACTTGCGGCTATAGATGTTTCACATCAGTAAAATCACTAATCCTGGCGATCCTAATCAGGATAATGAGATAAGCTTATCAAAATATTGTATTGTCGGCGGTCGTTGATACAACATAGAGGTGAAACTAATAAAAGCGTGTTAAAAAAGAAAAAAGCAAACACACAAAACAAATTGTAAACTATTAAGACCGTTATAGTTAGGTTCAACTAGGTTATTATAAAAGAAGAAGAAATAGATGTAGACCCCTGACCTAAGGGCTAGCATATTAGTTAGGCAGGCCCTAACCCTTCCATATAAGTACGTAGCCTTACACAGTGTGTCTACCATGAGTTGTCACTGTTAGATTGCCTGTCGTTGCTACAGAAGTAATAATACGTTGCTATGACATCTGTCAGATTTGTAACTCATGGTACTAAATTTTAAGCAAATAGAGCCCAAACTACAGTCGCTGTAGTATACTGCGTATTTTAGTACCAAACTATCTGCTTGAGGCGCTGTACAAATTTTCATCCATCTCTACAGTCGCTAGCGAGTATAGATTGTAAATACTCATGGTAGAATTACTGATGACACCGCGCGCGTAACCGAAGCTCCCACTATATTAATAATCATACCAAGAATCTAATCACGGGAAACATCATATTTGCACCAAACCTCGGGTCAGCAAACCTGAGAATAATTGGTTGGGGTTGCTTAGACTAAACTAATATTAAAGAAAATTCCCACATAAATTCAACCTTTGCGCGGAGGGTGTAGAGTTTCAATTTATTTATCAGGGCCCGGACTAATTTGTGGACCTAGCGCACTCATTTACAAGGGCCTAAATATGTAACGCAACGCGCTAGGACGGGAGTTGGTCATGGGATATTTAAGGAGTCTGTAGTAAGGTGCAGTAAGGTGGGATATAAAGTGCATGATCACTTTACGTTCGTGGAGTGCTGGCGGTAGAATGTTGCCCCTGCTCTTTCCCTCTGATGCAGTAAGAATCAGCCAAGGGATACCTCCAGAAGATTGGCAGCAGCGTCTTTCGGTGTATCAACTTCCCCAACTACGCTCTCTAACTAGCATGCCAAGCGAGGCGAGTATGGCAACAATCCCCTCATGATGAAGCTCTGCTGCTATGCTCAGCAGTGGACGTCCTACGGCTGGTATGATGACGTAACGCAACGCGCTAGAACGGAGCTGGTCGTAAGATATTTAAGGAGTCTATAATGCACTTGTTATATACCTCTATTTCTCACAGCATCATCTGGCCTCAATGTAAGCAAATCTTGTGTTATGGGTAGGTTCATAGAATATTTTATCATCATCATCATCATTTTCATTTTCAGCCTGTGTGCCACGGTTCCGCCACGGGCCTCGTAGGGGATCCAGGTTACGAAACTCTGCATTATCGAATAGGCATTGTACAGAGGGTTTGTAAGTCAAAATTATATTTTGTCCGTGAGTTAGAAAATACAGATGTTATAGGTATCTACTTTTTGCTTTTTCAATCTAATGAATCTATACTTAGATAAAGCGAGTTGAAGTTTAGAAGTGGGTGCTCGTGACGTTATAATTCTGTACAGAGGCGCATACCAGCGTGTGACATCACGCGGCATTTCGATATAATGTACGACGGTTATTTTTGGATTACGTTAAAAAGAAATAAAACTGGCCAAGTGCGAGCTGGACTCGCCCACTGAGGGTTCCGTAGGTATGAAGGAAAATAATAAGTATTAGTACAAGTTGCACAAAAACGAGTCACTCATCCAATTTATGACCGCGCGTATGGTTGCTTTATCTCGACGATTGATTTCGTACTTTTTTTTTATTTCATTGCAAATGTTAGTTTTTGGATTTTCAAAAATGGAAAGAAGCATGCTGGGCATAAAATTAAGTGACAAAATTAGAAACTCAACAATCAGTGACAAGACAAGACTGAGGGACGTTGTAGAGGTTGTTAGATCCTTAAAATGGAGTTGGGCTGGACACATAATGTAGAATGGAGAACGGTTCCAATGACTCTTCTGTCCGATGTGCCAAGAAAGTCACGGAATGGATGGATCCCGAGAGACTGGAAAAGACACAGAGGTCGACCGGAGAGAAGATGGGCAGATATCTCTTTAGAAAGAACTGGACCAGACTGGGCAAACAAGGCCAGAAACAGAGAGATGGAGGCTTACGCCAAGGAGGCAACTATTACAATTATATGAATTAAATGCAGGTATATGTTATTTTTCAAAAACGTTTACAAATCAGATATTTAATGTTTAATTTTCAAAAAGTAATATGTGAAGTATTAGAATAAGTAATAGAAATAAAGGCTAATTTTATTTTTATTTTATTTATTTAGTCATTGGCAGACAAAACGATTCTCTTTCTAAGTCTCTGACTGCGAATGATGGCCCTAGTATCGGTTAGCATTAATATTAACAACCATGATAGTTTCAAAAGTTATATAATTTGCTTTAGGAAGTGTAAAACAGAATCGACAACAGTGTTAGTTTACTGTCTTCCCCTGCACTACGTTGAACGGTCTACGCCCGGAATGCCTAATTACAAAAATCCCGGGTGTCGCTTGAAACACGTACCTACTCCCATTTCGTAAAAAGTCTCTTGAACCACGTACCTACCATCTCCCTTTTCGCAAAACGACGCACTTGACCTTCTTGTCTCGCTTGTTTAAATTCTCTTTAAGAGTTGTTTGGTGTTTTTTTAAGAAAACGGAGTTTTTATTGAGATAAAATAAAGCCTTCTTAAAATAAACTTTTAACAGTAAATGCGCTTATTTAATTCTTGGATAGGCGTTTTACATTTATCTACAGAAGATGAATGCAGCATTAGCATTATGTTTATGCATCACCACTATTTATAACTCCTTAGTCAAACCTCACTTGCTTTATTTAATTGAATTATGGGTTACCTAGTGCTGCTAAATCTAAGCTTTTTAAAATTCAGGTTGTACAAAATAAACACGTCAAATTACTTTTTAACAATCCATATTTAACTTCCACTAATTATAAAGAACTATAATAACTAACTATTATAATATAATTTATAAAGAAACTAAAATTATGAATTTAAGACAATTATATATAGATAGTACATATGCATAAGGATGCATGTTCATAAAATTTTAAACCACGAAATTCACACAAACTTATCTTATAAGAGGATAAAATAAATAACGACACGTGTTGGTAGTTTACTTGTCCTACTCAGACCACGTACAAAATTCGGTAAAAAAAACAATACTCTATGAAGGCGCACAGCTATACAATAATCTACCCTCCCAAATAAAAAAATGTAAGCTCATTCAACGCGTTCAAATCTAAACTAGCTAAACATGTTACAAAAGACTATTCACTCCTTGAAAAATAAACGCGTTGGATGGAACATCTTTGAACAACTACCGATGTTAACATTTTCTGAAACTTGTTCTCAAGTAAGTGACTGTAATTTGTCTTTTTTGAGAATAAACGATATCAAACAAAAAAAAAGTACGGATCACATAATCTCTACTGTGACCACGCGTCTATGGTAACAAACTCATTGTTGCCATACTCGCGTGGCTTGGCAGACGGGTTCGCGAGCGCATTTTGTGATCTTGATGCACGAAGAGATGCTGCTGTCCATCTTCCGGAGGTATCCCTTAGCGGATTCCTTTTGCATCCACAGGCAAAAGAGGAGGGGCAACATTCTACTGCCCGTACCTCATTCTACAATCTACAACCGCTGACCGTGTCCACTGCTGACATAGGCTTCCCTCATGAATCTCCAAGATCATGAGGAGTTGTTGCCATGCTCGCCACGCTGGGCAGGCGGGTTGGCGAGTGCAGTACGAGATCTTGATCCTAGGAAAGACTTCTGTTGATTCTTACTGCATAGGCAAGATAGTAGAAGCAACATTCTACTGCCGGCACGGCCCGAACAATATAGCCTCTTAAAATAAGCGCAATAAAAGCCTAAATGAAGTGACAAATGAAACAAACCCAATTCGAAACCGCTATAAATATTGACCGGCGAGAAGGGACAATAATTTCCATCCATTAGTTTTACCGAGCACAAGTCCCATGCGGCTGGTACATGAAAAACGGGGCAGCCGGAAAAAGGCGATACAAAGGATTAATTTTGCAAGTATTTTAGCCGGACACAAACATCCATTATATTATTTAAAAAAAAATCGGCCTATGCGAGTTGGACCCGCGCACGAAGAGTTCCATTAATTGGCAAAACAACTTATTCAAAACAAAAATATTCTGTGAGCAAGCGTCTACCTGTTGCCGTTATTAATATCGAGCAAAAAACGGCAATAAATATCACGTTTGTTGTATGGGAGCCCCCTTTAAATATTTATTTTATTCCGTTTTTAGTATTTGTTGTTATAGCGGCAACAGAAATACATCATTTGAAACACGGTTCATGAGATACAGCCTGGTGACAGACAGACAGACGGACAGCGGAGTCTTTGTAATAGGGTCCCGTTTTTACCCTTTTGTTACGAAACCCTAAAAAGGTTTTTATGTATAAGAGATTGGCCAGTAATCTATTTTGAAAATATGATTATTTAAAATTAAGAATGTACGTTCCAATTTCAAAATTTCCCTACACATTTTTTGCGAGCTCATTTAAGGGTCATCAGAAAAATGGATCAGCGCCGGGAACATTTTCGCGCTATGATTTTTTTACGATTTTAAGTGTCGCTCGTAACGGGACGAATTGCACGATTGACTTGAAATGGCATTCATAGATGAAAGCCCTTCCAAGACAATCATGTATCGTTTGTATAAAGAGTTCAAGCGCCGACTAACTTTGCGGGATAAAGAAAGAAGTGGTCGCTCTTTGACGGCAGTTGCCGGAAGGGAACGTGCTAGCAGTGAAAAAACTAATCCAAGACAATAGGCGAGTTACGTATCCGGAGATTAAGGACATCTGCAGATTGGATCGGAAAGTATTCACGAGATTCTACATGTGCGTTATATGCAATTTATTTTAGTTTCTTGTAATAATGCTATGCTTTCGTGGGGTGCCGGCAGTAGAATGTTGCCCCTCCTCTCTTGCCCGTAGATGCAGTAAGAGCCTGCTAAGGGATTCCTTCCTCCGGAAGATTGGCAGCAGTCATTATCAACATCCCGTACTGCGCTCGCCAACCCGCCTGCCAAGCGTGGTGATTATGGCAACTACCCTTTATGGAGATCCATGAGGAAGGCCTGTGTTCAGTAGTGGACGTTTTACGGCTGAAATGATGAATAAAATATACATATCTCTTGAGAAAGCTAGTTTTATTTTTGTATTCCAAGGTATACCCGCCAGATGGCCAACATCCGGTACTGTGCTCGCCAAACCGCCTGCCAAGCGTGGCGAGTATGGCAGCAACCTCTTCATGATCGTCGACAGCAGTCCTACGGCTGAGATGAGATGTTGCATTTAGACTTTAACATTAGCAATTGAACCACCAAAAGGTATTTGACAATGTTTCAAAAAATACAGGTTACTTGAGAACCTTTATTGCAGTCGGTTAAAAATCCGTCCGGCTTTCCCTCTTCTCGTATGTCCGGCAAAAGGTCTCCCCGGTAATTGACTGTCGAATGCGTAATCACGGGAATTTAACATACCCGAGTAATGACCACGTGGGGCGGAACTTTTTAATTTCGCCCCTCATTCGACGTACTGCTACGTTACGTAACGGAACGCGAAATGATTTATGTTCCTGCTAACTCGATTCGCTTAAACGAGACACAAAGTAAAACATGGAGGGCGTTTTACAGAGTTTATGCACAATAAGTAGCGAACGAGTTACGTTATCATCATTAATTATTGTGCTATGACTGTTAGATATGACTAATTTTGAAGACTTGAATATCATGATCATAATTATCAATTCGCCGCAGGACGTCCACTGGACATAGACCTCCCTCATGGATTTCCGGTTGGAAGCGACCTGCATCCTCGCGGTCTTCACCAGGTCGTCAGCCCATCTTGTTGGTGGACGTTCTTCGCTGCGCTTGCCGGTCCGTGGCCTCGGCTCGAGAAATTTCGCCATCATCCGCTTGGCTATGTCGATGACACGAGGTCTTCTACGTATCTCCTCATTTCTGATTCATACTCTGAGGAATTTTGGATGAAAAGACGCTGCCTAGTTTCCTATCCAACTCGGATGGGCATTGTTTGGAAGACTGGAATACGTACGTTTACGTAATTATAGATATTAGACACAATAAAATAAATTAATTCGATATTCCCCTAACGGGAGGCTACTATTAAAGAAAAATATGATTTAAGTTCCCCCGCCGTAGGGTGCCGGCAGTAGAATGATACCCCTCCTTTCATGCCCATGGATGCAGTAAGAGCCTGCTAAGGGATACCTCCGGAAGATGGGCAGCAGCGTCTATCCGTGTATCAACATCCCATACTGCGCTCACCAACCCGCCTGCCAAGTGTGGTTAGAATGGCAACTACCCCTCATGGAGATCCATGAGGGAGGCCTGTGTTCATCAGTGGACGTTTTATGGCTGAAATGATGATGATGATGATGATTTAAGTTTACAGAGCGTCATAAATATCATAAGGCTATCGTAAGAGTACTTGTAACGTCAGGTTTGGTAATTATCCTGTCTGAGATGATAATTATAATCAGAATACTTTAGTTGAGAGAGTAATAGTAATAACATGAATACAACATTATGTATACAATACAACATTATACATAACATACAACATTATATATAACAATATTATAAAGCCGAAAGTTTTTTGTATGGAGGTTTGTTACCTCTTCACGCAAAAACTAGCGTACGTATCGAGCTGAAATTTGGCAAACGTACAGATGTTGACTAGGATTAACAAATAGGCTACTTTTTACCTAGGTACAACGTATGTGAAGCGGTGGGCATAAGCTAGTTATAGATAGATAGAAGATAAAAATACTTTTTTGCATACCCTACAACTAATCATAATAACAAGAAACACTGAAAAACAAAGTGACAATTGGTGGCATTATCTATACACTAATATTATAAAGTGGTAAAATTTGTGAGTTTGTAAGGTTGTCGGGGGTAATCTCTGGATCTACTGAACCGATATCCTAAATTATTTTACTAATAGAAAGCCACAGTATTTGTGAGTGTCATAGGCTATAAATTACCGCCCAACGATATCCAAAATTATTTTACTAATAGAAAGCCACAGTATTTGTGAGTGTCATAGGCTATAAATTACCGCCCAACGAAGATATTGTGAATACTATACATACGTATAGGGGAAGTTTACACCTACAAACACAAGTAGTTGTTGACCTCCTTTCCGATTAGTACATATTGTGTGCCCACACGTTAAACATCAATTCATGCACACACATATACAACATGCCTAAACTATAATGTAACTTTACCGTAGTCGGGTTAAATGTATAAACTGCATAACATTACTACATAGGGATTGTATAGCAATCCGAGCAAAACTCGACGAAAAGCTAATTTTCCACTGCCGTCGAATTCAAGTAGAATGTAATGTGAAGATTCACATAACATTCACCAAACTAATCTCAACTGTAACGCAAAAGATCGAAATTTAAGGCGTCAGGTGCGAAAACATGGGGTTATTTAATTAGGCAGGTTCACACTCATACGAGCTGTAGCGCCGGCACGCTGTCATGAGCGGGGCGATTAACGGGTAAACTATTTTGCAATATAAGTTTTATCGAAAGTTCCATCTAGGGTTGTTGCGAATATCAGCATCAGCATCCGCTGATGATCAGCATTGATTTAAACACCAGGATCAGCATCCGCATTGATCGTTGCTGATTTTCAATGCTGATTTCCGAGTCGCGACATGACCCGAAGAGGCGGGGCTCAAAGCGCATTTTTGTACAAATTAGGTAAACAAGTACAAACAACACACAAAGGGTGTTCCCTGTGCTACCCTTTGTGTACTAAACCCTCGAAAAATGCAAGATTTTTCGAGCCTTGGTTTCTATTTGAAGAACCGCCTACATTAAGTATGTAAGTGTGGAACACTAAGTTTGCGAGCCCGACACGCACTTGGCCAAAATCAGCATCAGCATCAGCATCCGCTGATGTCAAGATCAAAAATCAGCATCAGCATCAGCATCCGCTGATGTCAAGATCAAAAATCAGCATCAGCATCAGCATCCGCTGATGTCAAGATCAAAAATCAGCATCAGCATCAGCATCCGCTGATGTGTCAAAAAGCCGCATCAGCAACAACCCTGGTTCCATCTCAGCCGTAAGGATGCGGTCCACGTCCACTACAGGACAAGGTGAATTAGGGGGTTGTTGCCATTATCGCCACGCTTGGCAGTACACCAGCGCATCTTCCGGAAGTATCCTTTGACAGATTCTTACTGCATCTACGGGCAAGATAGGAGAGGTAAACTCCACCGCCGCCACCTCACGGCGAATTAGTGAAACGCGAAATTGCAAGTTTACGTTTCACTAATCGTAAAACTGGTCTATAATTTGTTTTGTTTCTTTTGTATTATTTATTTAAGTATATTTGTATATCCGATAACTCGACACTTCCAATATTAACTATAAGCTTTTTTTTATGTCACGCGGTGCAACTAATACGCAGCAAAGAAGAAAGGGTCTACTTGGAGAATTCCTATTTAATTTCCCTTGCCTTATGTTACGTTTGACGGAGTTGGAGCAGTTTCCGTCCCAAGTGGTTTTGTCCTCTAGGTAATCTGATTGTTTAATGTTTATTGTTCAAAAATAAATGTAATTTATCAGATAAATCATTACATCCATCATATTTAAACACATTAAAATTCAGGTTAAAGTTGCATATTGCACGACAAAGGAACATATTCATAACTCTTATACACTTTCAAAATTAATGCTGTTATTTAATATATTCTGCTACTCACTTGGGAGTTGTAGAAGCGTATACATAGCCTTTAAAAGATATTTTAATCTTATGGAGCCTAGTAGGATACCTAGGGCACAGCGAGTATATTTCGATTTCTTGTATTTACATTGCGATTGTCGCTGTTCTTCTTATACGAAGCAATATTTTTATAGGTGTACAATAGCTTCTCATAAATATATCATGACAAGCTACTGTCATTATGTTATATCTTAAAAAAATAATAAAACAACTACCAATTTGAAGTAAAAAGAACATTAAAAATCACATTATTAACACATATTTAACCGGGTGTTTATCGCGCTATTTACCTTTATTATTGCCCGAAGTTTCGACAGGATTGCACCCATCGTGGTCCCGGGAAGACTGACATGTTAGAGGTAACCGCAGCAAAGCGAAGGCGTCTTTTCAGACTACCCTCACTTGGTCTTCATAAATATAGTAACGTAAACGTCGGGCAATAATAAAGGTAAATAGCGCGATAAATACCCGGTTAAATATGTGTTAATAATGTGTCGTGATCGCGAAAGTTTAAAAAGGACTATTAAAAATCACAACATTAAATATCAGTATTTTTGTTGTTACTGAAAAAGTTAAAATACCTGACGCCAATATCGTCAATTTCGCTTTAAACGCTTGTCGCTCCGCTCGTGACACAGGTAAGTTGTCGGCTGCGAGTGAGCGCGCCCGGAGGACGCCTCGCTGCCCGCCTAATCCTGACGAATTAGGGTTAAGTATCTTCAACATCCAGTCTCAAGGTGGCGCTACATATGTGATCATCATTACCATCATTATTACAGCCGTAAGATATCCACTGCTGGACATAGGCTTCCCTCATTGACTTAGAGATCCAAGTGCATGAGGGGTTGTTGCCATACTCACCACGCTTGGCAGGCGGGTTGGTGAGCGCAGTTCGGGATGTTCTTACACGAAAAGACGGTGCTGCCCATCTTCTGGAGATATCCCTTAGCAGATTCTTACTGCATCCATGGGCAGGAGAGGAGGGGTGACATTCTACTGCCGGCACCCCACGGTAACCTTTAATAACGAAAACAAATATAACTGGAACAAAAGCAATGCCTAAGTGCTCTTCAAAGTTTTTCGGAAGCAATAAAGCTTCTAACTCCAAGATATCTCGTTACAAAGTTAGCTCTCATTGTGGATTCTAGGACTTTCAGTCATTAGGGCTAACGAGCGGGTGAGGTCGGGTAACGTCGCTTATACCGGCATGTAGGGTAGAATATAAGGTGCTAACAAATTAGTCATGGTTATTTTTACAGCTGATGGTACTCGGTTCTCGGAGTACATTTATGTATGAAACATCATAATGTTTTGTTATGTTTTTTTGGAGAAAACTAGGAAACAAATTTGCTACGTTAAAATACCCTGTTAATAAGATAAATAAATGAGACCTCTTTAGACATATTCTAGAACCTCTTTAAACCATCATTCAAGTGGCCTCATAAAGTTAATAAATAAAATACTTGAATCATAATGACATTTAAGATAAACAACTTTTGATGTGACAAGACAGACAGTGTTAAACATCTTGACATAATAGGGGTGATTATTTTAAAAATGAATTATAATTTATTTTTTTGTTCAGTAAATGAAAACCATAAAAAATATATACAAAGGTTCTTTATTTACAGTTAAAAGTTAATTATCGCCGTGGGGCGCCGGCAGTAGAATGTTGCCTCTCCTCTCTTACCCATGGATGCAGTAAGAATCTGCTAAGGGATACCTCCGGAAGATGGGCAGCAGCATCTTTCCGTGTTTTTTTTTCACTACCCTATACTGCGCTCGCCAACCCGCCTGCCAAGCGTGGTGAGTATGGCATCAACCCCCTCATGACTACACAACTAAAAACCAGGCCCCGAGTCCCCGGCGGCCCCGCTAATCCTGGCTACGGTAGCAGTCACGGTAACGGCGGGGCTAGGGGTGCTAAGAATCCCCGGGAGACGATCGGCTACCAACCCCTACGACGACCACTGGCCCTGGTAACACACAACATCCGCACTTTGAGGACAGACGATAAGATTGTTGAGCTGGAAGAAGAAATTAGTAGATTACACTGGGACATTTTGGGGCTATCAGAAGTCCGTAGAGAGGGCGAGGACACGATATCCCTTAAGTCCGGTAACCTACTATACTACCGGGAGGGCGACCAACAGTCCCAAGGTGGTGTCGGGTTTCTCGTTCACAAGTCACTCATTAACAACATTGTCACCATCGACAGTGTGTCGAGCAGGGTCGCGTACCTAACACTCAGAATATCTAAGCGATATTTGCTGAAGGTCGTTCAGGTATATGCGCCGACCTCGTCACACCCAGATGAAGAAGTAGAGTCTATGTATGAGGACATCAGTAGAGCCATACATACGAACAACACTCACTTCACTGTTGTAATGGGGGACTTCAATGCAAAGCTAGGCATGAGAAGCGATGATGAGTTGAGAGTGGGGCAATTTGGGTATGGGCAACGGAACCCAAGGGGACAGAGGCTGGCCGATTTTCTGGAGAAAGAAGGACTCTTTATGATGTTTTCTTTCTTCCAGAAGCCGCCTCACAGGAAATGGGCCTGGATGAGTCCCAATGGTTCTACGAGAAATGAGATTGATTTCATCCTGACCAACAAGAAACGAATATTCAATGATGTCTCTGTGATTCACAGGGTGAAAACCGGCAGTGATCATCGAATTGTAAGGGGCACATTGAATATAAACGTTAAACTTGAAAGGTCCCGTTTGATGAAATCTACGCTCCGACCCACTCGCGCACATATCCAAAACCTCGAGAGCTTTCAACTCGAACTCGAAAATCGCTTTGACTGTCTAGGAGTAGATGCATCGGTGGACGAGATCAATAACAGGTTCGTAGAAACCGTCCATACGGTGGGGTCTCAGTTCTTAAGACCCCCCGTACTAATAGACCTCAGAAACTTTCTGATGACACCCTAAACCTCATGGCTGAACGACGTTCTTTGCGACTGCAGTCTCCCGATGATGCTCAGTCACACCGGCAGCTCAATAGACAAATTTGGAAATCCTTGCGGCACGATATTCGTACCTTTAATACAGCCAGTATTAAAGCTACGATAGAGCGGAATAAAGGCTCCAAAGTGTTCGCGAGAGATAGTTCTATTGGGCAGAGCCAGATGACGAAGCTAAAGAGGGAAGATGGCAGCATAACGTCAAGTAAAGCAGAAGTGTTAAGGGAAGTCGAAAGGTTCTATGGACGGCTCTACGATTCGGTCACGAAACCTGTTTGCAGTGCGGCCAACGACCCAAGAGCTAAACTGACCCGACATTATACCGAGGATATCCCGGACATCAGCCTGTACGAGATCAGGATGGCCTTGAAACAGCTTAAGAACGACAAGGCGCCGGGTGAGGACGGAATCACTTCAGAGCTTCTGAAAGCGGGTGGATCACCGGTACTTAAAGTCCTTCAGAAGCTATTTAATTCCGCCTTGCTTGAAGGTACGACGCCAAAAGCATGGAACAAGGGCGTGGTGGTTCTGTTCTTCAAGAAAGGTGACAAAACCTTACTTAAGAATTACAGACCCATCTCGCTGTTGAGCCATGTTTATAAGCTGTTTTCAAGGGTCATCGCGAACCGTCTCGAACGCAGGTTTGATGACTTCCAGCCTCCCGAACAAGCCGGGTTCCGAAAAGGCTACAGTACCATAGACCACATACATACGCTGCGGCAAGTCATACAGAAGATCGAAGAGTATAACTTGCCGCTATGTCTTGCGTTTGTGGACTATGAGAAAGCCTTCGATTCGATCGAAACATGGGCGGTGCTTGAGTCTCTCCAACGATGCCGAATTGACTATCGGTACATCGAAGTGTTGAAGTGTTTGTATACAAACGCCACTATGTCAGTCCGAGTACAAGAACAGAGCTCGAAGGCGATTCCCTTAAAAAGAGGCGTAAGACAGGGAGACGTAATCTCTCCGAAACTGTTTACGACCGCTTTGGAAGATGCCTTCAAGCTCCTGGAATGGAAAGGGCTGGGTATCAATATTAACGGCGAATACATCACTCACCTTCGATTTGCCGACGATATTGTGGTCATGGCAAAATCGATGGAAGAGCTCAGCACGATGCTCGAAGGCCTCAATCGAGTCTCCCAGCGGGTAGGCCTTAAAATGAACATGGACAAGACGAAAATCATGTCAAATGTCCATGTCGTGCCTGCCCCAGTTATGGTTGAGAACTCGGCTCTTGAAGTTGTAGACGCGTACGTATACCTAGGACAAACAGTCCAATTAGGTAGGTCCAACTTCGAGAAAGAGGTCAATCGTCGAATCCAACTCGGATGGGCATCGTTTGGGAAACTGCGCAACGTCTTTTCGTCCAACATACCTCAGTGCCTTAAGACGAAAGTCTACAACCAGTGTGTGTTACCAGTGATGACATACGGAACCGAGACGTGGTCCTTCACTATTGGCCTTATGAACAAGCTCAGAGTCGCTCAACGAGCTATGGAGAGGGCTATGCTCGGGGTTTCACTACGGGATCGAATCAGAAATGAGGAGATACGTAGAAGAACTCGGGTCACCGACATAGCCAAACGGATTAGCACGTTGAAGTGGCAATGGGCAGGCCATATAGCGCGCAGAACAGATGGCCGATGGGGCAGCAAAGTTCTCGAATGGAGGCCACGGATCGGCAAGCGCAGCGTAGGACGTCCACCTACAAGATGGGCAGACGACTTGGTGAGAACTGCTGGTCGGCGGTGGATGCAGACGGCTTCCAACCGCAGTACTTGGAGATCAATGAGGGAGGCCTTTGTCCAGCAGTGGACGTCCTACGGCTGAAATGATGATGATGATGAAAAGTTAATTGTTATAATGTAATGTTTTCTTTTTTAATTTTTGTTTTTAATAAAATTATCTCTTAAAATATCCGTGACTAATTTGTTAGCATCTTGTATATATGAAATTACTTCAATACACACAACACTGGTGTTGGCCGAGTGGTATGCACCACAGACTTTCAATCCGAAGATCGCGGGTTCGATACAGGCCGTGAAGCAATGGATTTTTGTTTATTTAAAAATGTATGTGCCCATTTAACACATGTTTTACGGTAAAGGAAAACTCATGAGGAAGCCCGCGGTTTAGTCAGCTTAACACGTATTGACCTGTTCCTTCCTCTGACTGAAAGCCGACTAAGCTGGAAGGATGGTATAGATGCTGGGCGTGCCTAATCCATCTAACACTGCAGCGTCCTGACAGCATTATCATCAGTTGCTGACGCTGTATAAATCATCTATAATAGATGTAAAGACCTACCTACACAACTGGTGGGTTATTTTATGAGCAACAATGTCGTTGGGACACATGTTGGAAACCATCCAATATTCCATCAACACGTCTGATTTGTAGATGAAGATTCCCATAAATAGACTTTTAGGGTTCCTCCGGACCAAAATGGTAAGAAACCCTTGTTAATGAAATAAAAGGAATGGTTTGTAACTTTGTCTGTTTGTCAGTCCGTCTGTCACAGATGGATATTTTGAGAACCACTGATGCTATCGACTTGAAATTTGAAATGGTAGTAGATAAGGCTTATTCACTAATCATCATCATAATTTCATTCGTAAAACGTCCACTACTGAACACAGGCCATGGACATTCATGAGGGGTAGTTGCCATACTCACCACGCTTGGCAAGCGGGTTGGCGAGCGCAGTGAGAGATGTTATTACACAGAAAGACGCTGCTGCCATGCCCATCTTCTGAAGGTATCCCTTAGCAGGCTCTTACTGCATCCACGGGCATGAGAGGAGGGGTAACATTCTAATGCCGGCACCCCACGGCAAACTAATATCGCATACAATAAATGACGGCCAACTGTGAGTTGGACTCGCACACGAAGGGTTCCGTGCCATTATTCAATCAAAATCACGTTTGTTGTATGGGAGCCCCCTTAAATATTTATTTTATTCTGTTTTCAATATTTGTTGTTATAGCGGCAACAGAAATACATCATCTGTGAAAATTTCAACTGTCAAGCTATCACGGTTCACGAGATACAGCTTGGTGACAGACAGACGGACATCGGAGTCTTAGTATTAGAGTCCCGTTTTATCGTTAGGCTACGGAACCCTAAAAGAAAAGGGTGTCAAAAATGTTAATCGTAGTTACTAGGTCATGTGGAGTATTATATTAAAGGCTGTATTTGCACATTAATAATCAGTTTTTAGTCTCCCACTATGCTGTATAGTTTTCGACGTATTAACAAAAAATCTGAAAGATATACCGTGTCTTAGAGAACGAGCCGCCGAAATTTCGACGTCGTTAGTGCGGCCCGTAACAAAGAATCCTCCACTCGAGATAATATTCCTTAAACATCGTCTCGGCATTAAGGAAGGTAAGGCGATTTGCGACAGCTCAGTGCGCGGTGAAAAATTAATAAAAATCCCTTACGGAGTCCTGCAAACGAACCACTCTAGAGTAGGACAACACTAGAAAGAAAAAAAATATTTGACTCAGAAATCAAATAAATAAATAGTGCTGGACACTACACACAACTCATCTAGTTCTAAATTAAGCAAAGCTTGTACTGTGAACACCAGATTATTGAGAGAATACGTATTTATCAATCCATTAAACAAAATAAACAAAATGACTTAAACATGAATTTTCTGATTTGTGGGCCAAAAGGTCCATATAATTATAACGCTGGTATTCTGGCAGGACCTTCACCAAAAAATAGCCCAAACCCGGGACAAATATCTGCAGAACAATTACAAACATTTGTCCCGTGACGGGAATCGAACCCCTGCGTATCAATCGGCTTTTAGACCAACTGTTTTTTATAAAAATATTTCATTGAGAAATCGTGGTTAGTAAGAAGCTCGTCTATATCGCCCGCCTCCCTTTGAGACTAAGCTATCTGTTAATCTACGTCTGAGTGTACCCACCAATAAAGTCGGCGACTGTACAGACGCAGATGAAAGTCAGCGGTAGCTACTCGTATGGTCTAGAAGTTTTTTCTCTGGAAATTTATTTTTGAGTTCGAATAGAGACACCTCCTTTGATACCCATATCGAAGTTGTGAAAAATATGCAGTTTGCCATTTTGTAACGGCGGCCTACTTGAATTTACAATGATACTGATAAAATTAGATTGTCATCAGGACTAAAGGTTTGTACCAAATATTAGATCGATCTGCCAACAGGAAGGAAATACAATTTCAAGTACTAAATTTGACCCAAATGATAATTAATAACGAAATAAAACCGTTTTAAAACATTAGCAAATAGAGATATTAAAGTACTAAATTTGACCCAAATGATAATTAATAACGAAATAAAACCGTTTAAAAACATTAGCAAATAGAGATATTAAGGTACATATGTACATGAATGAATCTGTTTGCTTCCCTGTTTTAAGAAGCAATTAGAAAAAACAGCGCTTATGAAAAGGTAGTTTTTTGTGTCGGAGTCGGAGCAAATTCCATTCCAAGCATTTTTGTCTTTTAATCCGATATTTTATAGAAGGTTATTAAGGAATACTGTAACCGGGTATTTATCGCGTAAATTACCGTTTTATTTCTCAATATGTCGACAGGATTTCACGAGGCATGCATGTTTAGATACTAATAATGCGTTGTAATCGCGAAAGTTTAAAAAAGATAATTAAAGTGTTTTTTTTTTGTGAAGGCTACATTTCAACATTATTTTTATTTGTTATTAGGAATTCGCCGTGGGGTGCCGGCAGTAGAACACTAGTACTGCATCCATATGCAGTAAGAGTCAGCTAAGGGATACCTCCGCAAGATGGACAGCAGCGTCTTTCCGTCAACATCCCGTACTGCGCTCGCCAACCCGCTTGCCAAGCATGGCGAGTATGGCAACTACCTCTCATAAAGATCCATGAGGGAAGCCTGTAATAAGTAGTGGACGTTTTACTATCAGCTTTTCTGAGATAGATAGTTTAATTCTTGTATAATCATATTTTTCCTGCCTTTACGAGGAGTCTTTGCATCTATATCAGATGTAAAGGCCGGTGCTTAACTGTTAAACGGAAACAGCACTAGAGAAGGTAACACTAGCAAGGTAAAATCAGACGGTTCTTTGCAAAATTTCCTTCAACTTTACTGAGTACAATAGAGTGTAGATTTTTCCATTTACCCTAAACTTAGTAAGTGCTCTTCACTAAGAGATACTTTGTAGTGAAACTTGTGTATTTTTCTGCGAAGAAGAAAAATAATATGTATTATTTCTGTGTTGAGCTTGCGCGGACGGATTCGCTACAAAAATACATTGTGCACTCCACGCAATATTACACGGAGTTTTAACTGTGTTTTTGCAAAATATGGTCGAGGCTTTTTCTTTAACCGACTTAAAAAGGAGGTTTTCAAGTCGTCTGTAATTTTTTTTTGACCATCTTACAATCATATTACTGAAAGAATACATAGTACATAGAATTTACGTGCCTTGTACATTATTCTACATACCTGATGTTTCCTCTAGGGGTAGGAATGACATCAGGATTTTTATCCCTGATATCTCCCTCAGGGGATCCAACACGGGAGACGGCAGACCTACGTCAGAAAAACTACGGCGAATACCCTTTCTTCTCTAGGATCGAGCAAAGAATCTCGTCTAATCTCAAGTGTTAAATAAGAGACGGTCTCCTAACGGTTGTCCCGACTTAAAGCCACCGCAAGGAACCAATTACACCGGCCGATGCTCCCAATGAACAAGTACAGCAAATAAAGGTATTAAGCAAATGGAGTGCCCCAGGGGCAGCCGTGGACTCGGGACCCATTTCCTTTCTTAAAGTTGTACACGACGTCTACACGGTCGCGACATGCTGCTAACTTTTACATTATTGCAGTGAACAATGAAATTAGTATAACAAAGTGAATATTGGCTTTCAATGTTAAAACTACTGTATATTTTTTGTTAGACTTCCAGAAAGAGATATGCTAAAACAAACAGACTAGAAAATTAAAAATTGTATTTTGGTTAAAAGTATCTTAATCTTTTTCATAATAATGTAAATAAATAATTGGCTCTAAGTTAGTGCATCAGTATTTATCAAGAGCTTTCAATTCTTATATATATGATAGTAAAAGCCTGATATTTTAATATTACAAACAGACAGTATAATCGTCATTATCATTGTTAGTTTGTATTGACCCACTGCTGGGCATAAGCCTCCTTCCCTAACCACCAAACAGCTCTACTTTGAGCTTTTTACATCCAACCCTGTGCAACTATATCGTCCATCCATCTTGCAGGTGGTCTGCCGAGAGGTCTTTTTAATCCCCGGGATTAGAATAGACACTTAAATCTTATTTATTTGTATATACATCAAGTAAAAACAAGTACAAGTATATACAATTACAAGTATTATTAAAATATGGGATTATCTGGGGAGTCTCCCCGCGACCACGACCAGGTGCAATCCGGTCGAAACGTCGGGAATAAAATAAAGGTAATTGCGCGATAAATACCCGATAATCCCATATTTTAATAATGTGTTGTGATCGTGAAAGTTTAAAAAAGACAATTACAAGTAGATAAAAATGTAAATAAATTATTGGCTCTAAGTTAGTGCATCAGTATTTAATAAATAGCTACGGATTTGTTATAATAAAAAAAGCTTTCCTTCCTCAATTTTTTTACGCAACGGCAGAGGTAGTGTTGTACCACAGCGCCAAGTAAACGTATTAAACTCGCGCGTTCTCAGATTTGGAGCCAGGCCAGTAAACAGGGATGCTTTATGCCATTGTTTAGTCCGGGAGAAGATATTATTGTAAATTGAAACAAGACAACACGGCCACATAAGTGAACTAGCAGACAAGCATCATCATTTCAGCCGTAAAACGTACACTACTGAACAAAGGCTCCAGGTTCCTAATTGCTCTGCAAGTACTTTCCATGAGGGGTTTTTGTAATACTCACCACGCTTGCGATACGAGTAGTCGAGTGCAATGCGGGATGTTGATACAGGTAAAGACGCTGCTGCCCATCTTCTGGAGGTACCCCTTAGCAGGCTCTTACTGCATCCACGGGCATGAGAGTATGGGCAACATTCTACTGCAAGCACCCCACGGACGACAAGTGCATTAAATAATAAAAAAATCCTATACACAACACACCGCACCATCTTGTTCCAAACAAAGCGTAACTTGGACTATGATATCATATGAATGAATAAAAATCTCTATTTTACACCAAATACAGAACATAAAAATCAAGTTAAAAATAACATTTAACAGCTAAAGGTACAACAGGCTGTCTTATCGCTGAGAAGCGATCACTTCCAGACTGTCTTTAGATGGAGAAGATTAAGATCACAGAAGTAGTGGTCGAGGGTGTGGTAAGTAAGAGATAGAGGAGCTAACTTTTCAAAATCAATAATTACATACACTTGTTTATTATTTTAATATTATTCGACGAACTCTGAGGCGCAGTGGGTTAAGCTTCCGCCTGCGAAGCAAGAGGTTGCGGGTTTGATTCCCGCCTTGGAACAAATATCTATATCTGCTTTTTATTCCGGGGGATCTGGATGTTTTTCTATATATAATAAAAAAATATCTATCTACATATGTAGTAAGAATATCAACAACCTTCTTATGATCTTAACGGAATAACGATAGACCAGCGCTGGCTAATCCATAGCCAGTAGTATGCTGAGTTAGGGCTTTTTTGTAACAACCTTTTCTTACTATCTCTTCGTTCTTCGTTTTTTGTTCTTCGTTCTTCGTGCTTCGTTCTTCATTCTTCGTGCTTCGTTCTTCATTCTTCGTGCTTCGTCATCGTTCTTCGTCTTCGTCTTCGTTCTTTGTGCTTCGTTCTTCGTCTTCGTCTTTGTTCTTCGGTCGTCGTTCTTTGTTCTTCGTTCTTCGTGCTTCGTTCTTCATTATTCGTGCTTCGTCATCGTTCTTCGTCTTCGTCTTCGTTCTTCGTGCTTCGTTCTTCGTTCTTCGTATTCGTCTTTGTTCTTCGTTCTTCGTTCTTCGTTCTTCCTTCTTCTTTTTTCTTGCTTCATTCTTCCTTTTTCATAGATTTATCTTTGTCTAGCAGTAGACGTGGACAGCTGTCCTATGGCTGAGACGAATCGTACCAGGCGTAAACCACATCATACCTACTCTCCGCTGGGCGATCTAAACAAAACTCAAGTAAACCCGTCTCAAGACTTGCCCGTCTGTTTACCGAAACTTATCCAATAAACACGTAGTTGCCGGCTGGACGCCCCATCCGATAGCGCGAGACGAATCTGCAGGGACGGAACGAGTTATATCTCACTTTTATTGGGGGGAATTCGGAATGGCTGAGATAGGCGAACGAATGCTATACTGCTATACTATACTAGCATATTGGGCAACTTGAAGGTTTTCTCATCATCACCATCATTTCAGCCGTAAAACATCCTACTGAACACAAGCCATGGATATCCAAGGGTAGTTGCCATACTTAGCTTGACAGGCGGTTTGACGTCAAACTCAATAAGTGTTTATTCAATAGAGCACAACGCTAATTAGAATAGTCAGTTAAAAAAAACAAAACACATTTAAATTAAAATAAAGCACATAATTTTTTTCCAAGTGAGGGAAAAAAGCAAAGAAGATACCTCACTCCTTGACGAGCGCAGTACGGGATGTTCACTACCGAACACAGGCCTCCCATATGGATTTTTATGAGAGATAGTTGCTATACTCACTACGCTTGGCAGGCGGGTTGGTGAGCGCAGTACGGGATATTGATACATGAAAAGACGCCGGAGACGCCGGACGCCGGACGCCCTTTACAAAGTGTTACTGCATCCACGGGCCAGAGAGAATGGGCAGCATTCTACTGCCGGCATTTCTACTGCCCACTTATCTACTATACTCAATAGCTATAAAGCACGCTGTCGAGACATTTTGCAGACGAATCAGCATTGAAGCGCTAGTCAGACAAACACGAGATAAAAGTTAGCCGATTCAACGATACCCCGATATGTTATTGCAGGATCTTGGGGCTTGTTGACATCAGCCGGGCCGGCAGGGTGATTAAGTATCTCCAGGCATTTGACAACAATCGTTGCTGTCAAATGCCTGTTGCAAAACCTGTCGCGAGATACGTAATCACCCTGCGGGTTGGGTAGTGGTCGTATGTCAAGGAAACAATTTGCTGTTAAACAAAAAGCCTTCACGGGACGCCTGGCAGATGTAAAACATTTTCACCACAGTCGCCATATTCCCATAGTCACTACAGCAGCCACAGTGACCCCAGTTGCCATAGTCACTACAGTCACCACAGTCGCAACAGTTGCCCCAGTTGCCATAGTCACCGCAGTCGCTACAGTCGCAACAGTAGCCCAGTCGCCACAGTAAAGACGATGGGCACAATAGCTGAAGATCAGTCGCCCTAGTACTCATTCGCACATCTCCAAGCGTCACGCGTCACCTTTTGTCGTATTATCACAGATTACAGAAACTAAGTATTATCCCCCGCAAAATAAATCTAGCAGGTGGACAGCCAGCGTTGCGTTTAAGACCCTGGGATTTATATTTTTATACATAAGTCTTGCTCCGTGGCCGTGGGGTGCCGTTAGTAGAATGGTGCAGTAAGAATCTGCCAAGGGATACCTTCCGGAAGATTAGCAGCAGCGTCTATCCGTGTACATCCTGTCCTGCGCTCATCAACCCGCCTGCCGAATGTGGTGAGTATGGCAACAACCCCTCATGATCAGTACTTAGTGATCAAAGAGGGAGGCCTTTGTCCAGCAGTGGACGTGCTACGGCTGGGAGAGAATAGATTGACTAGTAGAATGTTGCCTCACCTCTCTTACCCGAGGATGCAGTAATAATCTGCCAAGCGATACCTCCGGAAGTTAGACAGCAGCGTCTTACCGTGTTTCAATATCCCGTATTGTGCCGAACCGCCTGCCAAGCGTTTAAAGTATGGCACCCATTTTCCTGAGTTATCCGTTGGCAGATTCTTACTGCAGCCACAAGCAAGACAGGCGAGGCAAGATTCCACTGCCGGCACCCCACGGCAAGGTTCCCGTCACGTTGCGCTGTAAACAATAATTTCCAGGATCAGTGAACGTTTTATAGTCGCTCGGACAGAATTAGGATAGTTTGCGGGAATAAAACGAAAGAGCCGGTGATTTGGGAGACATCAGGCTGCGGCCATTTGCAAATAAACACTTGGGGATACTCGCAAAAGTTTTTAGAAAACTGGAAGTTTCGATGGGCTGCAGCGTCTTTCCGTGTATCAAAATCCCATACTGCGCTCGCCAACCCGCCTGGCAACAACCCCTTGATGAAGTCCATGAGGGAGGCCTTTGTGTGTGTGGATGTCCTACGGCTGTGATGATGATGATGATGATGAAGTTTCGAAACTGGATCTACTGAGAGTACAAACAGGCAAAAACTCTCACTAGATCCGTTATTTATAGCTGTTCTAAAAACTGGATCTACTGAGAGTGATCTGTTTCATCATCATCATTATTTCAGCCGTAAAACGTCCACTACTGAACAGGCCTTCGTCATGGATCTCCATGAGGGGTAGTTCCCATACTCACCACGCTTGGCAGGCGGGTTGGTGAGCGCAGTACGGGATGTTGATATACGGAAAGACGCTGCTGCCCATCTTCCGGAGGTGTCCCTTAGCAGACTCTTACTGCATCCACGGGTAGGAGAAGTGGGGTAACATTCTACTGGCGGCACCCCACGGCAAAGATCTGTTTATTTCCATCTATTTCGTAAAAGTATGAAGAAATTGGCCAAGTCGCGGGAAACTACTGGCTTGGTACAGCGCAGGAGCGGCTTCAGTGGCACTTACAAAGGGAGCCCACACCCAGCAGTGGGTACCTATGGGCTGTGGATGATGACGAAGAAATTGTGCCGGCAGTATAATGTTGCCTTTCCTCTTTTGCCCGTGGATGCTGTAAGAATCAGCTAAAGGTTCTCCGGAAGATGGAAGCGTCTTTCCGTGTATCAACATTCCATGCTGCGCTCGCTACCAAGCGTGGCGAGTAATATTAGTAGGTAGTGGTAGTAGTAGGTAGTAGATTCTGAGTGGTTTGACGACTATGGTCCAAAAAAAAAATTACAAGGTATAATAATTTTATACGCTATTTTTTTATTTAAAGTGTAAACCGACATTAGATTTTTAACGTCTTAGGGTGCATATCCTGTAATGTTTGAAATCTATTGTGTAAATAAATACATAAATAAATAAGGTATCATTCATTATTTATTTATTTTTAAGTATAATAATGTCCAGGCAGTACCCAGTAGCTTGTTTAGCTTGTACTTAATCAAATTTAAAATCTAATTTGTTTACTAAAAACCTTTCCAACAATTATTCATCATATTATATGTATATCTACTGAAATTATCAAGACCTTACCCCATGTACTATTTAAGTCTACGTAATAATAATTCTTAAATATCTACGATATTTAAGAATCTTCACGCTTGGTTGAAGATGCATTACGAATAAACGATTCATAGAAAAGGCAGATAGATGCAAGTCGTGGCGTGTCAGACAATCTAGAGAATTACTTACAGTACCTAGAGGAAGACCGCTGACACTGCAGCCGCATCGGACACAGGAGCGCCGACGCAGCAATGACGTCAATCAAACAGACAATGGACAATACGTGACCGGACATACTCACTTCTGATTCACAACTCGAATTGGTCGGACTTAGATTAATTAGTTATAGTTCTTTAATGTAATTTTTAAACTTTTGAATTAAAGTGATTTAAACTAAATTTTTTTTTCGGACCTCCGACTGCCGCTAACGTTTATAGAGTCTATACTCAGTCCTTGTGTAAATATTTGATGTAAAGGTGTGTTAATGCCACGGACAAAGTTTATTTGTTTCAAAATTTAAAAACTACAAAATTCAGTTACTTTATTTCCATAGTTTATAATTACAGAACATAGACAAGTCTTACGATAGAAAATAGAGATATTAAATCATAAGTTAATAGGAAATAAGGCACAGAAATCTGTTCGCTTCCCTGTTTTAAGCGCTATGATAAGAAGCGATTAGAAAACACAGCTCTTATTAACTCGGCGTCATGGGGGCTGGGGGATGAAATAGTAAGTTTTTAGTTTTTTCGAAATAAATTTCATTCCAAGCAGTTTAGTTTTGTAGATCATCAGATATTTTATAGTAAGCTTTATATTCTTTAATAACTTTATATCCAATAGCCGTCAACCGTTCACATTTGGAAACTCTTCCACCATTGAATGGTAATTACGGTTACCAACTGAAAACATAACGAATGACAAAATTAAATACCACAAAGCCACTACAAAGCTTATACATTTCACACAGTATGAACTATACACTGCTGGCCGCGAAAAATATAAATGTCCAATGCAAAGTTAATGGACTATTAAGTTTGTAGTCACGCACGTAAAGCCGCGAGTTTATTGCGGGGTTTGCAGCGATTTCGGTGATTCAGCGCGGCGGCGAAATATATATGGCCAGCCAGAAGACTCAATCTGAACAAATGGCGAACTTTGTCACGCGCTGTTATAAAGTGGCTTGTAACACGATTTTGGGACTACTTTTTTTTTACATACATATTTTTACAAAGCTTTTTTATTTTTTAATCACCTTACATGTAAATTTGCTAGCATTACAAATCTGATTAAAATCTTTATGTAGTTTTAACCATGAACTTTCTAGAAAAACTATAACGGTTAAACTAGATTTTTTTTAAGTCGGAGAAATATGTGGGGAAATAAGCGGCTTACCAAACATACCGGAATATATAATTAACCGAAAACTCAATAAAAACCTGTTATAATGTTTTGGTAGACGTAAAAATACATACACCACCTTCCTAACCAGAGGTTAACGGTTATCTGCGGACCGCGTGCGGACGTGTACAGCGCGTGGCCTACTATATTATTTCTCACAGTGGTACGAGTACAAACAAATGAATGAGACAGTTCTAAGTGTACTTTCTGGGTGTCGTACGCCTGGCTATCTATTTTGTCGCCGCAGGCTCACGGGTGCGGTTACGTGCTTTTTACTTTTTGTGCACTGAGTTGTAATTAGTACGGGATTTTATAATATGAGTTTTTAATTGTGAAAGTTTAAGTCAACCTTGTGATGACACAATGAATTTGATAAACGTTTAAGTAGAGAACTGTTAAAATGTAGCCTTTATTCGTTTAAACTAAGCTAGTAGTTTTGCAAAACTTTACTTAAATACAAACGTAAACGAGAAAGTTACTTTTTCTGTGTGGCGTTTTCACGCCTAGACCAATAGGTAAAGATAGATGGGAGCTAGTAGAGGTTTAACTTGTCTATTATTGTGGAATGAAATAAATAGCGCAAATATAGAACCAAAACCTGGGTCCATAACCTGTGTAAATTAAATAAATAGCGCAAAGATGGAGCCATACATAACCTGGGCCCATAACCTGTGGAAATGAAATAAATAGTGCAAAGATGAAACCATAACCTTAAATTACATAAAGGTACTTACGCGATAAATACCCGTTATTCCAACATAGTAATAATGTGTTGTAATCGCAAAAGTTCCTCCCTTATGGACCTCCATGAGGGGTAGTTTCCATACTCACCACGCTTGGAAGCCGGCTGGCGAGCGCAGTACGGGATGTTGATACACGGAAAGACGCTGCTGCCCATCTTTCGGAGGTATCCCTTAGCACTCTTAGGCTCTTACTGCATCCACGGGCGAGAGAGGAGAACATTCTACTACCGGCACCCCACGGCACGTTTTATCATTCCATTCTCGTTAAAGGTTTCATTTTGTACGTTCGAAGTGTTCTATTAAATTCACTCTTTTAGCCATAAACGTATTAACTGGCCGTTCTACCGGTGGAGTAATTATTGTTGGTTTTCTGTACAGAGGGCGCAGGTGTAGGTATTGTGGGCTATTTTGATTTTATTGAATGCAGAGAACTTTTGATGGTTATAGCCTGTGGCTAGGCGCGAGAGAGTCAGCTCGTTTACTTTTGTGAAAGTAGTAGTAGAATTTTTTGTAGAGAGTTCATCCGGGGAAGTACTAACACGGTTCCTATTTCCGCCGCCATGCAGTAAAGTCTCAATTGTTGTGTTCTGGTTTGAAGGGTAAAGGGGACCGGGGAAATTACGGGCACATGAGACCACAAGTCTGTCTCAGAGTGACGGCTGCAATGCCGGATTGCAGTTGTTATAAGAAGAGGCTACCGCTTAACATCAGATGCGCCTTCGGCTTGTCTCGTCATTTAGAAGTATAAAATAACCATATATGTAGGTATTTTGCGTTAACTAACACATGTAGCTTACTCGTAAGCGTAATCAAAGAGTTGAAAAAAATCCGCTGAAAAGTTTTTATTGCATAAATATTAGTTTAGCCTGAAAACCAATCAGTTTATCGCGACACAGAATGTTTGGTGCAGTATTCCTACAGTATTTTTCAAAAAGCACATGCTTTGCTTCCTTTAAGGCAAGATAGATGATAGGTGGTATGTTATAAGACTTCTTGTGAACAAACTCCTCGTGGTCAATACTTCTCGGTGTATGAGCGAGGCCTTAGCCAGCAGCGGACGTACTTAAACTGAGATGATTGTGATAGTGATAGAGATGATTTGAGGTTTTAGAAATGGGTTGCTATAAAAGGCAAAGCAGCGAGGAACGGGTCTCTTTCTTTCCTCCGTCGACCGAGACACGTTCTCGGCTTGCCCGTTGACGAGCTCACCGCCGCTAACCCGGAGGTGACGTCAACCCGTCCCACATTAGCTGCTAGGCACACTTTCAAAAACCCGGCCGGCGGGGCCGAAGAATACACTCTTCCGTCTTAAGGTGCAGTTTTGCACCTGGACGTTAACCATCAGTACATTCAAAAATCTGGCAACAGTCCAAGCCGTGGTTCGAACCTAAGTGGTGCCCTTGAGCTTGTTGCCCCAACCTAACTTTTGCGGCTGTGCGCCTTCTGCGCTCGCCATATTCGGGTAACGTTGTCATGGCCATCTGCGGTCAACAACATATATTGTCAATTCGAAAAAAAATAAAACCGGGCAAGAGCGAGTCGGACTCGCGCACCGAGGGTTCCGTGCCATCATACAATATAATATATGACAAAGGCGGTTTTATATTTGTTGGAGAACCTTGACAACGCCATCTTTTGTCTGATAGCGGAACTTATGTAGATTTTAACACTTTCGATGATTTCTAAAAAAGTATGCTATGTAGAGAGATTGTAATAAATTTCCTCTAATCTTTACATACACCTCTAATAGCAATAAAAGTTTCAGAGGTTTATCTCCGCAAACTTCGGAGATAAGGGGGGGGAACGCTATTTTTTTCAACATTTTTGTAAATAACTCAAAAACTATACGACTAAAAGGAAAATTAAAAACTGTTTATTAATGTGCCAATGAATACCTTTCATATGATACCCCACATCACCTATTAACATCACAAAATTTTTGAAAACCCCCTTTCCACCCCCCTTGTCTAAAAAACTATGCAAATTAGAGAGTTCGCTATAATTTTCCTATAAAGTTTACATACACTTCTATTAGCTATAAAAGTATCACGGATTTATCTCTGCAAACTTCGGAGATAAGGGGGGGGGAATGGTCGTTTTTTCAACATTTTTGTAAATAACTCAAAAACGATACGGTTTAAAGGAAAACTAAAAACTGTTTATTAATGTGCAAATGAATACCTTTCATATGATACCCCACACGGCCTAGTAACTTCACTTAAAAATTTTGAGATCCCCCTATCCCTGCAATCAAAATAAGAATATTTTTTAACATTTTTATATATGCTATATTAGTAAAAAAGTGTTGTCTTTTACCATTTTAAATTTCAAGACGATAGCATCAGTAGTTCTCGAGATATCCATGTGTGACAGACAGACAGACAGACAGAGTGATTCTATAAGGGTTCCTTTTTACCATTTTGGTCCGGAACCCTAAAAACGGGTCTTTTCCGCCGCCAACCGTCGAGACAGAAGGACCTCTTTGTGTGGTAACGTTCCAGACCAATCCTTGTACATTGTTATTAGTGTTGTTCTTTTTGTTTTTGATTGATTTCATGAGAATCAAATAAAATAAAATCATGTTTTGTTTATAATTTTTTTTTTTTAAAGCAATTGGGTTTTAATTGCTAAAATAGTTTCAGTAACTGAACGTGCAAACCAACCAGTTCGCCGCGACTCTGGCTTCGCGGTTCAGGAATTAGCATTTTAACAAGGTGCGTGTTGTACGCCCAAACTCATTCACGCGAATACACGCTTATTATAAGGATTACTCCCGGGCTTTAGTATTAAATTTGAATATATTAATAAGTTACTTGTTATATATCCCCGGGTGTTTTTGAGGGATGTTTTTACACAGAAGCTTTGTCCTTTGGTTTTAGTCATGGTAAGTGTGGATTTCGCTTTTTTCTCATTATGCCATAAATTAGTGCTAAACCGATATGATCATAGCACGAATTTCGACTTGACCCGTAAAGGGTATTTGTAGCATGTGCAGGTTTGTACAAGATCTAAGCAATACATTATTTTAGATAATATACATGAAACCTGTTAGGGCGCTGCAAATTTGAGTTCAATTTTATGATATCATGGGTTCCGTAGCTTAGCGGACATCAAATCAAATCAAAAAAAAGGTGCATTAAAGCCTACGTCTTCTTCTGCCATCTGCGCGACGTCCACTGCTGGACAAAGGCCTCCCCCATCTACCACTAAGTGCTGATCATGAGTGGGTACTTACCACGCTTGACAGGCTGGTTGGCGAGTGCAGTACGGGATGTTAATACAGAGAAAGAAGCTGCTGCCCATCTTCCGGAAGTATCCTTTGTCAGATTTTTACTACATCCACGGGTAAGAGAGGAGAGGCAAAACTCTACTAGTCTTCCCGGGACCACGATGGGTGCAATCCTGTCGAAATATCGGGCAAGAATAAGGGCGTTAAATAGATAGATAGATAGATAGAAAATGCTTTAACAAATTACCAAAAAAAAAGAGAAACACTAAACATAAATATCCGGTTAAATATGTGTTAATAACATTCTATTGCCCCACGGTACCCACTAATAGGTACAAAATGGCCGACATGTTAACGACAATTCAATAATATATAGCAGCGAGCTGCCAAAGGTCTCAGGCTCATCTGTGTAATAGTAGTGACACATCTCTCTCAATACATTGAGTGTGCAGCTGTGTGCCCGCAAATGACGAGGGTGCTCGTTAATATCAACTTATTCGCACCGAAAGCCCGAGCCGCTGTGGAGACCCTGAAAACTGTACAATACTGTTTACAGTGCAGCGTTTAGGCAGTAGCGGTGAATAGAATTGGTGGATGTATATGAAATTTTACTTGTAAATACAGGGTTTGCAAAGGCTAATCGGAATAATCGGCCGGTCAATAGGTTAGTGTAAAAAATTGTTACATAAAAATATGTAATTTTTTTTTCTCTAATTTATATTAGTTTATTTCATTCAAAGTTGTATTATAAGTTATTTCAGGTATCCATCCTACCAAAAGTTTCTATTAGCACCCAAACTTTCATATCACCGTGCTCTAAAAAGAGAGAGAGTGAAAGGTTCCTTTTTCAAATAATTACCACACTTAGAACGCGTATTTTAGTATATAATATAACAGTTGTCTTTATATTTATGTACATATGTTTATCAAGTACCTATGTATGTATATAATTATGTATGGTATAATATTTTCAATTTTATTAGAGGTACTATTACCGTATGTACATCTTGCATCGATAGAACCCGTAGAAAATGTTGCATATAATAATCCAATCCATCCCAAGGTTGTCTGATAGAGATCGCTCTTTAGCGATAAGACCGCCGATTGTCACATGATCAGTGTTTCTTTAGTTTTTTATTTTGTACTTGTATGTTTTAAGAAGGAAAGAAGGAAGATAGGTGGAAGGAAGGAAGGGAGGCCTTTGCCCTGCAGTGGGACAGTACAGGCTCTTAATAATAATAATAATAATAATGTTTTAAGGTGTGCAATAAAGCATTTTCTATCTATCTATCTATCTTAGAAAAAAAACTGAAGCGAGCGAATTGAATTATGTGCTATAATCAAATTAAATGTCAATCAAATCAAACAAATTTGATTATAGGGTGTAGGAAATTTGATTTTAGGGAGTTCGATTAATCGAGCCAACTGGAAAAAAAAGTTCACGTACTCCGATTGATCGAACCATGCGGTCGAACCACGTGGCCAGAAGCGCCGTTACTACCTCTTCAGTAGTAATAATACTTTACTATGACGTCTGTCAGATTTGTTACTCATGGTACCAATTTCGGCTTATTACCACGGCATCAATGATCACCGCCTCCACGCAAAATAGGGATATACACCCTACACCCTTCGTATTTAAAAGTACCAGGCGACCATAAATGAAGCCCAAACTACAGTCGCTAGTAGTTTACTGCATATTTTGGTACCAAACTATCGCTAGAGGCGGTGTACAAGTTTTCATACATTATTTTAACTACAGTCGCTAAATAGTATAGATAACTCATGGTAGACCTACCGGAAATACATAAACATAAGCGACCCCCGAACGAGAAAGGGTCAGTGTGTCCTACGCAGCCGGACACACGTCAATATAACAGTTTTAATGAAATTCAGAGCCGGTTTACGAAGGATTAAGGTTAGTTTAAGGTTAAGTGGTCGGTTTAGTAGGTTAAGTGAGTAGCACGGTTCGTTTGAACATCAAATTCCAATTTTGTTTAACTTCTGAGAAGCCATTCGCTATGTTTACAGGAGTTATTTGATGATATGCGGTTACCATTACCTTCTCAAGTACAATCTTCATCTAATGAGTGACAACAATTATTAATTGAGGAACATTAAAATTACCGGAATTTTCACATAATAATACAATTTACCTGTTTATGTACCCCACTGAATTTCTGTTAGGGTGTCTCGATTATAACTCGCAAAAGGTCCGCCGAGCGAACGAGCAAATCACCACAGCTTGTAAGATATTTTTAGTGGTCTGATTGACGCTCCAGATCTCAGTGATGGGGTGTGCCACTTTAACACCCCGAGTAGCTACTAGCAGCAAAATAAAAAATTACTTTGGCGATAAACCGCGGCACGTACTAGTTCAAAAGTACATCTGTCAGTATTAACGTCATTAGGTATAATCAGTCTTCTTAACTTTAATCGGTTGGATGCAACCAGAAATGCACCTCCTTGTTTGCGGCCGTCTGCTCGGTCGCATCGCAGTATCCTGGCGGTACAATCTTGTTGTCGTGTATCGATTCGTAGCCTGTGATTTCTGTGACTGCGAAAATCTCAGCGCCGGATGATTCAATATTGTTTCCAAAACAGTCCAGCTTAGTTCGCAGTCCGCGTGCATTTTGGTAGTACACCTGTATACTGCTACATTTGCTCGCGTGGTTGATTTGTGTCTCCGAAACCAGAACCATTCGCCGAACTCAGAATGCAACAGCCACACTTCGGGCTGGCATAACATTCCATATGCTCTCGGGGGAACACCTATTATAAAAGACGCATTTCTGTTTTATATTTGACTTTACAATCTTTATGGAAATATCAGAGCTCCAATACCTTTTTGACATGACTTGTTAGGCTTTCGATGGTGGTATCCAATGTCAATCTCCAAACATGAAGGTATTTATTTTGTTCCATGAGATATGATTTGTACATTGTCCTCTTTTTATATCTTTATGTTGATAGCTTTCCGTCTTCCTGTCACTTGTGTTCACCGTTTTCTTCTTTTTCATCATCGTGTCCAACTCATTGGTACTTTATTTACTTTACGGTATTGGTCCTTTGAACCGCTACAGACGTCTTCCTCCTTCCGCGTGTTTTTTCTACTACGTGCCCCCTTCGTAGTTTTATTGCGAACGACTATAAAGTCATCCTCTTTATCCCCGTCTTTGTTACAGTCCTCTGATGCTGGTGAGCTCAAAAAGTTTGCACACGGATTGTTTAATTCCCTCACTTATTTGGCTTCTAATGTAGTAGTTGGCGTTAGTTTTGGTGACTGATTCGTTGAGTTTATTTCGGAGGATTTTTTTTGACTTGGGTCGTTCTTCTGCACTTGCTACTGCAATCGGCTCTTTGACTGAGATGTTAAAATTTAGCTCGGTTTTAGCTAGAGAACATACTACCTTGTCGGTCTCTTTGACTGAGATGTTAAAATTTAGCTCGGTTTGAGCTGGAGAACATACTACCTTGTCGGTCCTTGCTGTTATACTTGGGTTTTTAGACTGGATCTTAGCACTCCGATTTCTTCTAAGCAACGTTCTACCTTATTCGTCATTATTCCAAGCTAATGATTATAGTTCGCTAGTAAGTGGCTACTTATGATCTTCGCTTGCACTGATACCAATATTTCTTTGACATCCGACTTTAATTCATTGACCGCTCTTATAGCCTTCATGGATCTCCATGAAGGGTATTTGCCATACTTGCGACGCTTGGCAGGCCGGTTGACGAGCGCATTATGGAATTTGGATGCACCGAAAGACGCTGCTGCCTAACTTCCGGTGGTATCTTTTAGCAAGCTCTTACTGCATGAGAGAATGGGTAACATTCTACTGCCGGCACCCCACGGCACTCGCAGTAGGCGTAGTAAATGAGGTTAGTTAGCGTTGCCTGTAGCTGTCCTTTAAACAAGCCTACATAGGTTACTTTCGTTCCTCTTTATTTCTTTAGTCCCAGACAGTGGAACCTACATAATTCATGGTAATATTTCCATTAGAGGGTCTGCGATTAGCATCTGCTTAATCCTACTTAGAGCAGATACTTAAAGACGAAGATAGATGAACCAGCTGTCTCACTTTACGGTAGTGAACTTACAAGCACAGCATAGTAGGTTTCACAGTAGCTATGATTATGCCGTGGGGTGTCTATTTATTTTGTTTTATTGTATTTGGAGAACAAGCAGTTATACACACTTTATATTGTATAAACTCACATAACAATTTCTAATTGGTTACAAGTTATTATGTGAGTCTATCCCACTAATATTATAAAGCCGAAAGTTTGTTTGGATGGAGGTTTGTTACCTCTTCACGCAAAAACTAGGCTATGGGTTGAGCTGATACTTTGCACACATATTGTTGTTGAGCAGAATTAACACATAGGTTACTTTTTATTTGGGTACAAGGCATGCAAAGCGGCGGGCAGAAGCTAGTACGATATAAAGTGTCCTCGCATTTAGCTAAAAGACTATGAATGTTTCCGTCACAAAATACTGCTAAGAGATATCTACGGAAGATGGGCAGCAGCGTCCTTCCGCATATCAATATTCCTTACTGCGTTCGCCAATCCGGCTGCCAAGCGTGATGAGTATGGCAACAACCTATGATCATTACTTGGAGGTCTATGATGGGGCCTATACCCAGCAGTGGAGGTCCTACTTCTGAGATGATGATGATGATGATGAGATTACATATCAATGATCCCAAACTAGGATAACCCGTATCTTCGGAATTTGATTATTATATTTTGATATCATTTTGCACAGACTCAAACTAGTAAATCAGCGAAAGATCCAGAAAGGACCGGTGTTCACGTAAACAAATTTGTATAATATGTTCAAAGGTTACTTCTATTTTTAGAACACAAACAAGGTGAAGTCTCTAGATAAACCGGCTTTGTAAACAAGGTTGTTTACCTTTTTATCTATTGTTTGTGAATCTAGATACTAGCTTTCCGAATGATATTTATATGCGATATAAATACGTGGGCATGTTTGCCGAGCGGACAGTCTTTATTTGGCTACGGAAGTGAACATTGCGATATATCCGAGTGTCTTCAAAGTGAATACAGGTGCTATAATAGTGTTCAGTGAATAGTGAACGAGTGTTATAGTGGTGCTCAGTGTTCTGTGACATGCTTCAAATGCCATCTTCAGGCGAATCTGGTTAAGGCGACGCATTGATTCACAACTATTTGCTGTTTAAATTGCCGTGGGATACCGGCAGTAGAATGTTACGCCTCTTTTGATGCCCGTGGATGCAGTAAGAGCCTGTTAAGGGATACCTTCGGAAGATGGGCAACAGCGTCTTTCTATGTACCAACATCCCGTACTGCGCTCGCCAACCCACCTGCCAAGCGTGGCGAGGATGGCAACAAACCCCTCATGATTTTGGAAATCTATGTAGGAGGCCTGTCAAAAGCACGTGAGTAGTCAAGTAAAGTTAAAACTGTACTATTGCTCTTATCTTGTTCTGCCAGAACATTAAAAAATAAAATAAAAAATAAAATAAATAATGCTGGACAATTCACACAGCATCACCTAGCCCCAAGCTAAGCAGAGCTTGTGTTATGGGTACTAGATGACTGATATACTTAATACATTATACTACTTAGATAGATATTTTTTATTATATATAGAAAACATCCAGAACACCCTGAACAAATATCTGCAGGTCATACAGACATTTGTTCCGAGGCGGGATTCGAACCCGCAACCTCTTGCGTAGCAGGCGGACCTTCGCCCTCTGCGCCACAGAGGTCGTCATTGTCCGTTACATCTAAAAGAGCCGTCATCGTACCACAACCCTTGCAAAACTGAGACTGTAAAGATGATCTTAGAAGTATCAACATAATAAGTTAACTGCTTTCTGATAGCTTTTTCAAGTAGCTTAGAGAGAAACGGTAAAATGCTTATTGGCCGAAGATCTTTTTATTTGACAGGATTATCAATTTTAGGTATTGGAGTCACTAGTGCATTTTTCCATTGGCTGGGCACAGTACATGACTCGATAGATTTGTTGATGATTGCTGTGATTATATCTAGTGTACAAGGAAGGGAAGAAGAAACCATATCCCTACTAATATTATCATCACCAACAGCGTTAGATTTTATTGAAAGTATAATTTGACACCTCAGTTGAAGTGATGGGTTTCAATTCTAATGACTCAGATGTAAATTTACTGTGTCCAAAGTAAAACATTTTAGAAGAAGGCACCACATATTTGTCTCCCGGTACATTTAAGAAATTTACGTTAATCTTATCGGGGTCATGAAAATGAGCAGGTAGGGCATCATATTTACATGGATCAACCAAAACCTTCTTCTTCAGGTTGTTCCAAAAAGTTTTACTATTTTTTAATTGAGTATTTACTAAATTATTAAAGTAGGCTCGCTTTTCTCCTTTTATACCATTCAGAACTAGTCTTTTCATTTCTTTATAATATTTTTCATCCTCCTCTGATCTAGACTTACGATAAGCATTATATGCCTTATTCCGTTCATCAATCATTAATTTGACATCATTAGTAATCCACGGTAGCGAGTGTTTGTTTTTTACTATTATTGATTTAATAGGTTCATATTTGTCAAAAAGAGAGATAATAATAGAATTTAATCTATCTACCATTACTTCTACATTATATAATAAATTTATTTCAGCCTAATTCATAGAATTTAATTCATTATTGAAATCATGAAGATTTATGTTACTAATAGGTCTATAAGTAAATTATTTAGGTTAAGATTTTAGTTTCTTTAAAGATAAGGTCACGATAATCATTGCATGTCCGCTGCCACCGTTAATATTGTGTACTGCTGTATCGTGCACTGGAGTATTTGTGCACACAACATCAATGAATGCCTCACTATGCGCTGTAAAGTGCGTTGGTTGAGTTACAAATTGATCCAAACTCATATAGTCCAGGAACTGGTTGAATTTTACAGTGTCATTCGCCGATTCTATTAGCATATTTATATTGATGTCACCCAAAAATACAACGTATTCATAGATAGAGAAATGATTCAAGGAGTCAGTTAATGCTTCTATGAACGTATCAACTTTCAGCCATTCTGGCCTGTACGCTGTTCCTATAACGACACTGTAACTATTAACACTAGACGAAACCCACATCTGTTCAATAATGTCATTTGGTCTGTGCAACCTGTGTAAGAAGTACAGATAATGTAATACACTACGATGTATAGAAGTGTCCTCTCTTTTCTGTTGCCCAGATTCGCTTCTTTGTAACTTACATAGTATGTATATAAGCCGGTTACAAAGAAGCGTGCTCGAGCTCAATTCATTTACTCCAAAGTAATATTTCAGGTTTTTACGACAGTGGTCGTGGTTGCGGACCATTTGTCATTACAATGTTTAGGCAATAATTATGTCCAGCGATTTACGTTCTCGCAGTTCCATTGAAGAACGTAAATACTGTGCAGATTGCTTTATAATCATACACTCAATAACTTACCGTTTTACTACGCTTGCGTGCGTCGCGATTGTGGGGGCAATGTGACCGGTGTACTGTAGCTAATTCTTAATCAAGATATTTGTATATACGTCGAACGCAAATCATACAGCAATCAACAAATCGTCAGGATAGGGCGTGAATTTAATTATGTTTTCTCCGTAATATTTATCGAGTGAACTTCTAATAATCTATGCCATTTAAGGCATTTCTCTTCTTAAAAAAAAGGTAAAAAAGCTGTAATTTTTCATATCATTATATTAATTTTCTTGGAAAACTGTAATGGTCAGGCTAGCTTTTTTTAGTTTCGGAGAAACCGTCGCTCAAATAAGAGATACTGTTTACCAAACATACCGAAATACTTTAAACCGAAAACTTAATCAACCTGTAAATATATTTTGGTAAACGTAAAAAACATACACCAACTTCTAACAATAGGTCTACGGGTATTAAGGAACCCTACGCAGCGCGTGGTCCGATTAATTTTGGCTGGCGTAATTTTTTTTAAACTATAACGTTTGCAGTTAATATTTCCTCTAGGTAAAATATAATTCATTTTTTAAGAACAATAAATATTCGAATCAACAGTATTCTGGTCGGATTATCGAAATTATTAATATGTATTGATGTAGGTTAGTTAAACTTTTATAGATTAAGATTTGTATTTAGTATTAATTTGTGTAATAATTACATATATACATATACATATTCGAATATTTATAATATATATATATATATGTGTTGATTATATATGTTTAAGTATATTAGATTCAACATATTAAAATACAGTATATAAAAATATAATTATCGATTTTGTAGTGAAAAGTGTGTAAATGAATTAGTTTAGTTATAATTATGTTATTCTAGTCAATAAGTCCTTCATCATAGTTGACGAATAGTCTTGTTCAAATAGCCAATCTCTTATAATTTTTTAACATGTAAATAAGGTCATAGGATACAGATTTAATATTTTATTAATTTTCTTGTATAGGTTTCATAAAAATACCACTTTGGCGCGCAAAGTGTTACATTTAGTAACTATACATTTAAACGAACGTAATGAGTTGCCTTGGGAAGGGATGAAAGTAGAGTAAGGACTGAAAAACTGCAGTCGACTTCATTGAAAGAAATAAAATACTACTAAATCACTTTCCCAGTTCGTAACTGGGTTACCAACTGGAACAAATTAATTCCCATTTTGTAATTGGTTACGAAAGCCAGTTACGTAGTAGGATGAAGGGGCTCAATCTAAGTTCGAAGCGAACTATAACTTATAGGTACTAGTTTTATGTTTGTTATGCTTTTAGTTCATACGAATCGAACAAATATTCCAACAACACTTCTCAGTACTACCATGAGCTTCCACAATCTATACTAGCTAGCGACTGTAGTTAAAAAAAAATATGAAAACTTGTTCAGCGCCTCTAGTGGATAGTTTGGTACTAAATACGCAGTAAACTTTGCATCGACTGTAGTTTGGACTTCATTTGCTTAGAATTTGGTAGCATGAGTTACAAATCTGACAGATGTCATAGTAACGTACTATTACTACTGTAGTAACGGCAGGCAATCTAACAGTGATAATTCATGGTAGACACACAGAAAGCAAAAGCGTTGAATGTAAGCAATTGCTTGAACCTTCATTGTTGTGATTAATTTTCACTTTAATTACACAGCAGACGTTGATTTTGCATGGCAAGTTGTTTTTGTTTGCATCTGTATCACTTGTCATACTATAACAGGTATCCATGTATTTTTTTATATGTCTTTCAATGTTTTCCACTTATCCCGGTCTTAAGCTAACTCTACCCATTCCCTGTTGAAATGGTAAATATTATACCTCTAATACACGATAAATCGTATGTGAATAATCGTATATTAAATTAATATTTTAATATTCGAATAAAATTAATAATAGGTTAAAAGTTAGAAGGGACTTGGATAAAAAGTTTTCTGAGGCGAAAGATTTCAATTATGTACTTTATTCAATTTAAATGGGTTTTGTTTTTAGTTTGTAAATTGGCCTTTGTTTTGGAATTTGTGTCCAAATAGAAGAAGAAGAAGAAACTTTCACTATGGTGGCATAGATTCCGGGCAAGCCTTATCCACCTAACAATGTCCCAGGCACTGCAGCGTTCCGCACGAATACCAGATGCTTCATCATTATCATCATCATCATCTCAGCCGTAGGATCTAAAGATCATGAGGGGTTGATGCCACGCTTGGCAAGCGGGTTGGCGAGCGCAGTAGGTACACGATGTTTTTACACCCACGGGCAAGAGAGGGAGGGTAACATCCTACTGCCTGCACCCCACTGCCCACGGCAAGTTGCTTACGATGTTATAAATCATCTGTTTTGATTACAGCGTAAGCGTTCTTTGAACCTTAACTCTTGCGCCATACAACTCATTTCCTCTTGACATTCCACTCGAGTGGATCAGGCGAATTATGAAGGGAGCAAGGGTAAACATGAACAATAAACAACGGGTACTTCTGGCGTACGATTACCGCTTCCGGCCGCGGTCGGATGTGTACGGAGCCGTTTTTACGTGACTCGCTGCACTGCCTTAAAGGCTGTAAACATTACTATGTGGGGATCTAGTGAATTGTTTTGTAGACTAGTATCATTCAAACGTCCACTACGGAACTAATGCCTCCTCCACGGATTTCCATCAGGGATAGTTGCCATACTCACCACGCTCGCGGGCGCGCCGTACGGGATGTCGATACAGGGAAAGACGCTGCTTCCCATCTTCCGGAGGTATCCCGAACTACTATCTACGACTATTAGTCCTAGAAAGCTGTAATTTTGCGTGGGAATATAGGTAATGGTACAAAAAAATGCTAAAAGAATAATTAATTTGCGATACCTCCCATACACGTGATGGATTGAGATTAATGAGATGATGAATGAATAAGATGGAGATTAACTTTTTTTCCTGATTTCCACATCGTGTGGGGTATCGTTGAATAGGTATTTAAGCATTTAGGGATTGCGATGACAATTTTTCGATTTAGGGTTCCGTTTGCGAAATATTAAACTTTTATATTGTTTATCGAGCGCTCGCGCATCTAAAATCTAAACTGCTAGCTTTAAAAATCTGAAAGAAATATCGTGAATCATGTCTTTTAAACCATGAATTTTTATGAAATCTATAACGGTTATGCTAGCTTTTTACGTTTCGGAGAAATTGTCGCTCAAATAAGTGATACGGTTTAACAAAAATACCGGAATACTTGAAACCGAAAATTCCATTCATACCTATTAACAAAGATTCATTTCAGCAGAAGCTGGCTGCAGGAAAATTTGCTCTCGCTGAATACCCAAAAAACAATGTTTGTAGGTTTTCACAAAACAGCAGCATCCGCCTCGCCCCGTCCAATTTTATAATTAAAATCAATGATATAAGCACATGCCCCGAACCATTTCTTTGTAATTGTCAAAATTTGTCTAGGACTAAAACTACAAAGTACTTGGGTGTGATCGTTGATGTGAAGCTGAACTTTAAAAACTTTATTGAAAATCTGTCGGCAAAAGTAAGAAAAGTAATAGGAATCTTTCGTAACCTCCATAACGTTGCTAGACTGTAAATTCTTAAATCCGTATATTATGCACATTGTCAATCCTTGCTATTATACTGCGTAACATGTTGGGGTAGCTCTGCTAAAACCAATATGGCGCTCTATACTTAAAGTTATGCTCAAAAAGCTATTTTGGTTTCCAACGGCAGAGCTTTTTGAGGAAGCAAGTGTCCTGAGCGTTAGGAAACTTTTTAATTTGAGGATAACTATATCTGTCCACAGGTCAAACCTTGCCTCGCCAGAATATTTCGTATACCTTTTAAAGCGTAGAATATATAAAATTGATATCCCAACTAATGTAATGTAATTACGTATGTACCAATAATATTATGTATTATACTAAATTTTCCAAATTCAGTTTATTCTAATTGTATTCTTTATTTTCTATATCAATTGTGTTATTTTATAATTTTAATTGTGTAATAGTAATTCGAGGACTGAGTCAAAATTTTTAATCGATCTAGGAAGTTCAATTTGATTCCTACGATACAGTAGAACCTCTCTACTTTGTCAAATAAATGTGTGAATTAGATGTTAGCAATATGTCGATGAAGTAGCAATAAATATATTTTTTATTTTTATTTCATTTTCATTAGATCTGTGCCTGTTATTATCAATATAGATAAAACTCTTCCATTACTGACTGAGTGACTGACAGACGCACTGCCTAAACCACTGGACCTAGAGACTTGAAATTTGGCACACATTTACCTTGAGTATCCTAGAGGTGCACTAAGAAGGGATTTTTCGAAATTTCCACGAGAACGGGAACTACGCGGGTGAAACTGCGGGGTGCGGCTAGTGTTCTTATATTAGCATAAGTGATAGCATAATATTAGAATAATTTTAATAAGTTGAATTCAATGCAGCTATACTATAATGATTTTCCAGGTTTCTTAACGCCACGGAAAACCTCTCAGAATGTATTAGATACAGGGACCTATCCTACTCTCCACTGGACACTAAGCAACAGTTTTTGTCAGCAGAACATCTCTGTACCTGTGTATACCTACATTCGGAGTCGAGCGTAGCGTCTTTGAAAGTGTGATAGGAAACATTACAGAGATGGAACCACTCTGTTAAATCTCCCGGAGGAAATCCGAGACACGCATTATCGAAACGGATTTCAGCACTAGGGTAGGGTATTTTTAGATGCTATCGGTTCATTACTGCTGATGTGGTGCCATGAAATGGTAACAAAAAATAGTTATTAAATTATGTTTCTGACGTTAATGTAACAAACAGGCCAGGCTTAATTTTAACTTTTAGTCTATCAGTAAATTATCAGAAAAATTAAACACTTCGAACGAGTGAAATTAAGTTCTTAGTTGCGCTTCGGCTGAATGTTTGTGTTCATCTTAATAATAGTTAAATAATGCTTAATAATGTATGAATAGTTTGCATTTGGCTTAATATTTTGTCCAAGGATAACTCTTGTGTGGTGTATTGCATATCTATAGGTAAAAAGGGCATAAAACCTTTATAGTGTATAGACAATGTTTAATGTCTTTTTTAAACTTTCGCGATCACAACACATTATAAAAATATGGGATTATCGGGTATTTATCGCGTAATTACCTTTATTTTATTCCCGACGTTTCGACCGGATTGCACCTGGTCGTGGTCGCGGGGAGACTGGCGTGCTGAAGTTAACCGCAGCAAAGCGAAGGCATCTTTTCAGACTACCCTCACTTGGTCTTCATAATTAGAAATCCAATCCGAATTCACGATTACTTTAATATCAAGGAAGGCTAGAGATCTATGCTCCTCCATCTCATAGGTGAACCTTATCTTACCTATGAGATGGAGGAGCATAGATCTCTAGCCTTCCTTGATATTAAAGTAATCGTGAATTCGGATGGGTCCTTATCGCATACCGTGTACAGAAGCCGACACACACCGACCGATACCTGAATGCTGCGTCACACCATCATCCGTCGCATCTGGATTCTGTAGTTAAGTCACTAATGAACAGAGCTTATGACCTCTGTGACCCTGAACATCTACCAGGAGAGCTAGATCATGTTCAGGAGGTTCTTAAACGGAATGGCTACAGGACCAATAGATGGCATCCCACTCGTAAGCGCAAAGAAAAACACCCTGAAGTTGCAAGACAAACAGCTTTCTTGCCGTACGTGAAAGGTGTTACTGACAAAATTGGAAACTTGCTTAAGAAGTTTTCAATAAAGACAGTCTACAGTCCACACACAAAAGTGGCTAAGCGTCTACGATCACCAAAGGATGTAGTACCCTTGCAAGTACCTGGAGTTTACAAAGTCGATTGCAGCTGTGGTCGTTCTTACATAGGCCAGACAAAGCGCACAGTCGCCGAACGTGTTAAGGAACATATCGCAGCGGTCAAAAATCGACAAGTAAACAAGTCAGCTATAGCGGAGCATGTAGTGGACTCAGGACCCAATCACTGGATCGAACTCCACAATCCCAAGATTATTTCAAACGAGAGGCACTACTACAAGAGAATGGTTCGGGAAGCGATTGAAATTAAGAAATATCCTAATTTTAATCGTGAAGACGGCTTCAGACTCTCTGCCTCATGGAATCCAGTGATAGCCAAGTGTACTCGGCGTGTGAATAAACCAAAGTGTGCTGATACAGTGAGTGTAGTGTGCTGTCCTAGTGTGAACCGGCCTTAAATCTCAAATTTCTAATTATGAAGACCAAGTGAGGGTAGTCTGAAAAGATGCCTTCGCTTTGCTGCGGTTAACTTCAGCACGCCAGTCTCCCCGCGACCACGACCAGGTGCAATCCGGTCGAAACGTCGGGAATAAAATAAAGGTAATTACGCAATAAATACCCGATAATCCCATATTTTTATAAAATGTTTAATGTTTCAATATGAGGGTACCTGAAGAAGATGCTTCCACAAGTTCTACAACTACCTTGATAAGTGAATTCTTGAATAGACATGTAAGTTCATAACATTTCCAATAAACGTTATTTATTATTTATTATTTTGTATGTTTCTTTGTGCATTAATAAAGTATTAATTCAATCATTCTTGATGTTCTCGTATGATCGGATTTTGGTGATATTTAAAACTTAAGAAGATTAGATCATCATTTCAGCTGTTAAACGTCCACTACTGAACACAGGCCTCCCTCATGGATCTTCATGAGGGGACTACCCCTGGGCAACTACCTGGTCTACCCCTGCCATACTCACCACGCTTGGCAGGCGGGTTGGTGAGCGCAGTTTTGGATGTTGATATATAGGAAGACGCTGCTGCCCATCTTTCGGAGGTATCCCTTAGCAGGCTCTTACTGCATCCACGGGCATGAGAGGAGGGGTAACATTCTACTGCCGGCACCCCACGGCGCCAGAGAGGGAGAGACAAAATAATGGTCTTTGCATCTATTATAGATGATTCATACAGCGTCAGCAACTGGTAATCATGCTGTACGGGACGCTGCAGTGCCTGGGACATTATTAGAAGGATTAGGCTTGCCCAGCACCTATAACCATCCTCTCAGCTTAGTCAACTATTAGTCAGAGGAAAGAACAGGTCAACACGTCTGAAGCTAACTAAGCCGCGGGTTTCCTCACGTTGTTTCCTTCACCGTTAAAGCACGTGTTAAGTGTGCACATACATTTTTCAAGAAAGAAAAATCCATTGGTGCACGGCCGGTATCAATTCCACGACCTTCGGATTGAAAGTCGGGGGTATATACCACTCGGCCAACATGGCTTAACAAAATAATGAAATATAAATAAAACCATAGGTACTTAGGGATAGTATTCCCCAAAAAAAAGGCGTCCATAAAATCAGCACAAACACATTATACAACTCAACTAAGATACCGAGGGTATCTAAACTAACAAGGTTGAAAGGTTGTCTGGAAGAAATCAGATAAGGCCGCCAATTGTTCTATGTTATAGTTTTATCAGTTTAATATCTATCTTTTAATTTATAGCGCAACTTGAGATGTCTAGAATTGTTAATTTATTGAGTTGTTTGTGTTGACTTGGTTATGAATTATGGTCGCAGTTAGTTCACCTGTTTCCAAGACAAAATATATAGGTGTTCTATATCCGCCGTGGGGTGCCGGCAGTAAAATGTTACCTTTTCTTTCATACCCATAGATGCAGTAAGAGCCTGCAAAGTGATACCTCCGGAAGATGGTTTACATCTGTTATAGATAATTTATACAGCTTCAACTGGTGCTGGTGAGGACTCTGCAGTGCCTGGGGCATTGTTAGATGGGTAAGGCTTGCCCACCCTCCCAGCTTAGTCGGCTGTTAGTCAGAGGAAAGAACAAGTCAATACGTCTGAGGCTGACTAAGCCGCGGGTTTCCTCACGATGTTTTCCTTCACCGTTAAAGTGCGTGTTAAATATGAAAATACATTTTTCAAGAAAGAAAAATCCGTTGGTTGTCGACCGGTATCGAACACACGACCCTCCGATCGGAAGTCCTGTTACATAATGTTACCACTCGGCCAAAACGGTTTAAACTAACTGTAGATAGGTTTTTTATGGGTTTCCTTACACATAATATATGTGAAAGGAAACCCATAAAAAAATATAGATATTGTTATAAAAAACAGCAAAGTGAGATAAATAACATAAAGAGCCGCGAATCCAACACTTTGCAAGAACTCCGACCTGATGACTAAATGAACTCGTAAGCTGCTTAAATTGTATCGAGAAATTGTATTTGGTCATTTTTTGTCTGTTAGTCTAATTCATAAGCGGAATGTAATTTTTTTTTCTTTCTGCCCTTATTTAGATAATAAGTGTTTTATACCGCAGTTGTAACGGACCGTGGGTATGCCGTTTAAGAATATTGCCTCTCCTCTCTTGCGCATGGCTGCAGTAAGAATCCGCCAAGGCATACCTCCGGCAGATGGGCAGTAGTCAACCACCTTGCCAAGTGTGGCGAGTATGGCAACAACCCCCTTATGATCTTGGAGATCCATGAGGGAGGTCTATGTCCTGCATTAGACGCGAACAGCAGTCCTATAGCTGAGATAATGATATGGGATCGGCACAAAATATTTTCTACTGCCATTCTCATGCCCATTACATACCTTTTTTATTTATGTCGTCCTTCACAAAATTCATGCCTCGTATATTTAGTAATTTTATATTTCTTATCTGTGCTCTGTGTTCTGTCAAATGGCCAATATTTTATTTTTCGTAAGAATTAAAATAGTTTTTGAAGCGCGAATTTTGAGTAGAAATCATCGATAACAACCACCAAAATGTAAACTTTTATCCCCTGACGGGAGTCGAACCCGGAAACTTTTACGTCTCGGTCGGCTACTAAACCAACTGCGTCACGGAGGTCGTCTAGTTACATATATATCCGTTATCGTTCATGCTTTGTCTACTATTCAATATCCAGCGCCCCGTACAATACGAAACTATTTTATGTGGCATTTTTCTCATAAAATATAAGTAGGAACTAGGAATAAGTTCCTCTTTAACTTCCCGTATCTTGTCAACGTCTTGACCGCTTTTTTAAAACATGTTTAAGAAACATCACTAGAAAACCTACTTTTAAATCAATAATACTTAATTTAATTCGGTCCATTTGTTTAAGAGCTTCGGTGCCAGACAGACATACACATAGCGGTCAAACTTATAACAACCCACTTTTTTTCGGGGATCAAAAATACCTAGACCCGGAAAAAATTGCTGCATAAAAGCAAAGCAAGCTTTTAGCACTCGGCTCCCGCCGTACCCGCAACCTTCTCTCTCAGCCGGCTATAAAACCAACTGCGCCATCGAGGTTGTCTCTATACATATGTATGTACATACCCGCTATCGTTCATGCCTTGTTCACTATCCAATCGCCAGCGCCCGTCCAATACGAAACTATTTTATGTTTTAAATTTAATTTCAGTCGATACCCTCGACCCTTTGGCATTCAGTTTGAAGCACAAATATTCTGTTTACAGAAACGGCCCAGGTATTGGATTAGTTATATTACCAGACTACTGGCAAACTCTATGATTAAAGAAATTCTTCGAAAATGTATTTCAATTTATTAAACACTGTGTCTATGTGTCAAATTGGCAACAATTATAAGATTATGATATTTCTTTAACAAACGAACGACTTTAACAACCCTTATGGCGGTGGTGATAGAAGGCAGGTGTGACGATAAATTGGTAAGTATACATCATTACTATCTTTCGATATACCCGTAATACCTTGCTTAGTTTCCTAGTTTGCTTGCCCATTGAATATCTTGCCATCTGTGGACTTCTTCCTCAGTTTCAGTTCTTCAAATCATACCATAAGAATGCATGATTTATTGCTATCCCTAAAACGCTATATGTATGCCTATAACATTTGAAGAGTTTCCACCCTTCCTAATGGATCCCATCATCAAAACTGATTATTAAAGTGTGTACTATGGTACAAACGTAAAGATATTCTTTAAATAATTCATTATCGGTTCATAAAAAACGCAGTTCTGAGGTAAGAAATAATAATAAAAAAATACAACAGATGACTTGAGAACCTCAACCTTTTTTGAAGTTTTTTAAAAAGGTGCATTCATCCAGATTTAGAGACTTCCTACAAGGTTAAGTCCAGTCCAAACCCAGAGTACTAGAAACTTGTAAACTCATGAGCCACTGTTTTAATGGTATAGATAGATAAAGTCGTTATTGTAAAAATCATGTAGAAAATCAAACAAAAATAACTAAAAGTAACATAAACTACAAAAACAACCGTAAAACAAACTTTACCAACCTAACCTATTGTAAACTCAAACCCAACGCTTCGACAACGTTCCGTCCACTCGAGTTTTATTCATTTCATTCACTCATTCGTTCATTGTGCTCGCTCACAATAGTTCACTCTATTACCCACCCTGTAATTAGCTCTGTAATTGCAGTTTTTTATTACCTTTTCAGTTTAATCAGCGCACTGTAGAGGACAAAGGTAAGTCAAAGGCTCCCGGAACTAACTGCGAATGAGATTTTTTTCAAGAAACAAGTATTTTAACTGACTTACGGAAACTGAAATACCTCCCCGAACCTCCTAGTAGTTGATTACTGGAGGTTCGGGGAGGTATTGTAGCTTCCGACAGATTAGCAGATTAGGCAGAGATTAGACAGCATTCTAATTACTTTTAATTAGCATTTAAAAACGACATACAGAAATACAGAGACGAGCTGATAATCAATCGAACGGTTTTTTCTTTCCCTCACTTGGAAAAAAAGTTTTTCCGAAGCGAACGAATTCAATTATGTGCTTTATTCAATTTAATATTCTGTAAACCAACTATTCTAATGTAGTTTTATGCTGCTGGACCACTGCTGGACAAAGGCCTCCCTCACTGATCTCCAAGTACTGCGATAGGAAGCCGTCTGCCGCCGATCAGCGGTTCTCACCAGTTGTCTGCTCATCTTGTAGGTGGACGTCCTTCGCTGCGTTTGCTGGTCCGTAGCTTTCATTCGAGTACTTCCGTGAAAATAGGCAAGTTATCATGGCAGACATACAGCATACAGACAGATAACACAGTAATAGTTCGCTTGTTTATTGCAGCTTTTAGGCAGTTCACACACTGCTACGCATCACGCTGCATGTTGCATGAATGCGTCTTCTAACGTTGCTTGCAAGTATCTCCGTTTGTATAGAAAACACGCACAGTCCATCACACCGAAAATACATTTACGCGCGTTCATGCAGATCACGCGCGTAGGTGCGGAGAAACATGCACTGTGAAAATTTCAACTAACTAGCTATCACGGTTCATGAGATACAGCCTGGTGATAGACAGACAGACAGACGGACAGCGGAGTAATAGGGTCCCGTTTTTACCCTTTGGGTACGGAACCCTAAAAATGGTTTACATATTTTTTATTTGTCTTAATACTTTATTGCACACAAATTTAAATAAGGGTACAATTTTGGTGGACATAATGCCGAAGGCATTTTCTACCTGTATAACTGTATTTGGCGTGCTTACATACCTACATAAATAGTCAACGAAACAAAACTAACTATAAGCTATAAGTTCCTATAAACTAAATTTACATATAACATAAAAGAAAACCTGGTATTAACTTATTTTATTTAAATATATATATATGTATATATATATATAAAGAAAAGAAAGAGGCGAGAGAGAAAAGAAAACCTGATATTAACTTATTTTATTTAAATTATTATTATTTTATTATTATGTCCAGCAGTGGACGTCGAAAACAGTCTTCCGGCTAAAATGATGATAGTTTCATGGAATTTGACGAGCTTTTGATTTCTCGTCTCTCCCGTTCTATAAATTGGAATTTCATTGAATTCCAGCTAAACATCGAAAAAAAATATATATTTAAAAGCGACAGCTATAAAGGAGAACTAAAATCAAAGGTTAAAGTCGGTTAAAATAAATTGAACTAATTGGTGATGGGATCAACATTAATCAGGCGTGAGAACCCAAGGAACACGACAGGGCGTAAATCATTACCAGCTTACTCTATGACATTAGCAGTACAGACACACGCCTTCATTCCTTTCCCGTTAATAATTAACGTATTAATGAGTTAGCGGAGAAGCCGCGAACTAATATGATGACGTTATCTGACAGTAGGTCTACCATGAGATTTCACAATCAATACTCGCTAGCGACTGTAGTAAAAAATATGTAAACTTGGACAGCGCCTCTAGCGGATAGTTTGGTCCTAAAATAAGCAGTAAACTATACTACAGCGACTGTAGTTTGGGCTTCATTTGCTTAGAATTTGGTATCAAATCTGACAGATGTCATAGTTACGTACTATTACTACTGCAGCAACGGCAGGCGATCTAACAGTGACAACTCATGGTAGACACGCAGGCTAAGTAAACAGACGTAATTGAGTTCCGCTTCTTGTAATTACACGTCGATCAAAGCTGGATTATTTCGATATATGGCCTTTTGAAATTTGTTTTGATGTATGGCCACGGCGCCGTGGGGTGCCGGCTGCAGAATGTTACCCCTCTTCTCATGCCCATGGCTGTAGTAAGAGCCTCCGGAAGATGGGCAGCAGCGTTTTTCCGTGTATCAACATCCCGTACTGCGCTGGCGAACCTGCCTGCCAAGCGTGGTGAGTATGGCAACTAACACTCATGGAGATCCACGAGGGAGTAATATAAGAAAGAAATATAAATTTCACATCCCTAGATTTAGACTTCAAAAAGCATAATATTAAGACAAATATTGTAACAATTAATAGAAGCGAAAGAGTGAGGTTTTTGGTTCGCTCTTTCCCTCACTTAGAAAAAAAGTTATCTGAAGCGAACGTATTCAATTATGTGCTTTATTCAATTTAAATGTGTCTTGTTCTTCTTTTGTAAATTAGCTATTTTATGTAGCTTTTTGCTCTATTTAATAAACACTTATTGACTTTGACTTTGGAGGCCTGTGTTCAGTAGTGGAAGTTTAATGGCTGAAATTATGATGACGACTTCCTTCCGTATTTAGAATCGCACGCTGGACTAAAAAGTACTTCCCATGTTTTTGTGAGGAGGGCAATTGACTTTTTAAATTTTGGGACGAAATCTGGTCCAACTCCGTCAAACTATATACTTAAGACAAAAAACTACCACCGTAGTGAGAATCCATTGATCCTAAGTTATTAGCAATATGCTAATAAAAGTTATAGGATTATCTACAGAACTTGGCGTCATTAAGATCTCAATTCTTTTGTGGGCGAAGTCGACAAAAGATGCCATGCCAATACATAGGCAGACCCGATTGTAGAAATGACTTTAAAACGTCAACTAGTGATTTCCGTTCACATTTTTTAAAACCTACATTAAAAACAAAATATACCTTTATCCATCATAGCTGAGCCACTCAGCACGAGTTCGATGAGAGAGGAACTTAGATCGAGTTAGTGCCACGGGCGTATATAACTACTTCTGACAATTGCACTTATTACCTACTTTAATAAATGTCGTCAGAGGTCAAGAGGTTTCAAGTTCTCTATCCTTGCATTGGCAAAGAATTAATCATCATCATCTTTTCAGCCGTAAAACGTCCACTACTAAACACAGCCTTCCCTCATGGATCTCCATCAGGGTTAGTTGCCATACTCACCACGCTTGGCAGGCGGGTTTGTGAGCGCAGTACGGGATGTTGATACACGAGAAGACGCTGCTGCCCATCTTCCGGAGGAATCCCTGACTGCATCCACGGGCATGAGAGGAAGGGTAACATTCTACTGCCGGCACCCCACGGCAGAGAGATTTAATAATACATTTATAATTACTAGTCGGCTCGTCGTACCACGTCCATGTCCCATATGTCATCACTGGTAACATACACTGATAGAAGATGTCTTAAGGCACTGAGTGACTGATTTTGGACGAAAATACGTTGCGAATTTTCCCAGACATTTTTGAACTATGGTATAACAATACCTATGTATTGTAGGAGGAATGTAGAAAAATTTATAATTATTAATTATTATTTCGTGATTGAATTGTTATGTATGAACCCCCTTCGGGAAAAATACTACTCCGAGGAATTCCAGGTTTCTCTCTTTCGCGGTATCTATCCATCTTTAACTGTAGTGGAATAGAGCCAGAATGTTTTCCCCAAGTATCAATGTTGTAAAATAAGAATACCTGTCAAAAGCGCCGTCGTAGCTCAGCCTCGCAGCGGAGCTAAGCCTAACTTCAGATAGGTAACTGATACCGCGTGGAATATCAAGCGCTCGCAATATTCTTGTAATAACTTTTTGTTACGCAAGTTGCAAGTAAGCGGTGCTTGTTTGGTTACGATGTCAATCTTAACTTTGCGGGAAGAACTTGTAGTTGGTTTTATGCAACTTTACTATATGAAACATTTCAATTTTTGAGTTTATATCTCGGTAAAATTGGTCTTTTACAAGGCTTGCCCAGCACTTATACCATCCTCTCAGTTTAGTCTATACTAAGAGGAAAGATTTGTCTTTCGTATGTTTGTACCGAATAAACTCAAAAACTACTGGACCGATTTTATAAATTCTTCCTCCATTAGAATGCTACAATATCCCTGAGTAACATAGGTTATATTTTATCCCCGTATTCTTACGAGAACGGGAACTACACGGGTGAAACTGCGGAGCTAGTCGGTTATACATACATATATAGAGGAAAGAACGGGTCAGTATGTCCGAAGCTGACATAGCCGCGCGTTTCCTTCATAATATGAAGTTATTTGCTCTGTTGATAACCGACCAAGCTGAGAGGATGGTATAGGTGCAGTAGTGGGTACCCAAATTAACTTCTTAGGCGTGTCTTCCCGGGACCACGATGGGTGTAATCCTGTAGAAACGTCGGGAAATAATAAAGGTAAATTACGCGATAAAACCCGTTTAATCACCATCATCATCATCAGCACCAGCATCTCTGCCGTAGGACGTCCACTGCTGCACAAAGGCCTCCCTCATGGCCAAGTACTGATCATGAGGGGTTATTTCCATACCACCACGCTTGGCAGGCGGGTTTGGCGAGTACACAACGGGATGTTAATACATGGAAAGACGCTGCTGCCCATCTTCCAGAAGTACCCCTTGGCAGATTCTTACTGCATCCACAAGTCAGAGAGGAGAGGCAACATTCTTCTTCACCTTATTGCGCTTAAATATGTGTAAATAAGAGCTAATTTAAGTATCATCCTATATCTATATCTTATAGACATCTTGTTTCCTTTAGTTAGCTTTCGGTAGGGCCATAGTTGCATGGAGCTTAGGGCTAGAACCAGTTCATCAGCTTACCCGTAGGACTGGTAGGACTGCTGTCCATTTCAACCGCTGGACACAGGCCCTCATGGATGTCCAAGTTCAAGAGGGGGTTGCTGTCATACTCGCCACGGCACTTGGCAGGCGTGGCGCATAATGGGAAAATCAATAGAAAAAAAGTTAATCTCCAATCTCCACCTTACATGTACGGGAGGACACCAAATTATTATTTTTTAGCATTTTCCATAGCGTTATCTTGGCATTGTTATTTTATATGTCCGTGCAAAATATCAGCTTTCTAGGACTTATAGCACTTATAGTCTCTTCGCAAAGCCAGACAGACAGACAGACAGAGCGAACCTATAAGGGTTTCTTGTTTAACTACGAAACCTTAAAAAATGCATACATATCAAATTTACCAGAAATCACAATGTGATTGCCTCCTCTTAGAATATATTAAGGCACAAGAGTTAAAAACCATAAAAGACCTAATAATACTTTTTAGCCAATTACGAGTTACGATGTAGAATGTTTGTAGACTGTCAAACTTAAAATTAAATTCCTTCTAAGCGATGGTTTTTGGACAGAGTTAATAGTAATTTATATTGAAGGGCAATTGAAGAGAATGCTTAATCCGGTCAATACCACAGTATTTTTAGATATACACAAAGATTCTACCCTTCAATGGAAATTTCAAATTGATGCACTTGCAGGTCGGATTAGTTCAGCAGCTTATGCAGTTTGAACAATAAGAACTATTACTGATGAAGCTATAGCTAGACCATGGTGTGATGTTATATGGTGTTCTGCTCTGGGGAAGGGCGGCCGATATACAGACAGTCTTTGTCCTTCAAAAAAGGGCGATTCGAGCCATTTACAAAATTAAACCTCGCGACTCACTTATAAGATAGCTATTTGTGGAAATCAACTTTACCTTTAGTGATCAATTTCAAATAAGTTATCATCCCTAAACTTAAGCTCCAAAAAGTAAATAAATCATTTATGGGAAGCTGTGTGCGTTTCTATAATAAGCTTCCATCTGAGGCGACCGAACTATCGGTTCATAGGTTTAAGCTTTTTATAAAAGACGACCTCTGTAGCGCAGCGGGCGAAGGTCCGCCTGCTACGCAAGAGGTTGCGGGTTCGAATCCCGCCTCGGAACAAATGTCTGTATGACCTGCAGATATTTGTTCAGGGTGTTCTGGATGTTTTCTATATATAATAAAAAATATCTATCTATGTAGTATATTGTATTAAGTATATCAGTCATCTAGTACCCATAACACAAGCTCTGCTTAGCTTGGGGCTAGGTGATGCTGTGTGAATTGTCCAGCATTATAAAAAAAAAAAAAAAAACAAAATCTCATAGAAAAAGCTTATTACTCCATTGATGCTTATTTGAATGATATTGAACCTTGGCCGAGTGTTGCTCGTTTCAACCGCGATAAGAAATGATGTCATCTTGCAATATCCAAATCATCCCATATCCTTGTGGAAATTAAATTAAGCATAATATTAAGACAAATATTGTAGCAATGAACAGAAATGAAAGACTGAGGTTTCTTGTCCGCTTCTTTACCTCACTTGGAAAAAAGTTTTCCAAAGCAGCCCCTTTGGGAGTCCCCCTTAAATATTTATTTTCTTTTGTTTTAGTATTTGTTGTTACAGCGGCAAATACATCATCTGTGGAAGGGATATTTCGAAATACCCACGGGATAGGGAATAAATGGGATTTATATTTTCGAATCAAAGTGGCTCTGCGTGAAAAAGGGGATTTTACGTTTTATGACTTCCACGCGGACGAAGTCGCGGCCAAAAGCTAGTTGAAATATAGAGGTTGGTAAAGAAGCCACGATCGTGACAACTTTACCTGTCTGCTATTGAGTCAAATAACATTTTTGTCTGAGTATTTAAGGTTCGAAGTAAATTTAATTTAATCTATGAAGCAGACTTCCGCTGAGTCATATTAAAATTTTCAAAATAGTCTAAAATCTTAAATTTTATTCCGTTTTGTGTTAAAAATTAGTTAAAGATGTCGTGTTTGACGGTAGCGTTTTGCTCTACTAAATAAACACATAATGACTTTGACTAAGGCTTCCCTCATTGATCTCCAGGTACTGCGGTTGGAAGCGTCTGCGCATCTTGTAGGTGGATGTCCTTCGCTGCCGGGCCGTGGCCTCCATTCGAGAACTTTGCGGCCCCATCGGCCAACTGTTCTGCGCGCTATATGGCCTGCCCATTGCCACTTCAACGTGCTAATCCGTCTGGCTATGTCGGTGACCCGAGTTCTTTTACGTATCTGCTCATTTCTGATTCGATCCCGTAGAAACCCCGAGCATAGCCCTCTCCATAAACTCAAGACACATTTAAATTGATTAAAGCACATAATTGAATTCGGTCGCTTCAGATACCTTTTTTCAAGTGGACGTCCCACAGCTGATGATAATGAGTACTACTTAAGCCCAGCTTAAATTTTAAAAACTAACAATCACAACGGAGCCCCCAGCTCTGGTAAATCCTGCCCCACAATGCAACAAAGGCCGGAACCTAGAATCACATTGAATTGAACTGAAAGTTTTTCTAATAATACCGGAAACCGGGGCGTTTCCGTGAGTTTTTGCCGCGGAATGAGCGAGGGAACTTTCAAGACCACTTTGCCATTTGCTTTCTATTGTCGGCTGTTTTGGTAATGGTTTTAATTAGTTTGTTCTGATAAGTTGGGAATTGTAGCCTACTATTGTTGTTGGTAGGCCTTAATGTGTCCCACTGCTGGGCTGACTTGATAGAGCTAACGGAACTTAAACAATAACATTGTTTTGTACCTACATAAATTTTCACTAATAGTATAATCGCCGTGGAGCAGTACAATGTTGCCCCTCCTCTCTCACGGGGATGCATCGATGATGCAAGAATCTGCCGCATACAAAGTCGCGGGGAACATCTAGTATAGTCTAGTAGTTTTCAGTAAAAATCGTTGCTGTAAATTTCCTCCGGAAGATAGGTAGCAGTCTTTCCGCGTATGAACATCCCATACTGCGCTCGCCAACCCGCCTGCCAAGTGTGGTGTGTATGGCAACACCCCTACGTGTACTTGGCGATCCATGTGGGAGGTCTGGGTCCAGCTGTGTACGACCTACGGCCGCGATGATGATGATGACTCCATAACAGGGCATACGCTCGTAATATCTATACCTATACCCACCTAAATTCAACGTAATTCTAAAGCAAAACAAATCGTTAGGTTCATTTAACTCTAATTTGTAACCAAACTGAAATCCAACTCACTACCAATAATTTCAGAAATAAAATTACAGACTGCAACGTGCAATGAAAGTTAGTACCAACGTACCAAGTAATTTTAGCTCGCAGCATTCTGCGATCGGTAGCGCCTGCTATTATACAGACGGCAATAACACTCGTACCTACTCCACCTACCTCGCGCACGGCTATAAGCCGAGTGCAGTCACAGGTTGAATTGAAAACTGTGCTTTTACTTCAGGGTTCCGTAGCACCTGTGTGTCTACCATGAGTTGTCACTGTTAGATCGCATGCCGTTACTACAGTAGTAATAGTAGGAACGTTACTATGACATCTGTCAGATTCGGTACAGAATGGTACCAAATTCTAAGCAAATGAAGCCCAAACTACAGTCGCTGTAGTATAGTTTTCTGCGTACTTTAATATCCGCTAGAGGCGCTGTGCAAGTTTTCATACTTTTTTTTCTACAGGCGCTAAGTATAGATTGTGAAAACTCATGGTAGACTGACTGCTGGCTGAAAATGCCGCTAGCATAAAAGTCCGTTTCCTAGAGATTAGTAGTTTGGAGCTACTTGTATTGTGAACACCACAGGTGAACACAGCAAGGCAACCACGGTGCAGAGTTTTGTTCACGTTAAAAACGTAGAATGAATTACAGGACTTCTAAGAATCTTAATAAATCTCACCTTGTAGTCACTACGGAAGACCAGCGCTGTGGCAATGCTGAGTAGTGACAATTTTTGTCACTAGTTTTAGAACCTATTTAATGTATTTTGATTGCTTGTACTATGTGTGACAAAAGAAATGTATCTTAATCTTTAGTTTTTAGTAGGTGGAATTGAATTAACTATTTCGCTACATACTGATACAAACACGACGCCTGAGTGATTGGTCTTAGCAAACCTAAGTAAGCTACGCGCTGATATTTTGCGAGGTTTCTTCAGGAGTTAAAAAGAAGTTATAAAAAAGCTCCTTAGGGAAAATAATACCTGAGTAGCCTATTTACCTAGCACTCAGACTTGGCATCTGGTAATGGAAGGTCAATAAAATCCGTCAAATTTCCAGCCCGGAACCCCGAAACCTAAGCTACACATTACTTACGCGTTATTGACTGCCTACAAGAGAAATCCATTTGGTCTGGCAATGGCTGAGACAGGGGCGTTCAATTCAAAACGACATTGTAATGTCCCACAAAGAAAAACGCCAATTTTCGAGTGGAAACCTCGTGGAAACTTCGTGGCTCGGAAAGCGAGCCGTCAGGACAAAAGGTTTTATTTGCAGTGCTATGAGAGAAATGTTGAAATGATGAGAACGGTTATTTTTGGGACGTTTGGAAACTTAATTTATAACGCATTTTTAGAGTTGCGATTGGGTACTATAAGGGAACAGAACTGATGGGATAGATACCTACATTTATTTGGTCATACGCCGTACTTACCTAACTACAAGAATAAGAAAAAAATATTGTCATAATTGTGTAGGTTTAAATGAAGGTCTTATAAATAATATACAATCAAGTATCAACAATGTATCATATTTATTACATACAATACAAACATTGGTACGGGGGTACCAGAAAAGGGAGCGAAGGCCTCAAAAAGTCACCAAAGGTCAAAAATGGCATTTTTGGGTCTTTGGACGTTTTCGGCCATTTGAAGACTTAGGTACCTAGTATTTTTTTGGTGACCTTTTGAGGTCACAATAACTCCGGTCCCTGTGACCTGGGGTCTCCAAAATCAATCAGTACTCTTCTCTCATTAGGACGGTGCTAACAAAAAAGGGTTCATGTAAATCGGTCAACTCGTTGCGTTGAAATCGTCTCATACACAGACAGACAGACAGCGCTATGCATATCAGGGGGCTTCGTCCCTTAAATAATAAATACAAAAAATATTTATAATAAACTGTAAGGTTTATACCAAACATAGGCAGACAATGCAATAAAAATAATAATTAAAAAAAATCGGCCAAGTGCGATTCGGACCCGCGCACGAAGGCTTCCGTTCCGGTTCCAGATACAGTCTGGTGACAGACAGACAGACAGGCAGGCAGACAGACAGACGGACGGACAGCGGAGTCTTATTAATAGGGTCCTGTTTTCACCCTTTGGGTACGGAACCCTAAAAACAATGTCAAAATTTAAAAACTAAATAAAACAATTAGGTAGGTAGATCTAAAAGGTTTAATGCACGATATCGACTAGGAATTTTCGTCATTAAAAGTCTTGAAAAGATTTCCTTCAGCCTTCTGACGGCTGCTTTATTTCTGATGGTAAATGATTATTATACTTTTAGAAATCATAAGCTTGTATTTTTTTTAAAGAAATTCACGAACAACCTAAACATTTATTTATTCAAAATTAATTAACTATACTGATTAAATAAATAAGTCTCTAATTTAATAATTATCGAACAAATAATTTAACAGCACTGAGAACGTCCGCACGGGACGAGAGCTCGAGAAAGAAAGGGGCTTGGTTTTTTTTTTTCAAAATGACATTATTATGTTGTTGACCGAAGGGGCCTGGTCTGTGGCACTGCTCCTTTTATATGTAGCCATGCCTTTTTCCAACCAATTCATCTGCTAACAATACACTAATAGCTGTGATAATATGTGCTTTTGTGGAACATATAATTATTGACTTGAAAGGTTATATTTATATTTATTTCTCAAGTTTAAAAACTTACGGCGACAAACGCGCTAAGAGTTACAAGTATGCAGGTTTGATTTCACCCCGTCGCGCGTCGTGGTATCGCGTTGCCATGAGCTGGAGCTAACTACCTACCTACCAAAGGTATTTTTTATCTTCATGTTCTGTTATTTTCAAAATAGATAGGAATGTCTGACTCACACTTGGCACTCTGACTTACATTTTATTGTGGTCTACATTATTATGTATACGTACCTAAGGTCGATGGGCTTAAAACGTGATAGTTTTGTGTCCGACTTATCATCATCATCTCAGCCGTAGGTCTGTCCACGTCCACTGCTGGACATAGGCCTCCCTCAAGGATCTCCATGATCATGACGGGGTTGTATACTTACCTTTGCTTACCACGCCATACTCGACACGCTTGGCAGGCGGGTTGGTGAGCGCAGTAGGTACTGGATGTTGATACTTTGGTTGATACACGGAAAGACGCTGCTGCTCATCTTCCAGTGGTATCCCTTGGCAGTTTCTTATTGCATCCACGGGCAAGAGAGGAAAGGCAACATTCTACTGCTGGCACATAATCTTTGCCGGCACCTCGCCGGCGCCGTGTGAAAGCGTTTAGCCGTGGCTAATGATTACAAATTATTTTGAAGTAAGTATATTAAAAATTAAGCCCAACAAAAAACCTACCCTACAATGGCTACAATACAAGCCTTCAAGTACTCAATCAACCCCGTTACAGAACAAAACAGGGGCATAACAAAGCGGCAAACGTTCTTCAAACTGACAGCGATCCATCATGGCGCTCCCGCCAAATATTGCAAACAAAATGGCCGCCTTGTATAACCCTTACGGGGAACAAAACTCCGAAAGCAATCCCTTCAAATGAAGACTACTTGATAGATGGTTAGTTTATTACAGGGTTCTTTTAAAACTATAGGTAGGTACCTACCTAGCTGTCTATTGAAAAGTTTGTTGCTTGCCCGTATACGAGACAGTCTAACTAACGCGACTAGACTCCAGACTACCGAAGTTCAATAGGATTAGTTGGTTGAACCATTGAACTAAGATTTAAAGTTGGACGAACTTACACAACTAGATACGTATCGAAGTGGCGTCCATAGGCCACTTTACCCTTACCTACTTTTTAGGGTTTCGTAGTAAAACAAGAAACCCTTATAGTTTCGGTTTGTCTGTCTGTCAGTCCGTCAACGGCTTTGCTAAGAGATTATTTGTCCCAGAAAGCTGTTATTTTGCATGGACATTATAAAATAACCCACACAGAGGATTAAATTTTTTTCTTGATTTTTTCATGGTGTACGTAATGTAATATCCATATTACCCATAGACGTTAGGTCCCGTTAGCGAAATATTAAAGTCTTAAACTGTCTTCGAGCGTCCGTGAATACAGTTTTTACTAGTTTTAACCATAAAATTTCTAGAAAAATGCAACGGTTGAGCTGGTTTTAGGGTTCCGGACCAAAGTGGTAAAAAGGAACCCTTAAAGTATCACTTTGTCTGTCTGTCTGTCACAAATGGATATCTCGAGAACTACTGATGCTATCGACTTGAAATTTGAATTGTTTAAAGATAACACTTTTTTTACTAATATAGCGTATATATTGTAAAATAATATTCTTATTTTGATTGCAAGGGGGCAGATAGGGGATCTCAATATTTGAATATAAATAATATAAATTGTGAAATAATAATAAGTGAAGTTAATAGGTCGTGTGGGGTATCATTATGAAAGTTATTAATTTTCACATTGATAAACAATTCTTATTTTTCCTAGCCGTATCGTTTCAGAGTTATTTACATAAAATGTTGATAAAACGACCGTCCCCCTCCCCCTTATATCCGATGTTAATCCCCCTTATATTGCAGAGATAAATCCGTGAAACTTTTATAGCTAATAAAAGTGTATGTAAAGTTTATAGGAAAATGCGTACTCTCTAATTTGCATAGTTTTTTAGACAAGGGGGGAAGGGGGTTTTTTAAATCTTTTGTGAAGTGACTAGGTCATGTGGGGTATCATAAGAAAGGTATTCATTTGCACATGATTAAACAATTTGTTGTAGTTTTGTATTAAAACGTAAAAAATCTACCTATACTAACTTCTAACAGCAGGTCTACTGTTAACTACGGAACCCTGCATAGCGTGTGGCCCGACACACCCACGCCTAATTAATTAATTATATACCCTAACTGACGGGCGTAATAGAATTTTGATTTTCCTGTCAACTAGCCTATTGCAATCATCAACATCATCAAATGATGATGGCTGAAATCAGCCGTAAAACGTCCACTACTGAACACAGGCCTGATCTCCATGAGGGGTATTTTGCCTATTGCAATACTTCCTCGGTACGAGTATTTGATCTGATCCCGCGTTCCGTACCCACCTATTTCTAGAATCCGCTACAGTGATTCCACTCATTCTCCCTATGTGCAGTGTAGCCAAATTACTTCCAACTATTTAAACAATAAATCCACGGACTCAACAGGTGCGCGTCTAACCAGACCACAGACAGGATACCTACAGGGTGTCGTAATGCCACCGCTCTGCAAATACCACTGAATGAAATTACTTGACCACTGAACCGTGCTTAGCGCTGTATTTATGTTAACGGGGTCTGGCGAATGATTAAGGCTGTATTTCCATCTAGTTGGGTACTATACCAGCTATCTGATTTACTTACACGCTTACTGAGCCCTTAGACGTCGTGTTTGTAGAGTGATTATGTAGGTATTAGTACCCAAGGTATTAGGATCTCAAAACGTGATTTCTTTTAACCCGATAACTGCCAGCCAAGTTTAATAATATTTTTAGTTTTAAAATTACAGGATTTTATCGCGTACCTTTTTTATTATTTTCCCGACGTTTCGAACACATTTCAGCGTTCTTGGTCGCGGGGCCCGCGATAAAATCCTGTAATTTTAAAACTAAAAATATGTTAACAAATCGCGAAAGTTTAACAAGTTTAATAATATTGAATAAATTAATTAACAATATAATAAAAAATAATTCTTAACTTATGGTGCACAAACCTGGTCTTTGACATCTCTTCAGCGCTCAAAGCTCGGAGTCTGCCAAAGGGCGATGGAGCGCAGTATTCTAGGTGTTAAATTAACAGATCGCATAAGAAACACCACACTGCGCTCCATGACAAAAATCGTCGGTGCTGTCAATAAATCAGCTAAACTGAAGTGGGACTGGGCCGGACATGTGTGTCGCATGTCGGAAGAAATGTGGGCAAAGATAGCCACCGAGTGGGTCCCACATGCGGTACAACGACCGCGCGGCCGGCCCAGGCGCAGATGGCGGGATGAGCTGGACATGACGTACTGTGCTGACTGGTCGACCAACGCCTTGGACCGGGAAGTATGGAGAGAGGGAAGGGAGGCCTTTGCCCAGCAGTGGGATCCTACAGGCTGATTAGATTTAGATTAGAAATTAATTAAAAAATATTATATGCATGTATACTACTACATAAGTGTAAGTAAGTGAAACTGAAAGCTGTTATAAAACGGACTTAAAATTATTTTTATATTTTGTGTGTTATTTGTGTTGATAATAAAGTTACGTTATTAGGGATCTTACTTAGCTATCCACACTTAGTTCCGAAAGTCTCGAGCAGAGAAGTAGGTAGAATATACTTGCCTACAATACGTTAGTACACCTCCTTATTGCTTTGGAGATGGGCCAAGTCAAAGGCAGCATAGATGAAAATCGTTAGATACGCCTTTACCGAAAACAGACCGCACCGTTTTGTTTTCACACGAAATGATTAAGCTCACTCATTTGGAATCAGTGTACAATCATTGTACTACTAAACACAGTGTTAGCCGGACGTGTTATATGTAATTTTAGTCACGAAAGTTCGTGCGAGATGATTGCACAATGAATGGTAACAATAACAGTTTGGTTTTTAGCACAACCAGTGTGCGTGCGTACGTCGGCATATTAACAATAATGGTTCTAAAAGAAAAAGTCTATTTACATCTAAGCAGCAGTCTTCAGCATTGATTGCCAACAATAGCATGCAAGCTATTATGAAATTCCGATTCTGGTCTGGGCAACAATCTGAATACGTTATTAGTTATTTTGTAGTCGTTGGAACTTCTGATTTGCCCCTCCGCTTCTCGTTTGCGGTCCTCGCCCAGCGGCAAAACTAGTGTATTTCCGGTCCAATCTTCCACGTAGTCTCGGCAATGGATCCAGAAAAACCGCTCTCGTATCTTCAACGAAGTCCTTTTCAGACCGATGTGTCCGCCGGAGCTACCGTCGTGATAGAGCTTCAAGATATCAGACACCTTGGTCTTAGGAACAACCATTTGCAGGTGACAGTCTCTTTGCGCATTTACCCATTTGCGCCACAATACACCTTCGTGGATAGCCAGATTGTCCCATTGTGTCCAATAACCTTTCGTTGTTGTACATAGCGCTACAACGTCCCTCCACTTAGGTTTGGGTGCCTCAACCTTAATCCACTGAAGTATTAGTTTAATATCAGCATCGTCTTGCTGCGCACGCTGCAGGGTCTCCTTCCACGCATCACTGACGCCTGATCTCAGCATTCTGATAAGTACCACTTCTATTGCCTCAGCCTTCTATTCACACAATGTTTGCGCTCATCAGGACTGGGTCTTCTTGTTACTGCATCTGGATTACCATGAGATTTCATCTTACATGGTAGTCCGTTGATTTCACCACTGATGATCAGACTATTCTCATCGTGGGCTTGGAAGATCGAAACTCTTGGAGCCTGCACCCGACCCGCAGTCCTAGCGTGAACTTTATTCTGCTGCTGGTGGAGTAGTGGTGCTATTCATCCTTTCATCTTGCCAATTTCTCCTTGGGCAGCTAGATCTTAGATGGCCCTGTTCTCCGCACTCATAACATCAAGAGCTGAATTTGGGCCGGGTGTCACGGTTAGGTGATTCCACCTCTTCCCTGACGTGGTAAATCCAATGGTTTTGTCGAAATGCTTTAACCTCCAAAGCCTGGGCCAAAGCGTCCTTCAGAGTTCATGATGCTCAAGTCGCTCAGCAGCTCTTACTTCCATGTTGCATATCCCGTCGACAAATGCTTGCACCAAGTTTCCGTCGATATGTACAGGCGACGAACGATAAGCCTTTCGGACCAGCTTTTAAATTACAAGTTTTTATTTAGCTTGCCCTGTATGTATGTATGTATGTAACTATGTTTGTTCGCGGAATCTTGCAACTCAATTTTGAAGAAGATATCTTCAACCAATTGGGCTGGAATTTTGTATACATGTTTACTTTAGATGACAAAGCATGGTCAGCTATGTGACGTCACTTTGAATCCAACATGGCGGAACACCCAAGATGGCGGACTACTTATTTTAATGGACCTCTATAATATGGGTATCAAATGAAAGGGCTTGCTGAAAATAACTCAAAATTAAAATGACTGCACTCTGAATCCAACATGGCAGAACACCCAAGATGGCGGACTAGTTATTTTTAATGGACTCCTACAATATGGGTATCAAATGAAAGGCCTTGCTGAGAGTTACTCGAAAAATTAAATGACATCACTCTAAATCCAACATAGCGGTATACTTTTTACATGCGCTTGTTTGTACTAAAATATTTTTAACAAACAAGCTTTTATTCAAACGTACTAAAAATAATAAAATAAAAAATTTCCATTAAAGTTTAATGTCAACTTAAAACGTCTTTACACAATTTATGTGATGAAAAAGCTTGCCGTGAGATTAACCTGTACCTGTAACTTGATCTAATTGTTTTTTTTTTCCAAACAATGTAAATACGAGTACCTGCTTAAATCTCGTGACAAGGTCACCAAAATCTATCAGTACCCTTCTCTCATTAAGACCGTGCTAACAAAAAAGGTTTCATGTAAATTGGTCAACGCGTTCGGTTGTAATCGTCTCATGCATAGACAGACAGATAGACAGACAGACAGACAGCGCTATGCATATTATTTAATTATAATTAGGTGTTTTGTTTTTTTTTTACTTACAAGATAAAAAAACAACGTAGCTTTTGCTAGCATAGGAAAAATGTCCTATCAAGTTTCTTCTAACTTGGCCCACGACAAAGCAAGAGGCTTCGAGAGGCATATGAAGAAAGTTCGCCAACATTCCAACTTGCCCCAGCCTGAGGAAGTAGGATGGATCTCCCGCCAACATTCTTCGAGTTGTTATGGGCGCAGGATAGCCTCTTGGCAGTGCCTGGCTAAATTAGATTCTGCTTAGCAGGCGGAGAAAACTTTCAAAAGACATACAAGTAGAGTAGTCCTTATAAAGTTAGGTAGGAAGTCTTATTCTCCTAGCTAGTTGATAAGAAATACAAAACTCTTGTCTGTACCTATATGAATTAGGTCTGTAATTATGTGGATGACGTGGGGTGCCGGCAGTAGTGTTGCCCCTCCTCTCTTGCCCGTGGATGCCGGAAGATTCCGGAGGTATCCCTTGGCAGATTCTTACTGTGTTTTTCCGTGTATCAACATCCTGTACTGCGCTCGCCAACCCGCCTGCGAAGCGTGGTGAGTATGACAACAACCTCTCATGACCAGTACTACAAGAGTGATAAATGAGGGAGGCCTTTGTCCAGCAGTGGATGATATGTAGGTACGTGTTCTACGTCCGTCCTTACAAACATCGCCATCATCATGATCATCAGCCTACTAGGACGCGCTTTGATTTTGCAGTTCGCCTTTGTCTACGTAGCGACATTACCTAACTTTTAGACAGACCAAACTTCCAGACACAGGTATGCATAACTACCTACATCTTCAAAATCTAGCCAAATTCAAAATTTTCTTCCTTATACTTTTGCGTAAGATGGCGCAAACAAAGTTATTTAACTCCCCGTACCAACACCTAACGTAACCAAATAAAGCAACGTAAACGAAAAACCCGCGCCACCCTTTAAAACGCTGATATTGCGCTCCAATCTCGGCACGTTGTCGTAAACGCCATCTCATACCATGTATTCTAAAGTTATCATTTTTTAGTAAATTCAACACGCCATCCTCGCTGCAGTACGTGACGCGCGCAAATTGAACTTATCGCGCCCGGAATACGGAACCTCTTCATTTGACAGAGAACCTCTTTTGTACGCACGTAGTGTTGCCAACTGCCGGACAAACAGACACATTTAAAAATTGCAGGTGCATTTGAACAATGTACCTACCATTTACCAACGGTGGTAACAATGCCGTGGGGTGCCGGCAGTAGAATGTTGCCCTCCTCTCTTGCCCGTCGATGCAATAAGAATCTGTCTAGGGATACCTCCGGAAAATGGGAAGCCAGCGTCTTTTCATGTATCAATATCGCTTGCTGCCATGAGGGAGGCCTGTGCCCAGTAGTGGACGACCTACGGCTGCGATTATAAAGGAATCAACAAACGAATGATGTATTGTATGTTTTAACTTTGGTTTTAGCCCATTAGAGCAAGTACTTAGTCATCATTTCAGCCGTAAAACGTCCACTACTGAACACAGGCCTCCCTCATGGATCTCCATAAGGGGGTAGTTGCCATACTCACCACGCTTGGCAGACGGGTTGGCGAGCGCTGTTGATACACGGAAAGATGCTGCTGCCCATCTTCCGGAGGTATCCCTTAGCAGGCTCTTACTGCATCCACGGGCATGAGAGGAGGGATAACATTCTACTGCCGGCACCCCACGGCAAAGTACTTAGTAAAATAATCTAATTATTTTTAAGCACAAAAATCTCTGAAGTTGTGTTTCTTTTAATATTTATTTGCCTAAGACCAAAAAAAAAAAATATTACTTACTAACATAGTTTTATAAATTATTTTTTGTTAATTCATTATTGTAATGTACTATTATTTGCATGCTACTATTTTTTTTATCAGGTATTCACCTATATGGATATATGTATATGGTATACATATAATTATAATTATTTAGGTTTTATTATTCGTATGCCCATCTGCGGCGAGACATGGCTGAACTCATTATTATTTAAGACCATTATTGTAACCTATGTTTCGTACAAAAAAAATGTTCTTGTATCTTTATACCAGCCTCTCTTCACGGAGGTCAATGACTCTCTCTGTCTAAAGTTAGTTGACTTTTAGGTTGTCATTGTCGTTCACTTACTCGGCTGATAACGTTGAAGTTTCGTGGTCTTATAACTTTTTAAACTATGTGGTTGTAAACACTATAAATGCAATATTTACGGGATATTTCCCATGATTTGATTCTGTTTGAGTTTCCCGATATTTAGACGCAGTTTCACACGTCATGATAGATCACGGATAAACTGAAGTCTTTTGCGAGTGGGTACTGGCAGACAAAACGATCTACCCTCTTTCTAAGTCTCTGACTGCGAATGATGGCCCTACTATCGTAAGTACTATAAGTACTATACTTATTATACTTATAGTAAGCCACGAGGCCAGCTTGACAAAAACTGTAATTATCTTATACCCCCTGTATTTCCGTACAAATGTAAGTACTTATTGGAATAGTTTTTCGCGATTTCTGACATTTCTAGTACTCAAACCTCAGTCGGTCCAATTGAGACTCTTGAACCTAATAAGAAAGAGGATCGATTGGCATCAAAAAAAGTTTTTGTGTAAAATGACCATTTTCTTGCTGACTGTACATTTTTTCCAAAATCTTAAAAATTTATGGATAGTCTTCTAAAAACGTTTTCCTGTAACTATAACGGTTAAGCCCTTACTGTCCCGTCTCAAAAATTCACCCTGTATAGGTAATAGAAATAGCAAAATTTAAGTACCTAATTTATTGGCACCTAATAAAGTTGTACGAACTCGTAAACAAGAAGGTTACACTGCTTAGGTTATACTGCTTAGGTGTATGTTTATAGTTTGTAGTTACAGGTACCTAACTAAACTGATTATGTCCCTAAACAGGGAATAAATAGCTTGAGATTAAACAACATGGATTAATGCTAGAAGCGGCTTCGGTACAGATTATTCAAACTCCAGGTACAAGTTAGCTAACTTGCGTCATCAAAGACGAAGTTAAATTATCAGCAGAGGTTTATCAGAAAGGCGAACAACTAAACTATTGAATGGGGACGATTGTAGGTACGATGTAAATAGCTTGGCTAATCCTCTATCGGCAGCGAAAGGCTATTTTTCCTTTCGGATTGATACCACGTGGCCAGACGTAGGTAGGTACCTGTGGCACGAGTACCTACATTTGTAACCGTGTGTTATTCAAATTTGTTACCTGCACATGTCATAAAAAAAGGCCAAATTTGGTAGAACTTTTAAAGTTAACTCTAAAGTTAACTATGCTCTCGTAATTGGCCCTAGCAGGATCCTTAGAAACTTCAAGTTTCGAGCAAAAACACTCCAAACTTTTAATACTTTCCACATTTATTTTATAAAAATGTGCAGGTTTACTACAGCTATTACAATGTTCAACTTAAAAGTTAATTTGTATCGTATATCTAGTATAGAATAATGGTTACCTTGATAGGTTTCGTAAGCACCTTTTTTTATTGATAGCAATAGCAGCACCAACGCGCGACGACAATTTAGGGAAACAAATTTTACAGTTCAGGGAACAAACCTTACACTATTACAAATGCAAATATCTTTGGTAAGAACAGCGTTAACCTTTGTTTGAATCTGAGGTCCGTTTTTTACCTGGGAAATATTGTTTATGTTATAAGAGAGATTGGCGATAGCCTGGTTTAACAAAGCTTCGTTATTTTACACTACGTGTTGTTATAAGCTGAAATGATTGATTTGTTATCAAAATATTTTTTTTTAATTCAATTATGTGCTTTATTATTTTTTTTGTGTTATGTTATTATTTTGTAAACTGACTATTCTAAGTAGCGTTTTGCTCTATTGAATAAACACTTTTTGATTTTGATTTTCGATTGCACTACGAGTATGTAAATCATCATGCAAAGTATAAAATGACGGATAAACGTTACCAAAACACAACAATACCAGCGGTACTATAAAAGCTATAACACCAACGAACATAGTGAATTAGATGCAAATTGTGGAACCCTAACTCGAGCCTGCAAACTGCGGGCCGGGACGTGACGTCATCGTACACGGTAGAATTAGCTTTGAGTTGGTAAAACGCTTTTTGGACACTACGTGTATTTTCACCTCACATTTTTAAGCTTGCGGTTGTAGTGTTTGTCATAGGCTACTTTTCTCTTACCTCGGAATAGTATTTTCTCAGGCCCGGAGGCCTAAGGTAAATTAGGTGTTCAAGCCTCCGGAAACATGCAGCATGAATCAACTATTAAGTATAAGGTTTTTATGGAGGAACCCATGTCATAATAATGTTTATAAACTGGATTTTGAAAACTGTACGTATTTCCGTCTGCCAAGGTAACATGTTTTAGGAAAGTACCTACCTACCTACGATATTTATCATATCCCAGGTGCTAAGGTACTATAGTATGTACCTATGGTATCAAAGTTTCAGAAGCTGATTACATTTCAGATTTAGATCCCCAAAAGTTAGTTCCTTGAATAATTTAAACTAATGATAATAATTCCAAATTACAAACTCATTAATGTTTCTTTTTTAATCAAGTATGGTGTAATCAACTCCAGCAGATGTTCAAAGCGAGCATCGGGCATGCGAAAATCATTTTCATAGTCATCCATTTCTTGGTATTCCCGAATCTGAGTAAATAAATAATAAACGAACTTTTCTCCATCTTGAAACCAATATTTCGCCCATTTTTTTCGCTTATAATATGTCTTTTCAATGCTATCGCTAATATAATAGCAGCGGAAGCTTTATATAAATTGTCACTCATGGCTTTATTTGTTGTAATAGATATGTTGTATTGTATGGAGAGGGGGCGCCACCGCGCGTATGACAAGTTCGGCTGTGACATTTTTATATTAAATTAAATGATTTAAGTGCTTTTATTACTTTAAATCGTACAAATAAACAAAGTAACTTTAAACAAGGAGTGAATGAATAATAAATCGTGGACTGAAGTGAATAGAAAGTGACGAAATAAATGGATTGCCGTTATCAATGACGCGCGCCCATTATTGACTTATGAAACAGTTTGAATTGTGATTCCTTTATGAATAACATACAGTGTACAAAAGAAACAAGCTCGCTAGTGATATTTATACAAACAAATAAAGACAAAGAAAGTATAACCTCAAAATAAAGCCAACGAACGACTGCACAGCAGCTACACTCCACACACGAACATGGCTTCATTATGTGCGGGATGCCATGGAGAACTTCCTTACAGACAGTTCTTAACATGCTTACATTGCGGGAATAGTTATGACCTCAGCTGTGCAAATGTATCTTCTACGCGTTTCTATGGCACAATGACATCGGAACACAAACAAAAGTGGAAATGCCAAGCCTGCTATTGCAAACAACCAAAGACAGGTAATATAGACAGTCCAGTTCGTCAAAATGAGTATCAAACGAATCAGCTACAATCGTCTCCAAATAATATAACACTAAGAAGAAAAGTTTCACAAAAGGTCAACTCCCCGTCTTCGGACGATCAGAGTCTACTGGGCGACACCATCTACACAGAAACTAAAAGCACAGCAAATCCAACTCTCAGAACGGAAATAACACTAGAAAATATCAACAACCTAATAATAAATAGACTCAAGGAAAATAATACATCAATAATCAATGAATTAAAAGACACAATTAAAACAGAAATAAATAAAGCTATAACAAAATTGAGAAACGATATAACAGAAGAGACAAGTATTCTAAAGAAGGAAAATAATCAAAGAAAGGCAGATATAAAACAAATAAGCGAAAAAATAGAAAAATTATCATCTGAAAATGAGCAATTAAAAAGAGAAATTCAAGATATTAAATCTATGAAACACACTACCTTAAACTGTCCTCTTGAAAATAACTACAAATTCGTGTTGTATGGATTGGAAGAATACTTTGAAGAGCCAGAATATGATTTACATGCCAGAATCATAACTATTTTCCGTGACATCCTTCAAATTGATCTCCGTGGCTACATTGAAGAAACCTTCCGAATTGGTAGGCAAAATAATAACTTTAATAATCGACCGCTAGTAGTGGAACTTATTAGCAAAAGAATGACTAAATATATAATCGAAAATAGCAATTTTTTTAAGGGAAGTAGATTATCTATCTCAGAATTTTTAGACGAAAGTGCAAGGAAGGAAAGAAGACAAATTATAGAAGAAATGCTAACTGCTAGAAGAAACGGTCATTATGCCATTATAAAAAACAATCACCTGTTTATAAATGGAAAACCGGTCCAACGAAAACGAAGCGACAATCTACAACGCATAACCACAAACAAAGAATTAAACATCAATAAAACTCAGAACCAATGCTCCTTGCAACCACAACAAGCTAAACCTGACTACAATGATAATTCCTTTCGAGACCAGAGAAGCACAATTTAAAATATTGTTTCAGAACCTGCAAAGTATTAATAACAAACAACATATACTAGAAGCATTCGTCGATCAGAACCCTGCTTATCAAGCTTTATGCATTTCCGAAACCTGGTTAAAAGAAGAAAATCTTAAATTAATACATCTGAATGGATTCAAAATTGCGACATCATTCTGCAGAAAAACTCGTGGAGGCGGAGGTGTATGTATTTTTGTCCGGGACCATTTAAATAGTGTGGAAAGAAGTGATATAACATTATTTTCTGTAGAATACATATTGGAAATATGTGCAGCGGAACTAACAAACCTAAATATCCTTTTAATTTGTTTGTATTGGAATAAAAGAGACGAAGACGTATTTTACAACCAGTTAACTAAAATCCTAATTTATATAAATAAAAAATACACACATTTCAATATAATACTGGGAGGTGATTTTAACATTAACATTTTACAAAAAAATTCAAGGACAAACAATTTCTTAGATCTTATGTCAGAATATAAACTAACACAACACATTAGAAACCCAACACGCACTACAAACACTACATCAACATGTCTTGACCTGATATTTACGAACTTCTACAATTACAATATTAAAACTACAGTGGAAGAACTAGGATTTTCTGATCATAACGCAGCTGTAGTTCACCTGTGGCTTCCGAAACAGCTTAACGAAAAAATTATTTGGAAAATTGAAAAAAGAACATTTACCCAAACCAATATTGATAGTTTTAAACAGCATCTGACAAAAATCCCCTGGCAACAAATACTTTGCGCATCCAACACCATGGATAAAAACTATGAATTATTTAACGACATACTCATAAGCACACTAAACCAGTGCATACCGAAAAAAGTTGTTAAATTAAATACAAGGTTTAAAAAATACTGGTTAACTATAGGCATCAAAAAGTCATGTCGACATAAAAGATTACTAAAAGTATTTACACAAAAATCGAACCACCATGTATTAACCGAACATTATAAAAACTATGAAAAAATGCTAAAAAGAACAATTATTACGGCAACAAGATTACAATACATTAACAAATTAAAAACATCATCAAATAAAACTAAAACAATGTGGAGTATAATAAATGAACGGACGAATAAAAAAAGTGTCAAAGATAAATGTAATATTAAATTGCATTCTAATCAAAATCAAATATGCGATCCTAAACAAGTATCTAACACCTTTAACAACTTCTTTGCATCAATGGGTATGACTAATCAATCTCAGCCAGTAGTCGGACGTCCTGTAATCAACCCAACTCAAAATACAATGTACCTCAGACCAGCAACTCACGGTGAAGTATATAAAATAATTAAAAACCTTAAAAACAAAAAAAGCTTTGGAATTGATGAACTTCCCCCAATTTTATTTAAAACATGTGCAGATATACTTACATATCCCTTATGTGTACTAATAAACCAATCTTTCACTCTCGGAACTTTTCCTAATTCATTAAAAAAATCCATAATAAAACCTATCTTTAAAAAAGGTATAAAAACACAACCAGGTAATTATCGGCCGATTGCGCTTCTTCCTACAGCTTCCAAAATTCTAGAAAAAGCTATGTGTAATCGTGTTTATAAGTTTTGCGAAAAATACCAAATATTTGATAATAGTCAAAACGGGTTTAGAAAAAATAGATCGACAACATTAGCAACTTATAATTATATGCAGCAAGTTTACAATACTATTAATAATAAAAAATATGCGATAGGAATATTATTAGATATGAGCAAAGCTTATGAAAAAGTACAATATAAAATACTGCTTAGCAAACTATACGGCATAGGAATTCGTGGAATAGTACATAACTGGTTCTCATCTTATCTTCAAGACAGAGAACAATACGTTGAGGTTGAGCATTACAATTATTCTAAGAGTGAGATAATGAACGTGCGCTCAGACCGAATTACAATAAACGCGTCAATACCGCAAGGAAGTGTTATCGGATGCCTTCTATTTTTGATTTACATAAACGACCTGCCTAAAATCATGAATGAGCCGTGTGTACTGTTCGCCGACGACATATCCCTATTGACATCATGCAACACAAGCATAAATTTGACAGAAAAACTAGATTCTATTCTTTTAAAAACTACGGACTGGATGAACGACCATAATCTCGAAATAAATTTCTTAAAAACTAAAATAATGACATTCTACCCTCACCAAAAATCTCCTCTGCAATTCCATTACACTTTTAATAACAGACCACTAAAAATAGTAAATGAATTCACTTTACTAGGTGTAATCATAGACACTCACTTAAATTGGACACCACACACACAAAAAATTAAATCTAAATTATCAAGCTTGACATACGCACTCCGCGAGATCAAAAAAACAACTGATTTAAAAAGTTCCCTTGCAATTTATTATGCCTACGCTAATAGCCACCTATCGTATTCCGTTATCTTATGGGGAAACAGCACCCATGCACAGGTGGTCTTTAGACAACAAAAGAAACTGATACGTATACTAGCGAATATAGAACAAACAGATAGTTGCAAACCGTACTTCCAAAAATATAATATACTTACGCTTCCCTGTATATATATTTTGGAAATATGCAAATTTGTTAGAAATAATAAACATTTGTATAAAACTCGTGCGGAAACCTACACAACTTGCTCATTACGTTATAAAAATAAATTAACCTTACCTTCTTCTAACATGAAACTGCATTCATCTAGTCCATATGTTATGTCGATAAAAATATATAATGTAATACCTGACGATTTAAAAAATGAGATTAAAGATCAACTATTCATAAAAAAACTAAAAAAAATCCTCATAAAAAAATGCTACTATACGATTGATGAATTCTTTAGTGATAAATTTTAATAAAATTCTAATTAATATTATAATAATAAGTTTTTTTAGTTTGACCTACACCAACCTGACCTTTAGTTATTTAACTTTTAAATGACACAAGTTTAACTCTCACGATTATGAAAACATTTTTATTTTGCTTGCTTTTAAGAATATAATATAACCCTATTATCTAGTATGTACATTAACGATGACGTCTTCCTCTCTTCTATATTTATTGTTGTGCCCAACAGGGTCTATAATGCTACCTAACACCATTGTCAACACCATTGTACCTACATTATAGAACACAATAAAGTATTGAGTATTGAGTAATACGAAACGTACGAGTGTCCTCAATGAAATATACCGTCGTACTGACGCGATTCGTAATTCGTATCGTATGTGTAGTATACCAAAATATTACTAGATAAATATCACGGTTAAATATCGCGATACATATCGAGCGTGTAGCATTCGCCATTCAAACGTCTGCATATTATAGGTATTCACGAAAATTCAAACAAAGACCATCATAGGCTCTATGTCCCATATTGGAAAAGCCGGAATATAGTAAACCCAAAACTTTGCAGAAACATTCAGTTAAAATTAACATTCTAATTTCTGTCAGGCGAGGTCGGCTGTAACGAGCGGCTGTCTATTTATCATCGTGGACACAAAAAGCTTCGGCTCGTGTTCATTTGTCAGTTTTGTCATGACGGAACGATAAACGACCGAGAGGCTTGGGAAAATATATCAATTAAAATCAGGCTGAATACTACCACGCCTGTATTGTTTCTGGTAAATCTATGTACAGGCTGGATTTTTGTGACGGAATAGTAAGTAAGTACCTACCTTAAGTTATAGGTACGGGATAACGTTTCTAGAAGTAGGGACTTGGTTTTTATAAGAAACAGGATCGATTGGCATCAAAAAAGTTTTTGTGTAAAATTTCCAATTTATTGCTGAGTGTACTTTTTTCCAAAATCTGTGAATGAATGCAGTTCAGAATATCTCATTTTTTTGTGAAGTTATTAGGTTGTGTGGGGTATCATAAGAAAGGCACACTAATGAACAGTTTTTAGTTTACCTTTAAGCCGTATTGTTTTTGAGTTAATAACAAAAATGTTAAAAAAACGAAGAAATCTAACTAGAGGCAGTCTAGCTACATATCAATGTTTATTTGTTTTTTTTTAGAAGGTCTTTAGTTGTTGATATAGATAGTTGGTACCTACTTACAAGCGTTCGGACCGCGTCGTGCTTGGAGCGGCGCACCGCCACAGGCGCCACACGTTCTGTGCTACCACGGACGAGACTGTGGACGAGACCCTTCCCACGGTGTGTCGTGCGAGCTGGTCCGCGTCCGTCCGCGATATCACGGACGGACTTTTTTTATATCGTGGATAGCTTGAAATGAAGTTCGTATCGCACCTACTGCAACCACTACTACCCTATAGCCTTCCTCGATAAATGGGCTATCTAACACTGATATAATTTTTCAAATCGGACCAGTAGTTCCTGAGATTAGCGCGTTCAACCAAACAAACAAACAAACCCTTCAGCTTTATAATATTAGTAGGTATAGATTATATTTCATCATCATCATCATTTCAGCCGTAAAACGTCCACTACTGGAAACAGGCCTCACTCATGGATCTCCATGAGGGGTAGTTGCCATACTCAACACGCTTGGCGGGCGGGTTAGTGAGCGCATAGTACAGTATGTTGATCCACGGAAAGACGCTGCTGCCCATCTTCTGGAGGTATCCCTTAGCAGGCTCTTACTGCATCCACGGGCAGGAGAGAAGGGGTTACATTCTACTGCCGGCACCCCACGGCTAGATTATATTAATTACTTGTCTCAAAACTCAAACTCAAAAAGCGTTTATTCAGTAGGACCGCAAGGGTCTACCGCAAGAAAAAAAATTGTAACACCAAAATAAGGATGCATTAGTTCATATTTTTAATGCCGTAAGGTGCCGGCAGAAGAATGTTGCCCTTTCTCTGCACGTGCTTGCACGTGGATACCAGTAAAAATCAGCTAATACTTCCGGAAGATGGGCAGCAGCGCCTTTCCTTGTATCAACATCCCACAACTGCGCTCGCCAACCCGCTTGCCAAGCGTTGTGAGTATGGCAACAACCCTCCCATGTGAGATGCCCACGTCCAGACTCCAGTCGTTCTACGGCTGTGATGATGATGATGATCTCATAGCAGTTAAAAGCTACACAATTCCATTAGCCACTGCGTGCCCCCGGAGACGTCTTCGATCTTGTTAACAACGACTTGCAATTACCTTCGATCGACCGAGCTCTGCTTTTATACTCACCTGTGTATTATTCTCGTAAGTTCCTGCACTTAACTGAATAGGTAATCTATAAGAAAATAATAAATCAGGTGTTAATTAATATAGGTTTATAGTCAAAGTCAATAAGTGTTTATTCAATAGAGCAAAACGTCGTACAAAATTGAATAGTCAATTCACAAAAGAAGAACAGGACACATTTAAATTGAATAAAGCACATAATTGTTTAACTATACTCTAGCCAAACTCAAGATGCAATATTTACTAACAATGCACTGACAGTTGAATCAGCTGATATCAGGGGTGAAAACATTTTTTCGGCTGTGCTATTTTCGCTATTTATATATTTAGATAAATATTGAATATCAAATAATATTATTTGCTGTCAAATTAATTAATGATCATCATCATCACCAGTTTTATCATTACCTATAGAGTTGAAGCTGCTACTAGCTAAGGAAGATTATATAAGACCAAATAGAAATTTTAACTAACATTTATAACGTTAATAGCCCGTTTCATATAAGTGTTTCTCTTCTGGGACATTTAAAATAGGTACATATAAATAAATTATATACATTATTACCATTACTTATCATCATGCTTAATTAATTAATGTCCTAAAATAACTCTTTTTGGGACAATTAATTAATTAAGCATGACTCTATCTGACAGTGATGATGATTATTTAATCATCATCACTGTCAGATTCTAAGCTACTTGATGTTTCTCCGGAGACCTGGATGATGAATTCATCAATTACATTATCATTTCATTTCTTTATGATAATCTTCATCTCCACTATTAGTTCCCCGCCATTCAAAAACCCGTCTTTATTGCCTTGAAAACTAAATATGAATTTATTGTTGCTCTTTCTATGAGTAATGTTGTAGTGTATTCTGAATCCCGAATCATAGCCAATAAATATCCAACTGTTTGCAACCCAGGAAGTCAAAACCAAAGTTCGTTATGGTTGGCACTGTTAGGAACACAAAAAATCTCTGTGGATTTTAATCTTTGTTTTTGATCACCTAATGAAGATTTGTAAATTGAAAAAGTTAGATTTTCCATAGAAATGACGTAACTATTGAAAATTGTAACAAATCTTGTAGAATTTATTGGTAAAATCATCTAATTCAGTCATGACTCCATAAGTTTCGAGGCGCAACCCTAAAAATCAGCTGATTTCCAATGTTAGTAAATATTGCATCTTGAGTTTGGCTAGAGTATAGGTATGTACATTCTGCGTGCAGCTTTGCTCTCGTTGTGCCCGGAATAGAATAGAATAGAATAGAAAAAGTTTTATTGTTATCACAATCACTTACATTACAGATACAGTTATTTAATTAGATGATAGAGAGGTGAAAACAATAAGGCTACCCCTCAGCATTTGCTACATCAGCACAAGGGCTGCTGGAGCGCTGGTTTTCAGTGGCGCCCGTATTGTGTGGCGCAGGCGGCACGGCGATACACATTTATATAAATTCACAATTTGAATATAATATAACATTAATTACAAAGAGCAGATAGTCATTACATAAACACACAAAGGAAGCAAGGCAAAAGACAACTACTAATAAAGTACTTATCCATGTGTCCGTAATGATGCTCACTACCATCCCCTCATAATCAGTACCTACTTTTGTCAATTCGTGAGGGAGGCTTATGTCCAGCTGTGGACGTCCTACGGCTGAGATGATGATGATAATGTGTCCATAGCCAACATCTCTCTGACCGCGTCTGTCTTTCTGTCTGTCTATGCGTTTGGCTTTCATCTCCTAAACTACGCAAGGGATTTTGCTGCGGTTTTCACCAATCGATAAGAGTGTTTCAAAAGGAAGGTTTTGCAGTAAAATTCATTGAGGTTTGGTGTAAGTTCGCTGAAATATGATGAAGATAATTGAAGTTGTCGTAAAATTTTATGCCCATTGAAAGAATTGTTACAATTGTCTGCAAAAAAAGTCTGCGACAGCATAATTGTGTCTATTTTTTTTGATACCTCATAGTAACTATTATACCTTTCTTATTTAAATTTTGATTAAAAAGATATGCATTATTTGCGAAGCCATTTTAACCAATTTAGTATTAATCTATACTATATATAAGAGTTTGTTTGTTTGCTTGAACGCGCTAATCTCAGGAACTACTACTGGTCCGATATGAAAAATTATTTCATTGTTAAGGCCGCTCTACATTCTCACGAGACATTCACGCGAGAATCTCCGGAGATTCTCGCGAGAACTGTAGCGAGAACTTCTTTTGGGTACACACTCTCACAATGTTCTCAAATAGTTCTCACTACAGTTCTCGCGCTCGATGACGATGGACGCCGAAGTAGTTTTTTAGTTTATTTTTGTAGCCTTTTAAATTTGTATTCCATAGCACGGGTTCCGCTTGGAAATATTCTAAAAATTTCAACTCAAGTTCGTTTGTCCAAGTTACGCTCATATTGACGCCACGCGGTACACAACACACAACCGTTCAAGTCGGCGGCTCGCGCGCTACTGAGAAACATGCGTGCGACTCATGCGAGTGTGGAGTCAATACACGTTCTCGCCTGTTCTCACGTTCTCGCGCTCCTTTGTCTCGCGCCAAAAAACCGACAAAAAGTGGAGAACAGCCGGAGAACAACGCGAGAACTTGAGAAGAATACGCGAATCGCTTCCACATTCACGTTTCTCGCATGTTTCTCGCGTTCTCGCGAGATTCTCGTGAGAATGTAGAGCGGCCTTTAGATAGCCCATTTATCGAGGATTTATCCTATAGCCATAAGAGCGGAGCAGTAATCAAAGATGCAGGTGAAACCGCGGGCGACTTCTAGTATAATTATTATATAATCTTAATTAGTTTTTTTAACATCTTGAGTAGTACATACCTACGGACCATATTTGTTCTATACACTGTAATTTTAATCAATATCATAAAAGTTTTAAGATTTTGGAATCATTGGACCATGAATGCCGAGGAGAACACTGGCAAAGAAAAATAAAACCGGGCAAGAGCGAGTCGGACTCGCGCACCGAGGGTTCTGTGCCATCATACAATATAATATATGACAAAGGCGGTTTTATATTTGTTGGAGAACCTTGACAGCGCCATCTCTTGTCTAATAGCGGAACTTATGTAGATTTTTTACACTTTAGATGATTTCTAAAAAAGTAACTATGCTAAGTAGAGAGATTGTAATAAATTTCCTCTAATCTTTACTTACACTTCTAATAGCAATAAAAAGTTCAGAGGTTTATCTCTGCAAACTTCGGAGATAAGGGGGGGGACGCTATTTTGTTTTAACATTTTTGTAAATAACTCAAAATCGATGCGGCTTAAAGGAAAACTAAAAACTGTTTATTAACGTGCAAATTAATACCTTTCATATGATACCCCACATCACCTAGTAACTTCACAAAAAAAATTAAAACCCCCTTCCACCCCCAATGCCTAAAAAACTATGCAAATTAGAGAGTTCGCTATAATTTTCCTATCATCCTTTCAGCCATAAAACGTCCACTGATGAACACAGGCCTCCCTCATGGATCTCCATGAGGGGTAGTTGCCATTCTCACCACGCTTGGCAGGCGGGTTGGTGAGCGCAGTATGGGATATTAATACACGGATAGACGCTGCTGCCCATCTTCCGGAGGTGTCCCTTCGCAGGCTCTTACTGCATCCACGGGTAGGAGAGGAGGGGTAACATTCTACTGCCGGCACCCCACGGCAATTATTATTAATAATTTTCCTATAAAGTTTAAATACACTGCTACGAGCAATAAAAGTATCACGGGTTTATCTCTGTAAACTTCGGAGATAAGGGGGGTGGAACGGTCGTTTTTTCAACATTTTTGTAAATTACTCAAAAACGATACGGTTTAAAGAATAAATAAAAACTGTTTATTAATGTGCAAATAAATACCTTCCATATGATACCCCACACGGCCTAGTAACTTCACTTAAAAATTTTGAGATCCGCTATCCGCCCCCCTGCAATCAAAATAAGAATATTTTTAACATTATCATATATGCCATATTAGTAAAAAAGTGTTGTCTTTTACCATTTTAAATTTCAAGTCGATAGCATCAGTAGTTCTCGAGATATCCATATGTGACAGACAGACAGACAGAGTGATTCTATAAGGGTTCCTTTTTACCATTTTGGTCCGGAACCCTAAAAATACTATTGTTGGTTGAAACTCATAGGTGGTATTGCATCGTTCCTGTACACTCTGAGCCCAAATTATAGATATATTCATTTAATGATTGGATAAGCAGAATTGACTTATCTAGGAATATTAAGACTACAATAATAAAATTGATGGTCTAAGTTGCGCAAAACATCGCGTAGGTGTTGTAAATTTGCATAATATACGCTACGATTACATAGACAATGAATATATGTAGTTCCTATCAGCTTTATACGGATGGATCTAGGTATGAATTGAGATGTGGATCGGCTTTTGTTGATCCTCAGCTGGATTTTTATACAAAATTTAATATACATATGTGCGGATATCTCAATAATGCATTGCGAATTAATCGCAATTTCGGAAGCATTGTTATTATATTGTATCCTTGGAGTATAATAAGTTTATTATTTTGTCGGATTCCAAGAGTGCGCTTTTACATTTGGCTCGGTTACCCTCGAGTATTCGAGGCCTACCGATAGCTTTTAATATACCTAATTCCATCCGTCAGCTGAGCGACACAAATAAAGAGGTAATTGTACAATGGATACCGTCTCATGTAGGTATTATGGGTAACGAGGAGGCTGACCGCGCAGCTAGGCAAGCGTTATGCGACGGTGTTGATTATACTTGCCTACCTATTCATAGCGAGTTGTTGAGTGGTCTTAGGATATTATCTGTGATATTATGCAGACAACTGTGGCACTAGTACTTTGATAAGCGGTCACTTATAAAGGGAATATGGTACAAATCGATTCGATGTCAGCCCTCTCGTTGCCCATGGTTTGATGAGCAGGACATGTTAAGAGAAGCCAATCCAACTTACTTTTCATACAACCGCTCGTACGTGGGTGTGGCGTTATAATAGATAGATCTTTCTATTAATATAAAAAATCATCCATGTTGATTTTAACGGGTAGGCCGTTGGGAGACTCGATTGAGGCCTTCGAGCATCGTGCCGAGTTCCTCCATCGACTTTGCCATGACCACAATATCGTCGGCAAACCGAAGGTGAGTCATGTATTCGCCGTTAATGTTGATGCCTAGTCCTTTCTATTCCAAAGAGGTTGAAGGCATCTTCCAAGGCGGTCGTAAACAGTTACGGAGAAATAACGTCTCCCTGTCTTACGCCTCTTTTTAAGGGAATATCCTTCGAAATTGCCGTGGGGCGCCGGCAGTAGAATGTTGCCTCTCCTCTCTTACCCATGGATGCAGTAAGAATCTGCTAAGGGATACCTCCGGAAGATGGGCAGCAGCATCTTTCCGTGTTTTTTTTTCACTACCCTATACTGCGCTCGCCAACCCGCCTGCCAAGCGTGGCGAGTATGGCATCAACCCCCTCATGACAACACAACAAAAAACCAGGCCCCGAGTCCCCGGCGGCCCCGCTAATCCTGGCTACGGTAGCAGTCACGGTAACGGCGGGGCTAGGGGTGCTAAGAATCCCCGGGAGACGATCGGCTACCAACCCCTACGACGACCACTGGCCCTGGTAACACACAACATCCGCACTTTGAGGACAGACGATAAGATTGTTGAGCTGGAAGAAGAAATTAGTAGATTACACTGGGACATTTTGGGGCTATCAGAAGTCCGTAGAGAGGGCGAGGACACGATATCCCTTAAGTCCGGTAACCTACTATACTACCGGGAGGGCGACCAACAGTCCCAAGGTGGTGTCGGGTTTCTCGTTCACAAGTCACTCATTAACAACATTGTCACCATCGACAGTGTGTCGAGCAGGGTCGCGTACCTAACACTCAGAATATCTAAGCGATATTTGCTCAAGGTCGTTCAGGTATATGCGCCGACCTCGTCACACCCAGATGAAGAAGTAGAGTCTATGTATGAGGACATCAGTAGAGCCATACATACGAACAACACTCACTTCACTGTTGTAATGGGGGACTTCAATGCAAAGCTAGGCATGAGAAGCGATGATGAGTTGAGAGTGGGGCAATTTGGGTATGGGCAACGGAACCCCAGGGGACAGAGGCTGGCCGATTTTCTGGAGAAAGAAGGACTCTTTATGATGAATTCTTTCTTCCAGAAGCCGCCTCACAGGAAATGGACCTGGATGAGTCCCAATGGTTCTACGAGAAATGAGATTGATTTCATCCTGACCAACAAGAAACGAATATTCAATGATGTCTCTGTGATTCACAGGGTGAAAACCGGCAGTGATCACCGAATTGTAAGGGGCACATTGAATATGAACGTTAAACTTGAAAGGTCCCGTTTGATGAAATCTACGCTCCGACCCACTCGCGCACATATCCAAAACCTCGAGAGCTTTCAACTCGAACTCGCAAATCGCTTTGACTGTCTAGGAGTAGATGCATCGGTGGACGAGATCAATAACAGGTTCGTAGAAACCGTCCATACGGTGGGGTCCCAGTTCTTTAAGACCCCCCGTACTAATAGACCTCAGAAACTTTCTGATGACACCCTAAACCTCATGGCTGAACGACGTTCTTTGCGACTGCAGTCTCCCGATGATGCTCAGTCACATAGGCAGCTCAATAGACAAATTTGGAAATCCTTGCGGCACGATATTCGTACCTTTAATACAGCCAGTATTAAAGATACGATAGAGCGGAATAAAGGCTCCAAAGTGTTCGCGAGAGATAGTTCTATTGGGCAGAGCCAGATGACGAAGCTGAAGAGGGAAGATGGCAGCATAACGTCAAGTAAAGCAGAAGTGTTAAGGGAAGTCGAAAGGTTCTATGGACGGCTCTACGATTCGGTCACTAAACCTGTTTTGCAGTGCGGCCAACGACCCAAGAGCTAAACTGACCCGACATTATACCGAGGATATCCCGGACATCAGCCTGTACGAGATCAGGATGGCCTTGAAACAGCTTAAGAACGACAAGGCGCCGGGTGAGGACGGAATCACTTCAGAGCTTCTGAAAGCGGGTGGATCACCGGTACTTAAAGTCCTTCAGAAGCTATTTAATTCCGCCTTGCTTGAAGGTACGACGCCGAAAGCATGGAACAAGGGCGTGGTGGTTCTGTTTTTCAAGAAAGGTGACAAAACCTTACTTAAGAATTACAGACCCATCTCGCTGTTGAGCCATGTTTATAAGCTGTTTTCAAGGGTCATCGCGAACCGTCTCGAACGCAGGTTTGATGACTTCCAGCCTCCCGAACAAGCCGGGTTCCGAAAAGGCTACAGTACCATAGACCACATACATACGCTGCGGCAAGTCATACAGAAGACCGAAGAGTATAACTTGCCGCTATGTCTTGCGTTTGTGGACTATGAGAAAGCCTTCGATTCGATCGAAACATGGGCGGTGCTTGAGTCTCTCCAACGATGCCGAATTGACTATCGGTACATCGAAGTGTTGAAGTGTTTGTATACAAACGCCACTATGTCAGTCCGAGTACAAGAACAGAGCTCGAAGGCGATTCCCTTAAAAAGAGGCGTAAGACAGGGAGACGTAATCTCTCCGAAACTGTTTACGACCGCTTTGGAAGATGCCTTCAAGCTCCTGGAATGGAAAGGGCTGGGCATCAATATTAACGGCGAATACATCACTCACCTTCGATTTGCCGACGATATTGTGGTCATGGCAAAGTCGATGGAAGAGCTCAGCACGATGCTCGAAGGCCTCAATCGAGTCTCCCAGCGGGTAGGCCTTAAAATGAACATGGACAAGACGAAAATCATGTCAAATGTCCATGTCGTGCCTGCCCCAGTTATGGTTGAGAACTCGGCTCTTGAAGTTGTCGACGCGTACGTATACCTAGGACAAACAGTCCAATTAGGTAGGTCCAACTTCGAGAAAGAGGTCAATCGTCGAATCCAACTCGGATGGGCAGCGTTTGGGAAACTTCGCAACGTCTTTTCGTCCAACATACCTCAGTGCCTTAAGACGAAAGTCTACAACCAGTGTGTGTTACCAGTGATGACATATGGAACCGAGACGTGGTCCTTCACTATTGGCCTTATGAACAAGCTCAGAGTCGCTCAACGAGCTATGGAGAGGGCTATGCTCGGGGTTTCTCTACGGGATCGAATCAGAAATGAGGAGATACGTAGAAGAACTCGGGTCACCGACATAGCCAAACGGATTAGCACGTTGAAGTGGCAATGGGCAGGCCATATAGCGCGCAGAACAGATGGCCGATGGGGCAGCAAAGTTCTCGAATGGAGGCCACGGATCGGTAAGCGCAGCGTAGGACGTCCACCTACAAGATGGGCAGACGACTTGGTGAGAACTGCTGGTCGGCGGTGGATGCAGACGGCTTCCAACCGCAGTACTTGGAGATCAATGAGGGAGGCCTTTGTCCAGCAGTGGACGTCCTACGGCTGAAATGATGATGATGATGATCCTTCGAACTCTGTTCCTGTACTCGGACCGACCTGGTGGCTTCTCTATACAAAGACTTCAACACTTCGACATACCAATAGTCTATTCGGCATCGTTGGAGAGACTCGAGCACCGCCCATGTTTCGATCGAATCGAAGGCTTTCATAAAGTCCACAAACACGAGACATAGCGGCAAGTTATACTCTTCGGTCTTCTGTATCACTTGCCGCAGCGTATGAATATGGCCTATGTAATGGTACTGTAGCCTTTTTGAAACCCGGCTTGTTCGGGACGCTAGAAGTCATCAAACCTGCGATCGAGACGATTTGCGATGACCCTTGAGAAACGCTTATAAACGTGGCTCAAAAGCGAGATCGGTCTGTAGTTCATAAGCAAGTTGTTGTCATCTTTCTTAAAGAACATTACCACGACGCTATTGTACCATGTTTTTGGCGTAATATCTTCGAGCAAGACGGAGTTGAAGAGCTTCTGAAGGACTTTAGGATTATTACAGGGTGTTATACCTAAAACATGTATTTTATAACTAACTCGCGTGTTATCTGAAGTGAGTAGATTCAGTTATGTGCTACAATCTATTCATTTGTGTTGTTTTATTTTGTAATTTGTGACGAGTCGTTATGGTCCATGCGGCCGCACTGAATAGAGTATTTTTTGATTCTTGATTATTGATTCATGTGTACCAACCCGAAAGAGCCCATGAAAACAAGTATCTAGGTAGTTTTTAAAGTAAAATAAAACGGGAATACGTATTTTTTTTCAATTTAATTTACTATTTCACTTTTTGGTGTGATGTCTAATTGATCCTAGGGTCAAATTGGATTTTTTAATTTTAATAAAAAAAACCGCTTTTTGGTTAAAGATATTTTTATTTGTACCTTTTATACGTATTACAGCAATAATAATTCTTCGCAGAGTTCAATGACCCTGAAAAGAATCAGCTGGCGTTTAGGTTGTTATTATCTTTTGACCTGTTAAAGTATAAACTTTCATAGTCTTTTCTTGAATGAAAATCACTGAATCCTGAAAAGTCGTAAAATTAAAGTTGTTCCTTGGGATGGTCAGAATCACCCCCTTTTGGCTAAGTACACATGTTATAATACACCCTGTATAACCAATTTTAACAAAACATTAATCAATTACCTATTATAAAAAAAAACTTTCCTTTTGAACCACTCTGTCTATTGGTGAAACCTGTATCAAAACCCTTAAGGTAGTTTTTGAGTTAGCCGTAAAAGTCGGTAATTAGTACTCATGCGTCATTTTCTCGCGATATTTCTCTTGCGATCGGTATACCTATACCCCTCCACAAAATAGGTTTTACATCAAAAATATTACAAATAAAATTTTTCTGGCAACACAAAACCGCTGTCGCCGCCATCTTTTTCCGGCGGCGGCTGTCAGATTGAAGGACTGAGGCACGTCACGTCAGAATTTAGATTACGTCAAACATTATTTTTTCATTGTTAAATTACGCCGCTGGCTGTCCACGCGTGTTGTGCTAAAGTTTAAAAAAGCCGCTTCTATCAAGTAAGTGAAAATTGTACAATTGATTTTTACCGTTACCTGTGTTCATGCATATCAAAATATTTTAACCATTCACTCTGAAGCTCAGGAATTAATATATTTAAAATCATTGCGAAGAAGATTTATCTCCATACATTTAAATCGTCGAATCTTTTGTGGCTACCGCTAAGCTAGGGTACTAACAGATAACCACAAAATACCGTTTTAGCTTGTAAGATAGTTGCAAGATAATTCCAACCATGTTCTAGAAGTATTTTTTCGTTGAGGGTATTATGCCGCCAATTTTGACCTCTGTGCTTGGATAATGTCTTTGGTTTGGATGCATTGTTGAACACGCTAAACTTACCTACCTACTTATTTCCTGGAACATAGTACAGAACCGGTTACACGCAGAGATTTAATTCGGTAAACGATACAAAAACCGTCACATTGTTTAACATTCGATAGATGGTGGACAGTATCATGATGCAAGACGTGTGCAATGATAGGAAGAGGGTTCGTTGTGAGTCAGAGAGCGACGTGAACGGAAATTTAGCGAAAAAGTTGGTCTTGGAGAGGTAGGCATCATAAAATAACCTTGCATGTCTGTAAGCCCAGCATGGCGTTTCTTCCAAGGAATAATAGAAAAAGATTATAATAAGGTGTTGAAAGTTAGTAGACTAGTGAAAAACATCTATAACTACACCTAAATGTGATTTCTGTCTATTCCACCCTTTACAAAATCACTGTCTAGTTAAGAGAAGAAAAGCTATAATAGGCTTGCTGGTATTTTAAGTACTTATTACATGCTTGAAAGCTTGGGCAAGTCTTATTACTTTTAGTTATTGGTAAACTAGTACAAAAATAATGTTTTTACTTGCTTGAAACATTCTTTATCTATATAGGTAATCATTCATAGTCAACATTGTGGCATTTGACCTGTGTTGAACTTGAAAGACTTCACATTGAATAATTTACCTTTTGCCTATGATCTTAATATGCATGTATGTCAGAATTTAAATTGGGGAACATTCTAGATGGTGTGATTGGAAGCATAAAAAAATATTTTTTACTAGTTTGAGGCTAGGTTGTATTTAGCTTGGCTTCACCAATTTTGATGCATGAGTGACTTACAATAGTATTTGTTAAACTTTTGCGATCACAACACATTATTAACATACATATAACCGGGTATTTATAGCGTAAATTACCTCATTTGATCTTCATATAATTTTTATGAAGTTCAAGTTGGTAGTTCAACAAACGCCTTCGCTTTGCTGCGATACCTCCAACACATCAGTCTTCCTGGGACCATGCTTGGTGCAATCTAAGCGAAACATCAGGAAATATTAAAGGTAATTAACAATAAATACCTTGATTGTTATATGTATGTTAATAATGACTTACAATAGCATGATTTATTGTCTAGCCTGTTACCTTTTAAGTTTTATTGACATAGGAACAGTTCTGTGACAGTGGAATAGAGCTATTTATAATAAAGTTTAAAAAAATATTAATCAAAAAGGTATTATTTGCTTTTTTCTACTCTTTGATTCTTTTCATCTATCACCAAACCATTCCTATGTGAAAATGAAAATAATTATTTGTTTCACATGCTACCATACCATATGCCCAAGTGCATGTATAAGTATATAAATATGTACATATAATGTGACTATTTGATAAGTATTAATAATAAATGAGTTTTATTTGAACATGTTTATGTACCCAGCAGTGTGATCCAAATGGCTCATACATAATATTAAATAATTCATCTCTCAATTACCTCGCAGCTAAAGTCAAATACCAAGTGTCAGCTGCAGAAATGACAATGGATAACAGATGTTACTGTCGAGGAGATGAGATCACAAGCCTGGATCTAAATCGACCTGAGCATCTCATGCCTATGATGAGACCATTCTCTATGAGGTTATGTTCAAGATTATTTTGTTGAGATAAAACCAGTTGTTTGAGTCTTAGGTACTTAGTGTACCTAATGTGTAAAAGTTCATATATCAGGTTAGTAGAAAAACAGTAGTTAGTACATTTTTTTAGTTCAATTTGCCTATACATTAGATAAGTCTGTAGGTAAACTGTATTTAGTGTGGTTTGTATTAGGAGGATAATATTAGTTTGGGAAGTAATCATAAAAGTATCATCAGTAGAAATTTTAATATCCTCATGAGAATCTTTGGGTATTAAAATTTAATTGGTTTTAAACTGCAACCATTTCAGCTTCTTTATTGAATTTTTCATTTGTTTGTAATTCTATCTAAGTGCGGTTTAACCCCTAACACTTTTTTTAACACAAAATAAAACAGTTAAATCATGCTGCCAAGTTAAGACTCATGCATTAAGGGTTCTGTACCACCACAGATATTTTATTTTTTCTAAGGTCACAGTCTTATTTTTAAAAAAATAGATACCAGTTAATTAGAGGCTTGCAACAGACAAGACGGCGTATGCATGGCCTTAAGCTGAGTCGCTTTAACTAATTCAGCCGTGCTTTGCAGTTTTCTATTTATTGAGTTTCTTTGACTTTGAACACTTTAAATAAACTAATAAATTAATGTTAATAAAAATGCTAAAAGATGTAATATCAAGCTAAATGACAGTTTTCTAACTGTATTGCACTTTTCAATTTATTGAGTTTCTTTGAATTTGAACACTTTAAATAAACTTTAATAAATTGATGTTAATAAAAATGCCAAAAGATGTAATATCAAGCCAAATGACAGTTTTCTAACTGCATTGCACATTTCAATTTATTGAGGTTCTTTAAATTTGGGCACTTTAAATAAACTTTAATAAATTGATGTTAATAAAAATGCCAAAAGATGTAATATCAAGCCAAATGACAGTTTTCTAACTGCATTGCACTTTTCAATTTATTGAGTTTCTTTGAATTTGAACACTCTAAATAAACTTTAATAAATTGATGTTAATAAAAATGCCAAAAGATGTAATATCAAGCCAAATGACAGTTTTCTAACTGCATTGCACATTTCAATTTATTGAGGTTCTTTAAATTTGGGCACTTTAAATAAACTTTAATAAATTGATGTTAATAAAAATGCCAAAAGATGTAATATCAAGCCAAATGACAGTTTTCTAACTGCATTGCACTTTTCAATTTATTGAGCTTCTTTAAATTTGAACACTTTAATAAATTGATGTTAATAAAAATGCCAAAAGATGTAATATCAAGCCAAATGACAGTTTTCTAACAGGCAAATTCAACTACGCAAATAAGAACTCGGTAGCAGTGTCAATGACACTTTCGTTTCTGTTCTCCTCAGTAGAGTTTGAAAATTCAATTTATTTTCTTTGGTATGGGGTGATCAAAGAAAAGCCTTATAGTAGTGGAAAATAACGCACTCAAATGTACTTAAACGACCTTACAAAAATGCCAATTGGTGTACCATTGGCAAATGGTATCGATTTTCTCACACCTGTATTATGATGTCATACTTTTGTCCTCAATAAATAAACGATAAATAGATAATTCAATTATACCTACTACTCAATACAGCACAGTTATTTATACTCGTATAGTTATATAATTTGAATTATTTTAATATCATATGATAAATACGCCTGGTAACAAACATTTTAAAAGTTTTGTAGCCGATTAAGTCCAGAGAGATCTCAGTCAGTATTATTGTCCTACGTGTACGATGTACCTGCCAGATGGAAGACGATTTAGTAAAGCCTGTATTACATTACACGGTATTCAGGGACCCTTACCCTAACTAAGAGTGGTGTAATAAGAGTTAGAGCGTAAGGGACCCTAACTAGGGCGACCGGTCGGACCCGGCAAGCCTTGCTCCCTAATCGCCCTAACTACCGGGCCCTGAATACCGTGTAGTGTAATACAGGTTTCTGGAGGACTTGAGTGGTAGAGTGAGGCTGGCTAAGGAGGTGTGTTTGAGTTGGCGTGTTGACATGGCATGTCAACGGGTAGAGAATTATGTTAACGGCATGATGATGACGTACCCACCCGGCTTCGCACGTGTAGACTTAGGGGTATTCCTGCGTTTTTGCAATAGGAACTTTAGGTACATCTTATTAAACGTCATATTAGCGGAGTATTCTAATGTAAATAATGCTGGACATTACACACACAACACCATCCAGTCCCAAACTAAGCCAAGCTTGTTCTATGGAAACCAGATGATTGATAGAATAATCAAATACATTTTTTTTGTAAATACATAACTATCATAAATAGAAAAATACCCAGACACGAGACAAATATCTGCAGAAACTGAATCTCATAATGTCTGAAATTCAAATGGCGTGCTTTTAATAACGACAGAAGGTCAATGTTCAATATTTCAAACACTTACAAGGCTCTGTACCTAGTAATTATTTTAGATAACGGTGTTATGGCGACTGTTGTTGCATTGTCTAAGTCATAAAAGCCTAAGTTGTGGCTAATCATAAACCACTTGCATAAATGTCAACTTGGAAAAGGCCTTAAAGACAGACTGATGGACGTCAATAGGCTAGATAACTAAAATTTAATTCAATTGTGTGTCGTGTAGATTACTTTTGTTCTCTATTGGAAACGAATATTTTATTTTTTAACGTTATCCTAAAATAACCGCGATACAATAAATCGAAATGTAAGCGCCGTCTTGCCTCGGTCGGTACAGTGTTATGTAAGTATGACTTATGTATGACGTCACGATTTTTTTCAACAACTTCCACTCGCTCTATCTAAGTATCGTTTCATTCATTTGAAAAAGATAATACTTATTTGGTACAAAAAACTAAAACCGACTTCAAATGATAAAAAAACATTGTACGTGCCTTTGAAATTTGAGGGTTTCCCTCGATTTCTCCGGATTCCACCATCAGAACCGAACTTGGTTCCAATGGGACCACCTCGGAAGTGCACTATTTTGAATAGAAAAAGAATTGAAAAAGAAAAAATTTGTTGAAAATCGTTCCACAAATTGACGGAGAAATCGGTGAACATACATAAAAAAAATATACAGTCGAACATAGAACCTCCTCCTTTTTTGAAGTCTGTTAAAAATACGTGTCTATTATTTTTGTATCATCTAACTATTTTAATATCCATGTATTTAAGTTTTTGAGTATAAATAAATAAAAAAAAAAACTGACGGACTAAATAGAATTAAATTTTCATACCTTGGCATCATGACTATTCTAGAAAGATTTTAACCCTAATCATTCAGATTATTTAATGTATCACAATCACAGCACCTTCACAAGATAAGCTATCACTGCGCAGGTATTAGCACGCCAGGTAATGAAAGTCTAGACTTGATTAACATTGATAAATGCAATAATCATTTACTAAAGAGTAATAATCAGTCACACACAAGGTATTTTCTGTTAAGATATCTCTAAATATTATCAAACTCATTTTGTCTTAACACTTACGAAGTGTCGTTTTGTCTTAACACACGAAAGAGCCCAACCTACCCGCCCAAAACAGTTATAGTTAGTTTCGTTTCCAGCAAATCAAGTAAGTAGCCAGTTTTGTTTAGCGGTCTTAATGCTTCTTGCCCTCCTCACTTGAAAAAAAAATATCTGAAGCGGACGAATTAAATTATGTGCTTTATTCAATTTAAATGTGTCTTGTTATTATTCTGTAAATTGACTGTTCTATGTAGCGTTTTGCTCTATTGAATAAACATGACGGACTATTATCACAGATTACAGAAACTAACTATTATTTCCAAACAGTTCATAGTAAAATGCAAGCTGTAAATTTTCAGCTACAAAATCGCTTGTAATGTGGATCTGTGGTTGCTGTCAGAAAGCATACGACAGCGACATACGAAGGATCACCATCGCAAGGCCTATTATCAAAGCGGAATTGCCAAGTCCGTTGCCTGAAAACGCCGGTGATGATGATGAGCATGACCTCATGTGGGTAAATTCACAAAGAAAGCCAACATTTTTTTTTTTAAATTAGGTAGGTCGCTATAGTACCTACTTTAGTACCTACGTTTGAGTATTTTCAGCAACATTTTAGATATTATTTTTGAAGACGCTTTTTTGTAAAAAACATATTTAGTATTGGATAGGTGTTTTAAAACCATTTAGGGGTCGCGAAGACATATTTTTGATTCAGGGTTCCGTTTGCAAAATATTAAAGGTTTTTTTTGAGCGCTGCCTCCAAAATCTAAACTGCTGGCTTTAAAAATCACTGTTCCTGTAATACCTTTAAATATGTTTTGGTTAACGTAATAAATATACAACAAGATCTAACAACAGCGGTAACTACGGAACCCTACATATCGCCTGGCCTTATTTAATCAGATTTTGATTGAGGACATATTAACTAAACAACAACTTTCCAATTAACCAATAAGTATGAGTTTTAATCACAGCGTGAAGTTAGCATGTCTCAATTTTCTTCACGGCATTCATAATCTTCTTCCTCTTCTCTTTCCTAAGTTCACGCCTTCATCTTTAAGTTTTATTTCATGCAATATTGCTAACAAGATAAAAATACTCTCAAATATCACTATGCACTTCGTCTTTGACGCTAATTAAAAAAATGTTTCTAACAATGGCTCAAGTTTAAAAATAACAAAAGTATGAAGCACAATAAACATAAGTTCTGCGACGTTCCAACTTCACAACGAGATAATGTAATTACCCATTGTACATACTATAAACAGGGTAAGTTATTCAGAAACCGGTTTGGTTTAGATACTCTCACAGGGTAACTGTATTATTGGAGCGAGTGCAGTGCCCGGTTTAATTCGCACGTGTAGCATTCTAATCTGCCATGAATTCTAATTCTGGCGGGGGATACCCGCGTTGGGGTGCTTATGAATTTTAGCTACAACAGCTTGTGCAAGTCTTAACGTAACTTTGATAACTGGGGGGTAATTATAGGTTTCCACAGAAATTGGAGAAAAGCAAATCTTATCTTCAACAGTCCTTTTGAAATCTAAGTTAAACTAACACTAATAATCAAAGAAACAATAACTCAACATGCGTCTCTAAACGTTTTGAAGAGGTGCTATATAAATCTATATCTACGATCGCATTAATCTTATCATAGTGTGCATTGCCCCACGAGCACACGCCTAAGCCAGCTCAACTCCTTAAAATAACCGAGGACTCTGGGCAATTGGCAGCATTCTATGGGCATCCCTGAAGATGGTCCAGATGTTGTAGTTATAGAAGTGCTTGGCTCGATCAGTTCTTACAGGCCATGTTTCCGTTCTGACGTAGATTGTGGCCGTACAGTGTAGGAAAACGTGCTCCACTGTCTGTGGCCCCTGTCTTTAGGAGAATACAAAGGCCTTTAAATCTGTTATAGATGATTTATACAGCGTCAGCTACTGGTTTATGCTGTTAAAGACATTTCTAGATGGATTAGGCTTGCCTATACCTATACCATTCTCTCAGGTTTGTCAGCAGTTAGTCAAGAGGAAAGAACAGGTTATGATACGTCTGAAGCTAACTAAGGCGTGGGTTTCCTCACGATCTTACTCCTTATGATGTTTCCCACCGTTAAAGAATGTGTTAAATGTGCACATACTTTTTCAAGAGAGATAAAGCGATTGGTGCACGTCCGGATGAACCCACGGATTGACAGTCGAGGGTACATACCGCTCGGCCAACACGGCGTCTCTAGGAGATGGTGGGTAATATAAGATCATTGTCTTGTGATTATACCCACCATCATCCGTAGGTCTTGTCTTGTCATCTTTAGCAAAACCATACCATACCATAGACCATAACGTTACCATGAAACGCCGAAAGCAAACCGCTTGCTGTTTCTGAACTAGCTCGTTATTTCCAGAATGGACAACTTGGAAATGATTCTAAAGAATATGGAACATAGCGGGATTTTGTCCGACCTGTTGTATCGCGGTGACGGGACTTTTCTGGCCAGTGTTTGGAGGGCCACGGCTAAGCTCACAATGGAAGTCCACCTCATAGACCCTAGATATATGCCGGACCATATCGATGTGAATAGGTTTGGGAACACGTACTTGGCAAATGTTTCATACGTAGTAGATTAGAATTTAGTTATTTTAAATACTAGTTGTCCGCCGCGAACTTGGGCGAGCGAGTGATTTCTTTCTTGATTTGTGGCAGGAATAGAACCTGGAACCTTTCCTCGGACAAAAAAAAAAGATTAAACCTCATATCTCAAAAACTACCCCTAATTCAATATTCCTTCACGACAATCGATTTGTATTAATGTAATCTAATTTTTAAGTTTAAAGTGTCATCAAAATCCGATAATCCATTCAAGAGTCTATTATCCTCGGTCAAAAATTGCGGACATACGACATACAAACAATAAGCCGAAACGCCTAGTTGCCACTAAAAACTTCGTTCACGATTACATAGTGAAATGTAACATTATAAACTTCAGTACAGTAGCGATGATGATAATGAAATTGGTTAACCATCAACCTAATTCAATTTGTATGGATTATCGATCGAGTATTCCAACACTTCCAATCACTTGTTTCGTATGACTGGTCTTATCTAATGTGATAACTTTGTGGTGCTCACGTGTTTAGTGAGTGCATACTGAAATCGAATTTTCAGAGTACCTTCATATTCATCGTAGACATTTTTATCGGCTTAGAGGTCCAGACAGGCATGATCACATGAATTGCCCAAAATTGTTTTTTTTATATGTTTGCTTGTTTTTATACCTCGGTATATTTTTTGTTACATGTGGTGATCAATAAAATGTTATCTATCTATCTATCACAGGCTATGGAAATCAGAATTCTACTTAGTCCGTTACTTAGCTTTAGATAGATAACTAGTGAGCGGGTGGTGCGCGAGCTGCTTCGCAGCACGCGTTTGGGTACGTAGAATAGTCGAGGGAGGGTTGTGCGCGAGCTGCTTCGCAGCACGCTAAAAAAAACAAAAAAATTTTTTAAAAAAATTAAGGGGGTGGAAAAGGGGTAGTTTCAGATTTTTCTCGTACTCACCCCCCAACCCTCTACACAACCCCGTTTACAGATTCCCGAAATTCCATCTAGAAGTGGGAGAACAATGATGTCAGTCAGTGGTAGTCTAGCTTTTTTAGATAGATAATATAAGTCGCTTCCCGCTGTCAGTCTGCCCCTTTATGTGCTTAGATCTTTAAAACTACGCAACGGATTTTGATGCGGTTTTTTTAATAGAGAGTGATTCAAGAGGAAGGTTTTAATGTATAATCACAGTATAATACATGCATAATATAGTAGAGAAACACTGATCATTTTGCAGATTTCTAATGTGAGGTCGTAAATAAACACAATGTTTTGCGCTCACATTGCAAACGCTGGCTGAACCCTACGAGATAGATCAAAATAAAAAATTCCGCGATCGTATATTCTGTAGTATATTTAGTATCAGCATTGCACCCGTGCGTAGCCAGCGCGGGCCGCTAGTTTCTATATAATGTATCGCGGTTATTTTCGGATTACCGTAAAAAATAACAAATACGTGTCCAATAGATTATTTTGTTAAGCTACATGGCGGTCACTAGAAATTAAAATTTAGTCGTCTAGGATATAGATAAGTAGACTAATCCAATACTTAGGACCAATAAATATTCCAACTTAGAACCGCTTAGCAAAGTTCGAAGTTAAGGAAAGTTTCGAATTTTGCTAAGCGGTTCTGAGTTCTATAATTTGAGCAATTGCACTTATGCGAACAAGAGCTAAAACTTTGACGACCTCCATAGCTCGGTTCTATTATTCAGTTGATTCTTGCAAGAGGTACACAACACACATACATCAGCAAGAGGTTGCGGGTTCTATTCCCGGGAGGGGTTGTCCTGTATGTTTGCGTTTCTCAGATATTTTGTCGCGGGTCTGTATTTTTCTACAATTATTTATTTATTTGATACAATTTTTATTGTTCTGTGTTGATACCTTAGGATCATGGACCTAGGCTGTGTTTCAAGAACCAAGGGCCTTACAATATATAATAATTGCTGATTATATTAATTATTGTTCTATGTATTGATATATGTTTATATTTTTATTTTTGTGGTTCTGGACCAAAATGGTAAAATGGAACCCTTATGGTATCACTGTGTCTGTCTGTCTGTCACAAATGGATAAAGATAAAGATCATTTATTTGCATAAACATGTGTAAGCTAGGATGACAAAATAAGTAATTAGTAACAACATGTTTTACCTTCGCAGGCGTACAAAATTAAAGTGTGGCATGCTACAAAACAAGTCCATAAAAATATTAATTAACTAAAATATGATGTCACTGTAAATAATCACATGAATTAATATAATATTACAATTTGTCATTTAAGAATTCGTCAATGGTATAATAGCATTTTGAGATCAGTAGTTTTTTAAATTTAATTTTAAATAAGCTATCATTAAGTTCCTTATATATAATAGGAATTTTGTCATAGATAATAGGAGCCATGCATATAACACTTTTGCCTAACATTGCAGTTTTAGATGGGAATCTACATAACATAGTGTTATTGCGTCTGTTGCGGACTATTTTATCACACATACGTGGAAATAGGTGTGGATTACTTCTTACAAATAATGCTACTTCTAAAACATAAAGAGACGGAAGTGTTAGAATTTTATTTTCTACAAACAATGGTTTGCAACTTTCAATAGTTTGAATTCTAAACATAGCTCTTAAACAGCGTTTTTGCATTTTAAAAATAGTTTCTCTACCGGATGAATTACCCCAAAAAATAATACCATATCTGAGAACAGATTCTACTAAGCCATAATAAGCCATTAGTAAAGCACCTTTATTAACAATATCTCGATAACTACTAATGCTATCGACTTTAAATTTGGAATAGTTAAAGATAACACTTTTTACTAATATAGCATATATGAAAATGTTAAAAATATTTTTATTATGATTGCAGGAGGAAGGATAGGGATCTCTGAGGGAGGGAGGATTTTTTTTAAGTGAAGTTACTAGTAGGTGTGGGGTATCATAATATGAAAGGTATTCATTTGCACATTAATAAACAGTTTTTAGTTTTCCTTTAAGCGTTTTTGAGTTATTTATAAAAATGATGATTCCCCCCCCTTTATCTGCGAAGTTTGCAGAGATAAACCCGTGAAACTTTTATAGCTAATAGAAGTGTATGTAATTTTTATAGAAAAATTATAGTGAACTCTCTAATTTGCATAGTTTTTTAGACAAGGGGTGTTTTAAAAATTTTTGTGAAGTAACTAGGTCGTGTGGGATATCATATGAAAGGTATTGATTTGCACATGAATCAACAATTTAAGTGTATGTAAAGATTACAGGAAAATTATAACGAACCCTCTAATATGCAGTTTTTTAGAAATCATCGAAAGTGTAAATAATCTACATATCCGCTATCAGATAAGAGATGGCGCTGTCAAAGTTCTCCCAGAAATAAAAATTTCCTTTATCAATATATTATTGTATGGTAGCACGGAACCCTCGGTGCGCGAGTTCGACTCGCTCTTGCCCGGTTTTCTTATTTGTGCTTCCTAGCCGAATTCGGCCATGGCGACTGTGCATTCAGAGAAAAGGTCTCTTAAGAGGGTTTTGGATTGATATAGACGAGTATATTTGCAAAGAAAAATGTATTTAAGTATTCTCACAATCATCTGGTGCCCAAATAACGAGATCTGCTTACTTTGAGATAGATGGTGCCGTACATCATCATCATCATCATTTCAGCCGTAAAACGTCCACTACTGAAATAAGGCCTCCCTCATGGATCTCCATGAGGGAGTTGCCATACTCACCACGCTTGGCAGGCGGGTTGGTGAGCGCAGTACCGGATGTTGATATACGGAAAGACGCTGCTGCCCATCTTCCGGAGGTGTCTCTTAGCAGGCTCTTACTACATCCACGGGTAGGAGAGGAGGGGTAACATTGTACTGCCGGCACCCCACGGCAGTGCCGGACATGTCCAGCATTATTTATTTAACGTTGAACATCAGCAGATTCATTATTCGAAGTGAATGCTCGCTAAGTATCATAATTCATAAATCATACATAACCTTAACCCCGAAGTTCCGATAGCGGCACAAGACGGTCTCACGCGACTCATAATATTCCAGTAGCCAAAGATTTAAATGGTTAGATGTGCCCTGATACTAAAAACTGGCATTGTATTCAAATGTTGTTAACAATAATACCGGCGTACGCGCAATGGTTTTGCCAATAAACCAAACTATTATTATAATTAGTGCAATCAGGCGTTACTTTGCGGAAATCCATATGACAATAAAATGCAATGAAAATATCTAGTTTATTACCATTAGCGGAATTAAAACTAGATATTTTCATTGCATTTTGTTGTCAAACTATTATTGTTACCATTTATTGTGCAGTCATATTGCACGAACTTTCGTGTAAAAACATGTAACACACTTTACGTTCGCTTAACACTTTAGAGGTACACTGATTCCAAATTAGTGTGCTCACTCAATTCGACTCAATACGGTAAAAGCGTATCTAGCGATTTAAATCTTTGCCAGTAACACAATCTCACGCGTTTGAGAATAATGCAGCGAGACAACGGAACAATGAAATAAAAATGCTCGTTATGTTAATTAGAAATATTAATTAATGGAAATTAAAATATAATGAAAAAGACTTTTGAGAACCTTTGTTTGATAAAGATCCTCGCATCTCATCAAATTAATTTTTTATGGCTTAGTTGATCGTTAAGTATAAACTTGTTAGGAAATGGAAAACATAATACAAAAAAATCCGATGAGGTTCGAAACAAAGTTGGTCAAATCGATACTACTTCGCCGGAAGTGCTCTAAATAAGGTTCCATCTATGTAACTGTGATTTGACTACTAACTAAATTATAAACTTGTAAGTTTCTTACCCTAAATATCGAAAGTGGGATGATAAAACTGACACGTACTGTTTAGTTACATACAACTATGTATTTCATTGATAAAGTATATGTTTATCCTTTTCTTTAAATAAACAAAGATTAATCATATCGTAATCGTACGACTACTGCTGGGCATAGGCCTCCATCATGAGGGAGTTACTGCTACACTCACCACGCGTGGCGGACGGGTTGGCGAGCGCAGTACGGGATGTTGATACAGGGAAAGACGCTGCCGCCCATCTTCCGGAGGTATCCCTTTGCAGATTCTTACTGCATCCGCGGGCAAGAGAGGCGGGGCAACATTCTACTGCCGGCTGCCCCACGGCCCACGGCATTAATCGTAGTTCTTGCCACTCGCATCGCACACATACTCTTGATTGACATCTACGAGAAGCCTTTGTCGGCGCTCCCGTAATCTTACCCATCTTAACATTTCAGTTGATCATACTTATCTCGACACGTGTATTAGCATTATCTAGATTATTTGAATTACGTGTATTTATCTTGGAAGTAGTGAGAAGACTTGCTAGAGTAAGGCCGTTGTTTAGTTGTTCTTGAGTTACTGGATAGATTAGTGAAATACTACGAGTATGGTTCGCAAGTCATGAACTATTTTTTTTCTGAGAAAGATTTATACACTTTGGAGCCTTTGTACCGCCCTATCGCTCTGTAGGCCTACCATGAGTTTTCACAATCTATACTCGCTAGCGACTGTAGTTGTAAAAATGTATTAAAACTTGTACAGCACCTCTAGCGGGATAGCTTGGTACTAAAATACGCAGTAGACTATACTACAGCGACTGTAGTTTGTGCTTCATTTGCTTAGAATTTGGTACCATGAGTTACAAATCTGACAGATGTCATAGTAACGTACTATTACTACTGTAGTACCGGCAGGCGGTCTAGCAGTGAGAACTCATGGTAGACACACTGTAGCGTCATACATACTGCGCTCGCCAACCCGCCTGCCAAGCGTGGTGAGCATGGCAATTACCCCTCATGGAGATCCATGAGGGAGGCCCGTGCTCAGTAGTGGACGTTTTACGGCTGTAATGATGACTATAAACAATACAAACTAAATAATAAAGAAATAAATAAAATAAAAAATCGTTTATTCATAAAGGTCAATGGTACAAAATTATAATGTAGTAAATTTTAGGTTAACCTAATTATATTTAGCTAAGACCTGTTAGTGTTGCTTAAACATTGAGCGTCTCGTTCTAACTAAGCTCTAGGCTTGTAAAAAGAAACGAGCGATCACTGCTTCGGCACAGTGAAAACAAAAGCGAATAAAACCAGTTACAGAAAAAACTACATGTAGTACAATGTAATACTCTTGCTTCCAGCTTCAACAGAATGCCCCTGCAGCTGACGAAGCCCGCGCCGCAGTGGAAGACCACGGCCGTGGTCAATGGAGAGTTCAAGGACATCTCTCTGTCGGACTACAAGGGCAAATACGTCGTCCTGTTCTTCTACCCCCTTGACTTGTGAGTGTATACTTGATTATATTGCAGATAGACCTTTAGATTAGGTTTTCTTTGCACACCACATAAAAAAAAACTTGAGAATAAAAGGAATTAAATAAAACAATTCATATAAGAATATCTGGAAGAGATCGAACCTTGGGATGGACAGGAAATAGAGAACGATATAGACAGTGGTGTAAAATAAGAGAGTGTAAATAGCAAACAAACTTACATACTAATAAGAAACTATACATAGGAGATACAAACATACATAGACGATAGTTATGTTTAATGCAAAGTGGCTCCTCCATAGCAAAATGTTGATGGAACAGATTCTTGAATATGCGAAGTGATTTTGCACATCTGATGTCTAGAGGGAGAGCATTCCACAGAGTGGCTTGTACTGTGTAGGATTTCTCGTAGAATGAGGTAGCCTCAAGAGTTTAAGGAAAGCCTCAGAGGAGCGCAACGAACGGGAATGAGAGTCAGACAGGAATTGGGAATGGACCTTTGAGCACGTTCTCACCTGATGAAGCGTCGATGTGGCCTATGCCGCGTCACAAAGGTCTCCAAGACACCTATTCATTCTCTTATCTATTAATTCACGCAAATATCAGATCAGATTAAGGAAAAAAACTTCTGGCGGAATCTGCTCCAACTCTGTCGAATATACCATCGTCATCAGCCGCCGTTGGTCCACTGCTGGACATGGGCTTCTCCTAAAAACTGAGACCTGTCTTCGGCCACTCTCATCCACCTTTCGCCGTTAAAACATTCATGGTGACTATAACGACCGGAATATTAGCCGTGGTGTGCTGGCAGTAGAATGTTATTCCTCTCATGCCCGTGGATGCAGTAAGAGCCTGCTGAGGGATACCTCCGGAAGATGGCAGCAGCGTCTTTCCGTGTATCAACATCCCGTCCTGCGCTCGCCAACCCGCCTGCCAAGCGTGGTGAGTATGGCAACTACCCCTCATGGAGATCCATGAGGGAGGCCTGTTTTCAGTAGTGGACGTTTTACAGCTGAAATTATGACTATAACGACCGGAAAGAGTGGCAAAAAAGGGGAGGTCTACACGGATGATGATGTGATGATAACGACCGAACCTAACGTTCTCGTGCTCGCTTCTTTTCCTCGCATCGTCATATGAAACAAACAACTTTTTAACCAAGGCGTGCAGGAACGCAGTTAATGAGATTTGTGTTATTGTTTTTTTTCTTGTTTTTCTTACTTATTTTGATCCTGTTTTCACCGTAATTTTATTATTACTTCTATATTGTATTCTGTGTACCTACAAGGGTGACATGTTCATTGTTGAACAAACCCTTTGAATGAAAGAATAAAAAAAAAATTATGTGATTATTCAATTAAATTGTGTTGATTTCAATACGGCCTAATACCTAATTGAAATTAGTAGTTAAAATCCCGGGGCCATGACGGGTGCAATCCAATGGAAACGCCAAGAAATAATACAGGTAATTTATGCGATAAATACCCGGTAACATGTATATTGAGTTGAGTAAATAACGCTTTTGATATTTTTCCTGTCTCCGTGTGAAGGGCCACGGTTGGCTACAATGTTGTCCAAACAATTTGCTTGTCGTGCAATACGTAAAAGGTACCATTGACTTCAAATTAAATTAGAACATTGGCGTTAGTGCCAAGTGGCGACCTTGTTGAACCGAAGTTACCGTGCCGCCATCCTAGCTTGACCAAAGGTCATATTATTTTGATACAACCATCTAAATTTATTGGTAAACGCGTAAAAAACGACTGTTCGCTCACAAAGAAAAGTTAATTTGTTTTGTTTGTTACGCTCATTTACAGCAATAACTTAAGGCCAGGTTATTCCAGCGGCGGGTTTCTGAAGGAGTGCGCACGGGCGCGGCCTACTTACATTCTATAAAAAATCGTTTTAAAAATGTTTAGTTAGGTTTTCAGAAAAAAACTAACGGTTGAATAATATTCTATTTTTATATTCGCCTATTTTCTGAGAAGTTTTTTGAGAGTATAACAATGATAATAGGTGCACTTGAAGGTTGTGCCATAAAAACGAGCAAAACTAATAGGTTAAGTGAAAAATATCGTATTTGGAACCGTTAATATTCAAAAACATTTACTAAACTATCGTATATATTTTTTTCAATCAAAACAATGGATATTTGATCGTTTAAAATTGAATCTCAAATTGCCTAATTTGGAATATCGTGGCCTTAACGATTCCAACAAAAAACCTAATAAGCATTGGAACCTTTGTAACCTGGCTTTCAATTCAGTATTATACAATTCGTAATACAATTGTATTCTTATCAGGGAACGATGACGTTATTTACAGTTAATGATTACTTTGCCGAATTGTAGTTGGTTGATTATGTATTCGTTGTCAGGTGAGTAGCGAGGTGATGCTTAGAGGTCATGGCGACCAACAGACCAATTACCTACGTAGTTTAACCCATACAGTTTTTGTGACTTATTTACAAAATTTTTGAATAAAACACCGTGTGTTATCTAGTGTCAGTCAGGCAGTCCCTCTCTAGCTGTTTTCCCGGCAAATGGGGTCAGTGGATTTAGAATTTGAAAAATGTATAATTACTGTCATTAATAATGGACCCTGAGTTGAGAAAGAATCCTGACACATAAGGTTTTTACTATAATAGCGTTGAATGCATTCAGCCACAATGCATACTCGAAACGTACCATAAAATTTACGATCGTGTGCGCCAGGAATATATCGATCGTCAGTAAGCAGCTGTTTTAGCCTCCATGCCTTATATTTCACCTATACTATATTTCACTAAACTTTAGCGCTACATGTACATAATAATTCTAATCACATCGAATGCAACAATTATGTGGGCACATGATTCCTTACCACTTTTGCAATTTCGGAAAAATTAAAAACCGCATTGGAAAGTAAATGTTACTAATGCAACAGATGAATTTATGAGAGACAAATAGTTTTTATAAAATAATTTCATCACTAATTCTTAATATAGATATATGTATCTTATTGACACGTGTAATAGTAATATTGTTTTAATTGTTTATAAATTTCACACGGCAGGAATATATTGATTATTTATAATAACATACACTACTCAACAAAGTCTAGGGAACAAGCAATAATAATTCAACTTTTTTGAGAAAACTCGTAAAAAAAGTACTGGTCACTAAAATTTGTAAATTAAGGCTGGAAGAGGAATAAATCATTTGTTCGAAATTCAAAAAAATAAAACAAAAGTGCGAAAGCTTTTCAAAATAAGAAGGGAAAACCGAACTTGGTCGCAGAGTAGGGGTTTGCTAGCATAAAGTTGTTGTGAGTTTTGTCATTGTATCGATTTTTTTCTTGTGAAAAACCATTACCGCCAACTTCTTCGACATTTTTGAAACTCTAAGCGTTATGTCACGTCGTCATTTAACGCGGGAAGAGATGCTTAGGGCTGTGGGTATGTTGGAAGCTAGACGCAGTCAACGCGATATCGCGGACTGTGTATTTGCCGATTATGGGCACGCGACAGGGCTACAGGAGATGTAGCCGAACGTCACCGAGAAAGATAAAGGGTCACTACCCAGAAACTAGATCAATTTCTGCAAAATGCTGCAAGAAGGCAGACCCAGATTACAGCTCGCCAGTTGGTAGGAAGACTCCAGTCCCAGCACCAAGTGGTTATCAGTGACCAAACTGCCAGGAGAAGATTACATGAAGTGAATCTCCGCGCTCGTAGACCATTAAGAGTTCCAGCTTTGCGACGTGGAAATCGAGGGTGTCGTTTATTGTGGGCTAATGCACATTTGCGATGGACCGACAATCAGTGGGCACGTGTTCTCTTTTCCGATGAGTCTCGCTTCGGATTTCATCCTGATTCAAGGAGGGTGCGTGTTTGGCGTGTTCCTGGTCGCCAAAGTCGACTCCGAAATCCTCAGGAAGTTCAGCCTTATTAAGGCGGAACGATCATGGTGTGGGCTGGAATTCGCCTAGGTGGGAGAACTGATCTCGTTCGCATATGAGGCAATTTGAATGCAGAGCAATACATTGACCAGGTAGTGCATCCTATGGTCATCCCCCACCACTAGCAGTTTGGCCAAGATTTCGTGTTCATGCAGAATAATGCACGCCCACACACCGCAAGGCAGGTGATGAATGTGTTCAGCGAGCACAATATCACAGTATTAGAGTGGCCTGCTCAGTCCGCCGATCTCAATCCAATTGAGCATGCATGGGATTTACTCGGAGGAAGAGCTTATAGTGACATTTTCCTCAAAATTTGAACACGGGAGAAGAACTTTTTTCGCATCTTTCCAGAATATGGAGCCTTATTCCACAGGCGACAATTGATAACTTGATACTCAGCATGCCACGCCGATATAGGGCCGTGTCTAATGCCCTGGGAGGTCCAACGGATTATTAAACAGCTGCAAAGAATGTTTTTTAATTTAATTTCCGCGTAAGCATCATATGTTTTTGTAATTTGAAAAAAAAATGTTTTTTTTTTGTTTAGGCACTATTTTAGTTTTTTTAATTTATCTTTAATTATTTACATGAACACTTTTTATTTAATTGCATAACTGAAATCAAGAATAAATTTTGCTTCTTTTGATGTATAACATGTGGGACAAAAAAAAGTTAAATTAAAAATATACACTAAAATATCCTTGTTCCCTAGACTTTGTTGAGTAGTGTATAACATCGATGTTCAATGTATGTATTTCAAGCAATAAATGATACTCTACTTACAACTCTGTTTCAATGCAGCGTTGGTCACGGGCGTCGTGAACGTGATCACAGCAAATCGTTTACAACCCTGCCAAGGAAGGGTATTGTTTGTCGGGTAAAAAATGCTAATATTTGGATGATTTGTTATTCCAGCACGTTCGTTTGCCCGACCGAGATCATCGCGTTCTCCGAGGCCGCCGATGACTTCCGCAAGATCGGCTGCGAGGTGATCGCCGCCTCCACCGACTCGCACTTCACGCATCTCGCCTGGATCAACACTCCGCGCAAGCAGGGTATGTGACGACATGCTGCCACGAGACGTTGGAACAATATCCCGCCGCCTATTAGAAATTCAAACAGAAACCTTACTTAAAAAACATTTGTTGAAATCTCAGAAATTGAATTCATAAGCGGTCGCTTTTAGGGCGTGCTTTGTTTACTGGTAATTAAGTTTCAAAATTAATATTGAGGATATTTATATTGATGAATTATATTAGGACATATAGTATTCTTATACTTCTCTATTATTGCATAATGCTGAGTAACTACCAATTTCGTTGTCAATACTTTTTAATTAGCTTAACATATAATTTTTACTTATGATATGACACATAATGATTTCTATGGCGCAGCGGGCGAAGGTCCGCCTGCGGATGCAAGAGGTTGCGGGTTCGATTTCCGCCTCGGGACAAATGTCTGTACGATCTGCATATATTTGTACAGGTTGTTCTGGATGTTTTTCTTTGTTACAATAAAAACATATCTAATTATGTAGTATAATGTATTAAGTATATGAGTCATCTACTCATCATACAAGCTCTACTTAGCCTGGTGTTAGATGATGCTGTGTGAATTGTCCAGCATTATTTATTTATCAAGTTTTTGTGTGCCCTCCCAGGCGGCCTGGGCCCCATGAACCTGCCCATCATCAGCGACAAGTCGCACCGCATCGCGCGCGACTACGGCGTGCTGCACGAGGACAGCGGCGTGCCCTTCCGCGGCCTCTTCATCATCGACCCGCGGCAGAACCTGCGCCAGATCACCGTCAACGACCTGCCCGTGGGACGGTTAGTGCGCTTCACGTCTACCCTCCTGAGGCTGTTCAACCATTCAAACTCTTAACCTTTAAAATATGTGTATACATTTAAGTCACTCATCAACAACATTCCAGACATAGCCATCCCTCTTGTATCTTCAAATACATGCTACATGCATGTTACGCAAGCTGTTGCCATAAACGCTTGGCAGACAGGTTGGCGAGGGCAGTATGACCTATCTCCAAGTGTGGCATGTGATAACCGCCTAAGGGTCTCCCCCTATCTCCAAGAGCTGGCCCGTCCATGGGGCTGGCAATGGGCCCGCATGGTCGTTTTCTCTCACCTCGACGATCCCAACAATCACCAGCTACTATACTGCCATCGCTTAACCTCTATGTGGCTAGCCTGTATTCTAGCGGGACATGTCGCCCCGCAGCACTCCGGCGTGCTGGCGAGGAGAGCGCCATGCTGCGGCTGACAGTGAAGCCGGCGACAGGTTACTGTTAGCGACCTGCCCATGGGACGGTTAGCCTGTAGGTTCCGCGGTCTCATCACTGACGGAAAGCAGAACCTGCCAAATAGTTCCTGGACAAGTTTATAAAATTCAAATTTTAGTCAACCCCAGGGTACACCGTTTTTCTTTTTTATTGTGTACCCTCAGTTTTCCATTCTACAAATCATTTACATTACGTTTATTGTTCCAAAATAAATAATTTTTTTGAAATTTCCTTTCATGTGACATCAAACTCGGATATATTTGGAAACATTTGATTATTCATCCCCACCTTCACCCCCATATCTTGTAAACTTCTTAACCGATTTTGATTAAACATGTTTAAGAGCCACTGCTAGAAAGCCTGCTTTTAATTTAAAACTGCATGCAAATCGGTCCACTCGTTTAAGAGGTACGGTGCCACAGACAACATAATTATACACATAGCAGTTAAACTTATAACATCCCTCCTTTTTGTCGGGTCTTAAAAAAGGTCACTCCGCCATCTACAATGATGTCTTCATTTTTAACCGCTTCTATCTGGCCTGAACCTCAGGGCTCTGTGGTTGGTTCTATTAATGGGTATGCGAACCCTACTGCTCTCCTGGAATTAGTCCGTCCACCTTAGAAATTAGTCTTCTGGTGTCTGAAGCACAAGCTTTGCTGAGCTTGTATTCAAATGCTATGTGAACACGGTAAAATATATCTTATTTGATTGATTACAGGTCCGTAGAAGAGACTATGCGCCTAGTGCAAGCCTTCCAGTTCACGGACAAGCATGGAGAGGTCTGCCCGGCCAACTGGAAGCCCGGCTCCAAGACCATCAAGCCCGACACCAAAGCCGCTCAGGAGTACTTCGTAGACGCCAACTGAAGCGCCTTTTAGTAGCTCTGTGACCTCTACCCAATGATAGATGTGTAGGGGGCGCCAGTTGTACCTGATAGAACTCTCCTCATATGCCAATTCTTTATCCATTTCAGCTCTTGTACAAGCAATGCAATATATATAAATATAGTCAAAGTCATCAAGTGTTTATTCAATAGAGCAAAAAGCTACATAGAATAGTCACTGTACAAAAGAAGAACAAGACACATTCAAATTGAATAAAGAACATAATTGAATTTGTTCGCTTTAAAAAACTTTTTTCAAGTGAGGGAAAGAAGCGAAGATCAAACCTCTGGCTTGTACGGGTAAACTATGAGGCATTGCGCAGTACATATCAGATTTAAGTAATTGTTTATTAATGTCCATCTTCGGCAAGTTTTCCAGTTCTGATTAACAAATCCATGGACAGAATTGAGTTACAACATTCCAAAGGCGCGTTTAGGTCACAGGGTATAGGGTCGATGTAAGTTGGATGGGTGTTCGTCACAGAGTTTCAGTTAAATAATTAGCACTAGTTTCGCGGCTCCGTAGAACGGGACGTCACTTCGCATAAATTGTATGAATGTGGACATTGTCACCGCGCCATAAGGATGAATCTCACTTATCTAGGTACTCCGCATTCATGCAAGACAATAATATCATTATGCAATACTTCACCTCTCTTGCGTTTATTTATAGTCACGTCAGTATTTCTGAGATCCTATTGTTACTTCTATCGAGGCTGTTAATAAAATTCTGTGTTTAATTTGGTTGTTTTTATTGTTGACCTATGCTGTCTCATCATTTCAGCCATAAAACATTCACTGATGGATTCAGGGATCTCCATGAGGGGTAGTTGCCGTACTCACCACGCTTGGCAGGCGGGTTGGTGAGTGCAGTATGGGATGTTGATACACGGAAAGACGCTGCTGCCCCTTTAGCAGGCTTTTGCTGCATCCATGGGCATGACAGGAGGGGTAATATTTTACTGCGCCGGCACCCCACGGCTGTGGTATGCATTATGCTGTCTCACTGCTGGGCACAGCGAGATTCCTGTAAGGGTGGGTGTTGACCCCTACGGAATCTCGATCGCTGAGAGTGATCCTGAAGGTTTATTGTCATACCCCCACTGAACTGGTCCCTAAAAGTGGGAATTATGACACCTATCAAAAAAGTTTCCAACTAACATTTTTAATCCTGGTTGGTGGATTATGATAATTTATTCTGAGTATCCAGATTGTCACGCCCTCGTGCCAGAGGAAAACATGGGAGGTAATCTTAACAGTTCGTGACAGCAATAACAACAATGCCCTCTATTGATTGCGAACAGCATTACGATGTGCTGTGTAACGTTTAGGTACTTTACTAACTTCTGCTTCTATCTGCATAGATAGTTCCAAGAATTTTCAAAAGATGTCACTGTTGTCAACTTATATATATAACACTTACCTAGTTCTTGCAATTTTGTAAATGCCCCCTAAAGGCCGAGTAGTAATGTAAGCAGATCAATGCTTTTATAACCTTATTTTGTAGGTATTTAGTGGACCTTCTGAAGGATTAGATTAAAATAAAATTGATACTCGACCTGATAGTCGCATAATATCGCTCATCTCTTTTGTCTGTGATTATTAAGCTGGTTTAATATTAATTGGATAGGTACTCGTAGGTATGTGTTCGTTCTCTTAACAACCAGAGAGCATCTTATTACCAATCAAAGCGAACACCTCGAAAGTGTAAATTGAAACTTACTGAACAACAATCTCCTTGTTTGAAGTTGCGAGCAGCCGCACCTATCCGGTTTCGAATAAATGAATTAGGTACCTACCCGCAATGTTTTTATTTATAATATACATCAACGAGTTGGTACCTTTGTTTTATTTTTTTTGGTTGCTTGGGAAAGACAAGCTCTCCTGCCCTCCTTATCATAAACGCAATAACTCGGTCCAAGCTACTTTCGAGAAAAACGCACCTAAAGTTTTTTTGTTTGTTTAGCTTGTATCTCAATCCCTATGCAAGCTATCGACTTGAATCTTTTACAAGGTTATAGATAAAAACGTGTAGAATATTACGTAGTACTCGGAATTGGTAAAGGTGTAAATTAAGCTGCTTAACATGACGGAATTGTACTTATGGTTAGGATTGTTTTATAAATAAACAAGATGTTTGCTAGTCATAAACGCAATAACTAGTGTAGTTATTGCGTTTATCGTTAGCAAATCAACATATTTTGATTTTAATTTGCAAGTACTTGCTGTTTGTTCTAGTATGTACTAACCATAAGTGCAATAACTGTCTGACTTATTGTAGTTTTCATAAGTAAGACACGATGTTATGATGTCAGTTAACACGCTCAATATTCTTACGAGTTCTAACGTACTACTCAAAACATTAATTCAGTATAAATAAAACGATTTGGTAATCAGTCGCCGTGCACAAACGCAAACTAGTAAGTTGGCGAAAGTTTCAAATGACCGGTATTTATGTAAACACATTCGAATGAGTCCAAAGGCCACTTCTATTTTGTAAACATAAACAGGTGAAGTTTCTAGATAAACCGGTTTTGAAAACAATAGCGCGGTACAAGTTGTTTGCCTGGGATATAAATACGTGGGTGTGTTTGCCGAGCGAACTGAACAGGCTGAACAGCGACTCGTCGGACCAGATGAGGCCCCCTTAATACTCATGGGGATCCTCACCGAGGTCCTGATGGCCATCGCCGCGGGCTAAGACACGCGTGAGGTGTCGGTTTCAGGTCTGGAGGCCTTGCGTAGAGACTTCTATGCATAGGCTCTCCCCCCGTACCGCACATCCGCCCGGGAGAAACATAGATGCCCGCCCACCTAAAAGGCTACAAGAACCGAGACCTGGGGATCGTAGCCCCTAGAGATGAAGCCGAGGAGACGTACGTCTCGAGGCCTCACCCAGTGACCTCGAAGGTGGTATGGAAGAAAAGGATGATGGCCGAGCGGACCGTCTTTATTTGGGTACGGAAGTGAACAGTGCGATATATCGGAGCGACTTCAAAGTGAATACAAGTGCTAAAGTGTTGAGTAAATTGTGACAAAAAGTTATAGTGGTTATCAGTGTTGTTCAGTGAAGAAGTGTTCTGGTGAGAATCTACTGAGAGATTCTGCTTGGTGTGATCTGTGATTAAAGTTTATTAGATTGTAATTTTGGTTTAATTAGATTACTTATTTAATTTCAAACCCCCCAGATCGTAACAATTTGGTGTTAGAAGTGGGATTAAATAATGCTGGTTTTACCAAAGGACGACACGGAGAGGGTCCGAACCAGGAGTCAACGGCAGCAGGAGGCGGACCAAAGGAGGTTTGGAGAGCTTTTACCGACTCCAGCGCGAAGAGAGAATCAACCAATGATGTGCCGCTGGTCCATCCGGAGTTTCTGCAGTCACAGCACGAGCCTCAGCTGAAATTTCCGCCTTGAAACCAATGATGCAAGAGCAGGCTCGCCACCAGGAAGAACAGGTTCGACGTCAAGAGTAGGAGCGGATTCGCCATCAGGAGGATATGGTTCGCCGTCAGAAGGAGCAGACGGAGCGTCTTATGAAGAAAATATATACGAACTTTGTAAAAGACCTCAAAGTCGTCAAAGAACGGATTACTGAAACTGAAAACCTTGAGAAGAACGAAAACCGTCTTGAAAAGACCGAAGACCGCCTTGCAACAAATGAAGACCGCCTTGGAACGACTGCAAACCGCCTTGGAAAGCATGAAACTCAAATCGCTGACGTTAAGAAGGCTCTTGGTGTATTGAAGTCTGGAGAAGGGATTTCGGCTTCGGTGGTTAATGGACCTTCAGGGCGAGGTTTCAAAGTGCCATCTTTCGATGGAAGCTCATCATGGTCAGCCTACAAAATCCAGTTCAAGGCAGTTGTCAAGGCAAAAGGATGGAGCGAAGCACAGGCCATGGTAACACTCACTTTAGGAATTCGTGATCGAACCCTGACCATACTTGAGGCTTTTGGAAAAGACGTTATCTACTAGCAGCTATTTGAGGCGTTGGAGTCCCGCTACGGCGACGTACACCTGTAGCACAAGTTTCTCACTCAGCTAAAGGACCGGGCACAGCGTAGCTCCAAGAACGTTAACTGTGGGCCCTGGAAATTGAAAAGCTGGTCCGGAAGGCATATTGTTCGTCGCCTCCGCTCATCGACGGAAACTTGGTGCAAGCATTTGTCGACGAGTGCAGGCAACAAACGATATACCTTCCGGATCAGTCCTGATAGTCAATATGTTGCGATTTTAAAAAGCGTAGGAGTTGTTCCTGTGTGATCTTTCTTACACATAAATGCAATAACTTTACTAGTTACTCTTAAATACGTGTTGCCGCATCGGTATGTGTGTCACCTCCGGTTTCTGCGAACGTCAACACAAAGCGCGGAGCGCATAACGTGTCGATATCGTCGTTTGAATCGGCGATTTTGAACGCATCACCGGCCGCAGCTGACGTCGCTGCCGCACCGCGCTCCCCCCGCCCGCCACCTGCCTCCCCGCGCGATGGCCCGATACATGCGCGTGCGCCTTCCCCCGCTCGTGCATACGCTGCAGTCGCCGCCCGCGGTGCCGTTAGCTGCCCCGCACCCGCCGCCGGTTCGGAGCAAGCGGTGCCCAAAAAAATGAAGGGGAAAAAGAAGCAGTCATCCAGTACTGCCACTGTATCAGCTCCAAGGAAGGAGCCGTGTAATCCGGAAGGCTTCACTGAGGTGGTACGGAAACGCCGGAAACAATCCAGCCGGAACCGGTGTGGTACCGCCTCTGGAACGTGTTCTGGATTCCTAGCGGAGGTGCCTACTACCCGACTATATGTCTCACGGGTTCACTACGCCGTGCAGATTAAGGAGGTGGAGGATTACCTCACGAAGAAAACCGGATACTGTCTAAGGGTTGAAAAGTTATCTTCCCACCATAGCGTGAACTTTAGTTCTTTTATGGTGAGAGTTCCAACGGACAAACTATCAACTTTTATGAGTGAAGAGTTCTGGCCAAAGGGAGTTGAATTCCGACGGTTCGTCGGACGCCTGCAAGCGGACACCGTGAATCGTCGCTGTGAAACAAGCATGCGTCATACGTCGCCGTCCTAAACGTGTGTTAGCAATAAGTTTATACTATATATATGTTAGATTTAAGGTATATATCTATGGGCCGTAGAATAAGTTATTTAAGATCTGTGTACTTTTCTATTGTTGCCTGAGAATAAAGATATTATTATATTATTATTATTATTATTAAATATTAGTATAATTTCAGTTTAAATTAATTACATTACTAAACATAAACGAAATAACTCAACTTATTGCACTTTTGACTTGTAGAAAGGAAACACACAAAATATGACTTGTGCTAAGTATAAACGCAATAACTGTGAGTTATTGCGTTTATGTCTAGTAAATGAGGCCTATTAATTTTGAATGTACAAACTACCAATAAAATAACCATACTTATTGCACTTATCGTTAGTAATATAATGTATTATTTAAGCTTACCTTACCATAACTCAAGTTATTGCATTCTTGGTAAGTAAACCAAGCCCAAACTCCTAACATATTGCGTTTATGCTTAGAAAAAAAACAGGATTGGCTATAGATACGTAAAAACTGTCTAAGAAGAAAACATAGAGCTCATTTTGCTGATCACGAATATGTATATAACTCTGTAGGCCCCAAAAATCGAGTTATTGCGTTTATGATAAGGAGGGCAGTCTCCGTGTATCAACAATTTCAACATCCCGTATAATGCGCTCGCCAACCTGACTGCCAAGCGAGCGAGGACGAGCAAACTCACAAGTTGTGTTTTTTTTTCAAAAACACTCGCTTAGATCAGTCTTTTTGAAAGTTTGTGAAAAAAAAAATCTGGTAAATGAGTACACGTATTACTCAAGTAAACTATACTTATTTTCTGAACGTTTAGCTGGAAAATAACCTTGAAAACAATTAGATTTCTTTGAGAATTTCCATCTTGAATTAGTGGGAAATAACTTCCTATTATTTGTCCCTGTCTTCAAAAAAATATTGTAATATACTTATACAAAATGTGTTTCAGTTCATTGAACAAAATATGTACTTAAGTTTGTACACAATTTTAGTTCCTTTTTCTGATTTATATTATTTTATACCCCCAGCAACTTTGAAAAATGAATAAGATTACGAAAAGAAAACTTTATTGTTAAATTGTTACATTTTGAATTCCAAAAAGAAGCCTAAAATTATTACCAAGAAGGATCTCGAAGAAACTGTCGATAACTTGGCTGATATCTCCTGATATTGCCTGGACTCTTATGAGACCTGTGTCCTTATGAGAAACCGCACCTACACCCTTAAAAGTCGCTTCTCATACCGCTTTTATAAATTTTATAAATTCTGTACTTGTTAACTTTAATTTTATTTTATTATTTAAGACTCTTTTTATTTTATTTTTGTTTGTTTTTATTTACATGTAACAATGTTTAAAATTGTGATTGGTTTAGGAGCCGGGCGCTGACACTGCTACACAGTTATTAAACTTTTGCAGTGCCAACGTTCATCATTACCTGTACCGATGTGTTTTTGTTCCACAATAAATACTTTAATACTTTTAGGTAATACTTTAATCTCCGATTTGTCCGGATCTGATTATGAAGACGACACTTACTTGCTATGCCAATAGTGTTAATTCTATTCCCGATAGCTACTTGAATCAACCAGACGGTTACGTGATAAAACCACAATAAAACAGCGACTTGAAGAATTTTTTGGCGCGGGAGTTGGTTATATTCTTATAATGATATGAATGTACAAGATGAACCCGTTATAGATAGATAGATAGAAAATGCTATAATGCACACCTTAAACTAAACAAATTGACAAAAAAAAAGAAACACTAGTTATATATATATATAGGTATTTATACTATATATATATATATATAGGTACAGACAACAGAATCATCAGAAGAGGGAACAAAGGACAAAAATACAATGCACTCCGTGTGAAGTACCTCTGTGTGCTAGAAATTGTTTTAAAGAATTTCACAAGAGTCCATCTCAATAATTAAAATAGGTAAATAAAGTGTTGAAAATCAGCAGAAGGAAAATCATCGAATTCGTAACCACCTGCGTCGCAGGCGGACCTTCGCTCGCTACGTCATAGAGATTATTATTTGATTTTTCTCAGTAAAACCTTTGTAACCCTAAAACATTATTGTTTAATTTTGGAATTGCATGTTAGAATTTTTAATTTTATATTTAGTATTCACAAAATGTAAAGCAAACCAGGGTGAGGAACTAGTATAAAAAAGTAGGTAGGTACTAAAATTCTAGAAAAACTCGTAACCTAATATACCTGTGCCTATAACGAATAATGGGAAATAATTTCCCACTTGGTGATATTTTGCAATGCCGTTATGAACAATGGGAAATTATGTCCCACCGCAAAACCCCCCTTTCCTCCCACTTTTACAAGTTTTCATCATAAAACTTGAAATCTAATCACAAAACTCACATAAGAACCGATCTCAGTTTTTATTTATCTGTTAAAAAGTTTTCCATTTGATTATTTGGTTACTTAGTCCGTTCTAACTAAATACTATCCTTATCTATACCTACCTACTTTTTATATCGTACTGTAGGAGATATTTTAATCTCTAATACAGATTTACAGATTCCTACTTATTCCTATTCTTGTAATAACGTAACATAACGTAGCAATTTCAATAACTATTTTTTTATCATTTTCTAAATTATATTCTATTAAATGATTTTTATTTGTTATTCTCACTGCCATTTACAAAAATGGTTATGTAATCTGTGGTCTAGGGTAAATGTGTTCCTTGGCTAGACACAAAAATTGCACAGAAGCCAACAAATAAGAAGAGGAAGACACATTTTTTTCTGTAATGAATGTTATTAATGTTTCCTACCCTGTTTACGTGAGTGTACGTATAAAGTATGTACATAGACATAGACACCTATTACCACAGACAGAATAGTGGTATTATTGTGGTAGGTATTAAACTGAGATGAGGTTGTTGTGCTATTATTTCTGCTGATCCAGAGTCCAGACTTCATTGGCATAGCTTGATTGGTTGGCCGGCTTGGTGAAACGCACAAAAACGCCATCCACCAACCAAATTCATCTTCGGTTCGGTCGGCGGCAGGGATGCCATTGCTACGGCAATTGCCGTGTTATACGGCAATTGGGGCTGCTTGGCAAAAAAAACACGGTACACGGCAGAACATTCATTGCCGTATCATAAAACACGGCAATCAGGGCAATCCACTTTATAATCGAACAAATTATAGAACGCGTTATCGACTACACTTGACAAGGGACATTTCAAGTGTAGTCGATTAATGGTCACACATCTCTACGGTACAAAATCAACTTATAGTTGGAAACACGTCATTATAAGTCATTCTGACATTGACATTGAAGTTTCGCTATTTTGTATGTAACGTCTCAAAAACATTCCATTCATTCATGTGGACCAACTGGCCAACCAATGTTCGATGTTTTTTGGTCTGAAATATTGACCTAGCTGAATGACATGACAGTTGTGAAAACCTAGCCAAAGTACTAAATATGTTGTCTCTGCCCCATGCCAATGCCGATTGCAAGATAATTTTTAGTAGCGTAAATATTATAAAAACGAAATCTCGTAACAAAATGATCACATCCACTATAAACAATACATTGATCGCCAAACAATACATTTAGTATAAAGGAAATTGCACAGATTTTAAGCCTACTAAAGAAATGCTAAATTACATGAAAGACAGTTCAAAATACCAACTAAAGAAAGAGGAGGAAGAAGAATTAAATCGTGACATTAGACATTTATATTATGATGGTTCTAATGAATAAAAAAGTTTTGAATATCTATTTATTTTTGTTTCTTTTAACTTTAAAATTAAGGACAGCAAAGCTACAAAGTATATGTTTTATGAAAATGTATGAGACACGGCAATTTCTCTTATTTTGCCTCAAAACACGGCAATTCGATATCCAAAACACGGCAGTAATTTGTTTTTTGATGGCAACCCTGGTCGGCGGCAACTTATTCAATTTCATTCCCTCAGCAGAGCAGGCAGGCAGGCACAAGGCAGGCAGAGCAGACATAATTTAGAATTTATTCCCGTTTGTGTCGCGGACATGAGAGCACGCTCGTTTTATCTTTGCTCCAAATTCAAATAATAGTGTTCGAATTTCGAAAATCTAAAATGCGGCTAAGCAATAACTACAGCGATTATGGAAGTGGCAGTTCTGTAAGTAAAATAATGATTTATGTTTATCGGTTTTAGAATACTGCGATTAGAAACAAACAAGTGCTGACTTGTTAAATTTGTTTACATTCAATATTTTTTGTCGATTCCTTCTAATCGGTAGGCACTTGAATTCGCATTATTTGAGTGGTTTAGGGACAGAAGTGTATTACGGTATCGACACATTTTCTGTAGAAGGTAGATTTTAATTCATCCAGTGTAAAGAATCGTAGAGCTACCCACTATATCGTTTACCAAGACAAAAAATTGTTTACCAAGTTCTAGGATAGTCGTTGTTTCTGGTTGGTAATGTAATGATGTTTCGTGGGGTGCCGGCAGTAGAATGTTGCATCTCCTTTCTTGCAATTTAAATGTGTTTTGTTTTTATTTTGTACATTGACTATTCAACCGTTTCTGTAAACAGTGATTCAACTAAGCTTTTTGATCTAATGATAAACGCTTATTGACTTTAGGCCTCATAAAAATTAGGGATCCCTAAAAAAACTTGAACGGGAACGGGCGGGTACGGGAACAACGCTTGTGAAACCGCGGGCGCTGCTAGTCACCTGATAATGGAACTGTTGCAGTCGTCATCCTGGATGAGCCAGCAGGACATTCGATGGCCACCGTTCCGACCCACGCAGAGCATGGAACGCCCAACTCACAAGTCCTCCAGCTATTCAGATCGTAAGTATTATATAATATATTATTAGTATACTTAGTGTATTATATATATATTATCGGTCCCTAGAAACCATTGCAGAATAGAATATAGTAGTGTAGGCGAGCGGCGAACAAACGGTTTAGTAGTGTTGTTCGTTGCTGGGACCTCTGCGTCTTCATTGTTTCTAGTGTATTCCGTGTGTATAGTAAGTGTGTACGAACAGGTAGAAGATTTCTCCTGAAGCTGCCTTGTAGAGGCGAAACCCGTGTCGATTTTTTTTTATTGTTTTCAAACGCTTATTAGATACTAGCTGTCCCGGCGGACTTCGTATTGCAAATACTACAACCACTTACTTACAACTTACCTTACAACTACCCTACTACTACCCTACAACTACCCTACTACTACCCTACAACTACCCTTTTTTTTGTTTACGAGTATGGAAATCTGCTGCTTTTTCAGATACCGTACTGCATTAAGGGTGCAGCACGGTTATGTGGGGTTGTCACGCGACGACCCACTAAAACCATCCCCGATGGCCTACCTCGATGTATGTCGAGCGAGGGGCTCCGGTTCCTCTTAAAGAACTGTCCGGTGCCCCCCTCACATCTTGCCCCTAAGGGCACATCCCAGGGGCGATTAAAATAACCGCCTCCTACATCTCGCAGTTTTCGATGACGCAAGGCCGTAAGCGCCATCGCCCTCCCTGGATCCGTAACAGGGGCAGCTTGTAATGATATACCATAGCCTTCCTCGAAGAATTTTTCAAATCGGACCAGTAGTTCCTGAGATTAGCGCGTTCAAGCAAACAAACAAACAAACTCTTCAGCTTTATAATATTAGTATAGATAAGTTAGCGCGGATTTGTTACTAAGTATATTTTTGATGTTAATTTAGATATTAGAGTTTTATAAGTTTTATAACCTATCATTCTTTAATTTTACACAAAAAACTGACTTCAATGATAAATTATTAAAATATGGGATTATCGGGTATTTATCGCGTAATTACCTTTATTTTATTCCCGACGTTTCGACCGGATTGCACCTGGTCGTGGTCGCGGGGAGACTCCCGGAGACCAGGTGCAATCCGGTCGAAACGTCGGGAATAAAATAAAGGTAATTACGCGATAAATACCCGATAATCCCATATTTTAATAATGTGTTGTGATCGCGAAAGTTTAAAAAAGACTATTTCAATGATAAAATCCTTGATTTGTTGCTGAAAATACCCAAACCGTCTCCTCGATGTATCATGGATCCCATCATCAGATCTGAATGAAAAAACAATTAAACATTATTTATGTAAAATCAACATTCCGACCGCAAGTGTTGGATTTAAGACACCAAACAATGCCTTGAGGGACTCCAAGTCAGCATTCATAATAACATCAAACTTGCCTTGAGGGACTCCAGTCAGTATTCATCATTTCAGCCGTAAAATGCCCACTACTGAACACAGGCCTCCCTCATGGATCTCCATGAGGGGTAGTTGCCATACTCACCACGATTGGCAGGCGGGTAAATAAATAAAATAAATAAATAAAGCAACAACCATCATCGGCATTTTGAGATCCATGACGGAGGCCTAAGTCCAGCAGTAGACGTCCTACGTCATGACTACATAAAAATGTAATAACGTCTTCTTTATATGGACGAATGGATGTTTGCAGTGGTAACTGGAAGGTGCACCCTGGAGGACGTGATGCGTGAGTTCCATATGAACGGTTCTGACTCGCCCTACAACCCTGATGAAGACAGGGTCTGGGGGAAGCAGTCCCCTCATCGTGGTAAGAACATGTCTTATTTTCTAGATCACCTAATTGTCAGTGGATTATAGGTTTGTACAGACTGCGTTATAGATAATACCCCCCTTGCACAGGCCGCGGCGCGGCGTGGCTGGTTGACTTAATGTCTAATTATTCATTATTTTTGTCTAATTTGTTTTAGGGATAAGGGTCAAAATGGTAAAAAGAAACCCTTATGGTGTGGCTCTGTCTGCCCGTCTGTCTGTATCAGCTGGATATCTCATTAACTATTTTTTATTTATTTATTTAGGTACACAAAACACAAAACAAGCAATACAAAAATGTATTTATTTATTTATTTAAACAAAATCCACAGTCCGTAATCTACATTATCCTAAATTACATATACATATGTATGTATGTATGTATATCCTACGACAAATAACGGATTTACATTATATAATAAGAAATAAATATAATAAAATAATAATAGAAACACTGAAAATGATCTGGCTTGAATCGCAACTCATATGTAGGTACACAACAAACTTACAATATAATTTATGTTAAGATAAGCTTAATTATAAACAAGAAGACAAAAATGCAAACAATATTAATTATTATTGGAAGGCCAAATAAGTAAGCCAATAAACTAACATAGCTACCTTATAATTATTTATTCATCCTATTGTTGCTACAACACTCCTACTGGAAAATCGTAGCTGTTAAAATGGAGGATGTCTTTATCAGTTATAAATATAAACTGTAACAAAATATATCCAAATTAGGGTTTTCTTTTTCTAGTTCGTTGTAAGTCCTACACATTCTTGATAGTGGGTTGTAATGTAAAACGAAATATTATTTTTATATGTAAGTAAGGCAAACAAATTGCCACTACTGGCTCTACGTGCACTAAATTTTGTGTTAAATGAAATGTTTGAAAGTATTTAAACGAGTCTAATAAAGAGTGGAGGATCTTGTTCAGATATATTAAATTGTAATATATACGACGAATCTCTAGGGATTGAATATTATATATATTTATGCAATCGGCTTGAAATTTGGAATAGTATTAGTCACCGTTTATTCAGGAATACTGCAATTCATAAAATAGATAAATATAATCTTATTTCGATTAAAAAGGGAGGCTGAATGAAGGTCGCACAAATTTTATGTAGTTACTAGGTCATGTGGAGTATCATATTAAACGGAATAATTTTCATCTCATAAAACCAGTTTTGTTGTTCTTTTAAGCCGTATAATTTTTTAAATGATTTTGAAAAATTACCTAAAAGATACTCCTCTCGGTTTGAGATGCGGTACCAATGAAAGTTTAGAATAAAGGTAAATAAAAACAAAAGAAACACAGCAATGCAGACATTACTGCTTGGCGGCAGAAATAGCTATGGATGGTAGTACTACCTCCCCGGATGAATCTTTCACAAAAAGTTCTAGTATTACCACAGATTAGTCTACTGGCGTATCCCGGACGGTACGCAAAGCGGTAGGCATTGAATGCGTGCCCTTGAGCGAGTGACGGACGCCTGGTAATTACTACGTTAACCTCCTATAACACAATTCAAATTGTACGATGACTTGGAACCAGGTGCGCCAGTCCAATCCGCACTGGACCGGTTTTATTATTTTATTCGCGCGTGGTTTGTGTTTGTTTATTATTGTAATTGTTACATATGTGTAAATAAACACATTCTAATGAAAGAGATTTGACGCAATGACGCAATGCGAGGCGCGTAATTGTAACGCCTGATAAAATGTAAACGCAATAACATCAAATGTAATGGTCAGGACAAAGCTAAAGGTGCAATTAAATAACCATTTCTGGTCTCTGATTATGTGATTATACATTATGTGCCCACAGTTACACCTACAGCATGCACATTTATACTTGTTTTATATTTTTAGTTATTATGTTTGTATTGGTTGGTGAGTGCATTAATTTTGATTTTACTTTATGACTATGTTTATAAAAAAGCTACCTAGTTGTGTAGAATGATTGCATTAATTTTCATAATATACCTCTATAAATAACGTATTTATTAAAACCTTAACAACATAATTATAACATTATTTGCCGCAATACTAAGACGTTACCGACCGTGCTTGCTAAAAACAGTATTTTTGCTGTAACATATGTCTTTGTTTACACTGGCTGGTTGTGTAGTGAAATATAATGTACGATTGTCGCAGATCGACTTCTATCTGGCATGGGTCCGCCCAGCGCCTACCTGCGCCAGAAGTCGTGGCCGGCGCCCGAGCGCAGCCCGGCGCCGCCGCTGCCGAGGGCCGAGGACTTCGCCACCTCCACGCCGGTCTTTGATGGTGAGTGTGTATAAAGACGTACATATGTATGTATGTGCTTTCAGGCATAGATCAGCGGTCACCGCATCATCATTTCAGCCGCAAAACGTCCACTACTGAACACAGGCCTCTCTTACTGCATCCACGGGCATGAGAGGACATGACATTCTACTGCCGGCACCCCTAGGCTTACTTTAAATCAAATCAAAAAATTAACAAATAGAATAAGGCACATAGTTTGAATCGGTTCACTTCAGATGACACGCGGGTTGGGAAAAGATGCGAACAGAAGAACCTAACTCAGTCGTTATAGTTAGGTCGTTATAGTATAGTCATACCAAAATTGTATGTTGCGACACAATTTATTTATACATGAAAAATGCGAATCACATCATTATCATAAGCGTGTTGAGTATGGCAAAACCCGAAGTTTGACGACTGGTCTAAAAACTACTAGTACTAGTACTTGCAGATCTATTAAGGAGGCCTATCGCCAGCAGTGGACATTCTTACGAAACTTAACCTTAAAACTTAAACTATTATTTAATCAGAAAGTTGTGGTGATACAACTTAATTTGTAAACATAGGTTTTTGTAAAATAAAATATTTGTATTTGTTTAATATCCATTTCAGAAGTCCCCCCCTTCACCCCCTCCCCCATGCCCCCCCCAGCGCTCCAGCCGTGTGCCCCGCCCCCCGCGCCCGCGCTCTCCGCGGAGCAGGCGCGCGTGCTGGCCTCGCTGCCGGCCGCCGCGCTGCACGCGCTGCTGCGCCAGCTGCAGGCGGAGAGACGGACGCGGGCGTTCCAGGTATGGATGCTGTCTGTGAGTCGTTCTAGAAGAGACTGACAGTACTGCCGTATGTTACCCTTCAGGTGGCAACGCGCCGGTCCTTTACAGATTGATACATTTTCATTTTAGCGACGGACCGAAAACAGGTTTTAACGGTTGTTTATGGTTTGCGCGCGTAATTTCCCCCCTAGAAACCCCCTAAAAGTAATTCTAAAAGCTAGAGTATCGTAGTTAGTAGTTGTTTTGTAGCTCCATACCCATGTATCGTCCACCCAGGGCCCTAAAAGCTCTGTCGCTGGAACGAGCTCGCTGCTGCGTGAACTTAAGGGGAGGAAGGAGAAATGGACCAGGATCCTCTCTCATTGATCATAAAGTACCTACTGATCATGAGGGGTTGCTTCCGTACTGACCACGCTTGAGAGTCGGGTTGACGAGCGCAGTGCGGGGTGTTGATAAACGAAGATGTTGCTGCCCATAATCTAGAGGCTTGGTCTGCCAAGGGATACCTCCAGACTACGGGCTTTTTACTGCATCCACGAGCAAGAGAGGAGAGAATTCTGCTGGCGCCATCTTGGACTATCCTCTAAAATACCTGACTTACCTATTGAAGGTAAGTCAGTTATTTTAGGGAATAATCCACTTATCTATTGTAAGTGCCGTGGGGTGCCGGCAGTAATAGAATGTTACCCCTCCTCTCATGCCCGTGGATGCAGTAAGAGTCTGCTAAGCTAAAGATATCACCGGATCATGGGCAGTAGCGTCTTTCCGTGTATCAACATCCCGTAAGTACTGCTCGCCAACCCGCCTGCCAAGCGTGTTGAGTACGGCAACGACCCCTCATGGAGATCATGAGGGAGGCCTGTGCTCAGTAATGGACGTTAAACGGCTGAAATGATGATGACCTGATGTGATGTGATGATGATTATAGGAATGTCGTTTCTGCAAGAACAACGGCGAGCGAGAGTCGTACTACCGCGGGCACGTGCTGAAGGACGGCGCGGGGCGCGTGGCGTGCCCCGTGCTGCGCGCCTTCCGCTGCGCGCGCTGCGGCGCCAGCGGCGACCGCGCGCACACCATCAAGTACTGCCCGCTCTCCACCAACGAGGGTGAGTCCCCTAGCCAGCGCGCTGCGGCGCCAGCGGCGACCGCGCGCACACCATCAAGTACTGCCCGCTCTCCACCAACGAGGGTGAGTCCCCTAGCCAGCGGCGACCGCGCGCACACCATCAAGTACTGCCCGCTCTCCACCAACGAGGGTGAGTCCCCTAGCCAGCGCGCTGCGGCGCCAGCGGCGACCGCGCGCACACCATCAAGTACTGCCCGCTCTCCACCAACGAGGGTGAGTCCCCTAGCCAGCGCGCTGCGGCGCCAGCGGCGACCGCGCGCACACCATCAAGTACTGCCCGCTCTCCACCAACGAGGGTGAGTCCCCTAGCCAGCGGCGACCGCGCGCACACCATCAAGTACTGCCCGCTCTCCACCAACGAGGGTGAGTCCCCTAGCCAGCGGCGACCGCGCGCACACCATCAAGTACTGCCCGCTCTCCACCAACGAGGGTGAGTCCCCTAGCCAGCGCGCTGCGGCGCCAGCGGCGACCGCGCGCACACCATCAAGTACTGCCCGCTCTCCACCAACGAGGGTGAGTCCCCTAGCCAGCGCGCTGCGGCGCCAGCGGCGACCGCGCGCACACCATCAAGTACTGCCCGCTCTCCACCAACGAGGGTGAGTCCCCTAGCCAGCGCGCTGCGGCGCCAGCGGCGACCGCGCGCACACCATCAAGTACTGCCCGCTCTCCACCAACGAGGGTGAGTCCCCTAGCCAGCGGCGACCGCGCGCACACCATCAAGTACTGCCCGCTCTCCACCAACGAGGGTGAGTCCCCTAGCCAGCGCGCTGCGGCGCCAGCGGCGACCGCGCGCACACCATCAAGTACTGCCCGCTCTCCACCAACGAGGGTGAGTCCCCTAGCCAGCGCGCTGCGGCGCCAGCGGCGACCGCGCGCACACCATCAAGTACTGCCCGCTCTTCACCAACGAGGGTGTCCCCTAGCCAGCGCGCTGCGGCGCCAGCGGCGACCGCGCGCACACCATCAAGTACTGCCCGCTCTCCACCAACGAGGGTGAGTCCCCTAGCCAGCGCGCTGCGGCGCCAGCGGCGACCGCGCGCACACCATCAAGTACTGCCCGCTCTCCACCAACGAGGGTGAGTCCCCTAGCCAGCGCGCTGCGGCGCCAGCGGCGACCGCGCGCACACCATCAAGTACTGCCCGCTCTCCACCAACGAGGGTGAGTCCCCTAGCTAGCGCGCTGCGGCGCCAGCGGCGACCGCGCGCACACCATCAAGTACTGCCCGCTCTCCACCAACGAGGGTGAGTCCCCTAGCCAGCGCGCTGCGGCGCCAGCGGCGACCGCGCGCACACCATCAAGTACTGCCCGCTCTTCACCAACGAGGGTGTCCCCTAGCCAGCGCGCTGCGGCGCCAGCGGCGACCGCGCGCACACCATCAAGTACTGCCCGCTCTCCACCAACGAGGGTGAGTCCCCTAGCCAGCGCGCTGCGGCGCCAGCGGCGACCGCGCGCACACCATCAAGTACTGCCCGCTCTCCACCAACGAGGGTGAGTCCCCTAGCCAGCGCGCTGCGGCGCCAGCGGCGACCGCGCGCACACCATCAAGTACTGCCCGCTCTCCACCAACGAGGGTGAGTCCCCTAGCCAGCGGCGACCGCGCGCACACCATCAAGTACTGCCCGCTCTCCACCAACGAGGGTGAGTCCCCTAGCCAGCGCGCTGCGGCGCCAGCGGCGACCGCGCGCACACCATCAAGTACTGCCCGCTCTCCACCAACGAGGGTGAGTCCCCTAGCCAGCGCGCTGCGGCGCCAGCGGCGACCGCGCGCACACCATCAAGTACTGCCCGCTCTTCACCAACGAGGGTGTCCCCTAGCCAGCGCGCTGCGGCGCCAGCGGCGACCGCGCGCACACCATCAAGTACTGCCCGCTGTCCACCAACGAGGGTGAGTCCCCTAGCCAGCGCGCTGCGGCGCCAGCGGCGACCGCGCGCACACCATCAAGTACTGCCCGCTCTCCACCAACGAGGGTGAGTCCCCTAGCCAGCGCGCTGCGGCGCCAGCGGCGACCGCGCGCACACCATCAAGTACTGCCCGCTCTCCACCAACGAGGGTGAGTCCCCTAGCCAGCGCGCTGCGGCGCCAGCGGCGACCGCGCGCACACCATCAAGTACTGCCCGCTCTCCACCAACGAGGGTGAGTCCCCTAGCCAGCGCGCTGCGGCGCCAGCGGCGACCGCGCGCACACCATCAAGTACTGCCCGCTCTTCACCAACGAGGGTGTCCCCTAGCCAGCGCGCTGCGGCGCCAGCGGCGACCGCGCGCACACCATCAAGTACTGCCCGCTCTCCACCAACGAGGGTGAGTCCCCTAGCCAGCGCGCTGCGGCGCCAGCGGCGACCGCGCGCACACCATCAAGTACTGCCCGCTCTCCACCAACGAGGGTGAGTCCCCTAGCCAGCGCGCTGCGGCGCCAGCGGCGACCGCGCGCACACCATCAAGTACTGCCCGCTCTCCACCAACGAGGGTGAGTCCCCTAGCCAGCGGCGACCGCGCGCACACCATCAAGTACTGCCCGCTCTCCACCAACGAGGGTGAGTCCCCTAGCCAGCGCGCTGCGGCGCCAGCGGCGACCGCGCGCACACCATCAAGTACTGCCCGCTCTCCACCAACGAGGGTGAGTCCCCTAGCCAGCGCGCTGCGGCGCCAGCGGCGACCGCGCGCACACCATCAAGTACTGCCCGCTCTCCACCAACGAGGGTGAGTCCCCTAGCCAGCGCGCTGCGGCGCCAGCGGCGACCGCGCGCACACCATCAAGTACTGCCCGCTCTCCACCAACGAGGGTGAGTCCCCTAGCCAGCGGCGACCGCGCGCACACCATCAAGTACTGCCCGCTCTCCACCAACGAGGGTGAGTCCCCTAGCCAGCGCGCTGCGGCGCCAGCGGCGACCGCGCGCACACCATCAAGTACTGCCCGCTCTCCACCAACGAGGGTGAGTCCCCTAGCCAGCGGCGACCGCGCGCACACCATCAAGTACTGCCCGCTCTCCACCAACGAGGGTCAGTCCCCTAGCCAGCGCGCTGCGGCGCCAGCGGCGACCGCGCGCACACCATCAAGTACTGCCCGCTCTCCACCAACGAGGGTGAGTCCCCTAGCCAGCGCGCTGCGGCGCCAGCGGCGACCGCGCGCACACCATCAAGTACTGCCCGCTCTCCACCAACGAGGGTGAGTCCCCTAGCCAGCGGCGACCGCGCGCACACCATCAAGTACTGCCCGCTCTCCACCAACGAGGGTGAGTCCCCTAGCCAGCGCGCTGCGGCGCCAGCGGCGACCGCGCGCACACCATCAAGTACTGCCCGCTCTCCACCAACGAGGGTGAGTCCCCTAGCCAGCGGCGACCGCGCGCACACCATCAAGTACTGCCCGCTCTCCACCAACGAGGGTGAGTCCCCTAGCCAGCGGTGACCGCGCGCACACCATCAAGTACTGCCCGCTCTCCACCAACGAGGGTGAGTCCCCTAGCCAGCGCGCTGCGGCGCCAGCGGCGACCGCGCGCACACCATCAAGTACTGCCCGCTCTCCACCAACGAGGGTGAGTCCCCTAGCCAGCGCGCTGCGGCGCCAGCGGCGACCGCGCGCACACCATCAAGTACTGCCCGCTCTCCACCAACGAGGGTGAGTCCCCTAGCCAGCGCGCTGCGGCGCCAGCGGCGACCGCGCGCACACCATCAAGTACTGCCCGCTCTCCACCAACGAGGGTGAGTCCCCTAGCCAGCGGCGACCGCGCGCACACCATCAAGTACTGCCCGCTCTCCACCAACGAGGGTGAGTCCCCTAGCCAGCGCGCTGCGGCGCCAGCGGCGACCGCGCGCACACCATCAAGTACTGCCCGCTCTCCACCAACGAGGGTGAGTCCCCTAGCCAGCGGCGACCGCGCGCACACCATCAAGTACTGCCCGCTCTCCACCAACGAGGGTGAGTCCCCTAGCCAGCGCGCTGCGGCGCCAGCGGCGACCGCGCGCACACCATCAAGTACTGCCCGCTCTCCACCAACGAGGGTGAGTCCCCTAGCCAGCGCGCTGCGGCGCCAGCGGCGACCGCGCGCACACCATCAAGTACTGCCCGCTCTCCACCAACGAGGGTGAGTCCCCTAGCCAGCGCGCTGCGGCGCCAGCGGCGACCGCGCGCACACCATCAAGTACTGCCCGCTCTCCACCAACGAGGGTGAGTCCCCTAGCCAGCGCGCTGCGGCGCCAGCGGCGACCGCGCGCACACCATCAAGTACTGCCCGCTCTCCACCAACGAGGGTGAGTCCCCTAGCCAGCGGCGACCGCGCGCACACCATCAAGTACTGCCCGCTCTCCACCAACGAGGGTGAGTCCCCTAGCCAGCGCGCTGCGGCGCCAGCGGCGACCGCGCGCACACCATCAAGTACTGCCCGCTCTCCACCAACGAGGGTGAGTCCCCTAGCCAGCGGCGACCGCGCGCACACCATCAAGTACTGCCCGCTCTCCACCAACGAGGGTGAGTCCCCTAGCCAGCGGCGACCGCGCGCACACCATCAAGTACTGCCCGCTCTCCACCAACGAGGGTGAGTCCCCTAGCCAGCGTGCTGCGGCGCCAGCGGCGACCGCGCGCACACCATCAAGTACTGCCCGCTCTCCACCAACGAGGGTGAGTCCCCTAGCCAGCGCGCTGCGGCGCCAGCGGCGACCGCGCGCACACCATCAAGTACTGCCCGCTCTCCACCAACGAGGGTGAGTCCCCTAGCCAGCGCGCTGCGGCGCCAGCGGCGACCGCGCGCACACCATCAAGTACTGCCCGCTCTCCACCAACGAGGGTGAGTCCCCTAGCCAGCGGCGACCGCGCGCACACCATCAAGTACTGCCCGCTCTCCACCAACGAGGGTGAGTCCCCTAGCCAGCGCGCTGCGGCGCCAGCGGCGACCGCGCGCACACCATCAAGTACTGCCCGCTCTCCACCAACGAGGGTGAGTCCCCTAGCCAGCGCGCTGCGGCGCCAGCGGCGACCGCGCGCACACCATCAAGTACTGCCCGCTCTCCACCAACGAGGGTGAGTCCCCTAGCCAGCGCGCTGCGGCGCCAGCGGCGACCGCGCGCACACCATCAAGTACTGCCCGCTCTCCACCAACGAGGGTGAGTCCCCTAGCCAGCGCGCTGCGGCGCCAGCGGCGACCGCGCGCACACCATCAAGTACTGCCCGCTCTTCACCAACGAGGGTGTCCCCTAGCCAGCGCGCTGCGGCGCCAGCGGCGACCGCGCGCACACCATCAAGTACTGCCCGCTCTCCACCAACGAGGGTGAGTCCCCTAGCCAGCGGCGACCGCGCGCACACCATCAAGTACTGCCCGCTCTCCACCAACGAGGGTCAGTCCCCTAGCCAGCGCGCTGCGGCGCCAGCGGCGACCGCGCGCACACCATCAAGTACTGCCCGCTCTCCACCAACGAGGGTGAGTCCCCTAGCCAGCGCGCTGCGGCGCCAGCGGCGACCGCGCGCACACCATCAAGTACTGCCCGCTCTCCACCAACGAGGGTGAGTCCCCTAGCCAGCGGCGACCGCGCGCACACCATCAAGTACTGCCCGCTCTCCACCAACGAGGGTGAGTCCCCTAGCCAGCGCGCTGCGGCGCCAGCGGCGACCGCGCGCACACCATCAAGTACTGCCCGCTCTCCACCAACGAGGGTGAGTCCCCTAGCCAGCGGCGACCGCGCGCACACCATCAAGTACTGCCCGCTCTCCACCAACGAGGGTGAGTCCCCTAGCCAGCGGTGACCGCGCGCACACCATCAAGTACTGCCCGCTCTCCACCAACGAGGGTGAGTCCCCTAGCCAGCGCGCTGCGGCGCCAGCGGCGACCGCGCGCACACCATCAAGTACTGCCCGCTCTCCACCAACGAGGGTGAGTCCCCTAGCCAGCGCGCTGCGGCGCCAGCGGCGACCGCGCGCACACCATCAAGTACTGCCCGCTCTCCACCAACGAGGGTGAGTCCCCTAGCCAGCGCGCTGCGGCGCCAGCGGCGACCGCGCGCACACCATCAAGTACTGCCCGCTCTCCACCAACGAGGGTGAGTCCCCTAGCCAGCGGCGACCGCGCGCACACCATCAAGTACTGCCCGCTCTCCACCAACGAGGGTGAGTCCCCTAGCCAGCGGCGACCGCGCGCACACCATCAAGTACTGCCCGCTCTCCACCAACGAGGGTGAGTCCCCTAGCCAGCGCGCTGCGGCGCCAGCGGCGACCGCGCGCACACCATCAAGTACTGCCCGCTCTCCACCAACGAGGGTGAGTCCCCTAGCCAGCGGCGACCGCGCGCACACCATCAAGTACTGCCCGCTCTCCACCAACGAGGGTGAGTCCCCTAGCCAGCGCGCTGCGGCGCCAGCGGCGACCGCGCGCACACCATCAAGTACTGCCCGCTCTCCACCAACGAGGGTGAGTCCCCTAGCCAGCGCGCTGCGGCGCCAGCGGCGACCGCGCGCACACCATCAAGTACTGCCCGCTCTCCACCAACGAGGGTGAGTCCCCTAGCCAGCGCGCTGCGGCGCCAGCGGCGACCGCGCGCACACCATCAAGTACTGCCCGCTCTCCACCAACGAGGGTGAGTCCCCTAGCCAGCGCGCTGCGGCGCCAGCGGCGACCGCGCGCACACCATCAAGTACTGCCCGCTCTCCACCAACGAGGGTGAGTCCCCTAGCCAGCGGCGACCGCGCGCACACCATCAAGTACTGCCCGCTCTCCACCAACGAGGGTGAGTCCCCTAGCCAGCGCGCTGCGGCGCCAGCGGCGACCGCGCGCACACCATCAAGTACTGCCCGCTCTCCACCAACGAGGGTGAGTCCCCTAGCCAGCGGCGACCGCGCGCACACCATCAAGTACTGCCCGCTCTCCACCAACGAGGGTGAGTCCCCTAGCCAGCGGCGACCGCGCGCACACCATCAAGTACTGCCCGCTCTCCACCAACGAGGGTGAGTCCCCTAGCCAGCGCGCTGCGGCGCCAGCGGCGACCGCGCGCACACCATCAAGTACTGCCCGCTCTCCACCAACGAGGGTGAGTCCCCTAGCCAGCGCGCTGCGGCGCCAGCGGCGACCGCGCGCACACCATCAAGTACTGCCCGCTCTCCACCAACGAGGGTGAGTCCCCTAGCCAGCGCGCTGCGGCGCCAGCGGCGACCGCGCGCACACCATCAAGTACTGCCCGCTCTCCACCAACGAGGGTGAGTCCCCTAGCCAGCGGCGACCGCGCGCACACCATCAAGTACTGCCCGCTCTCCACCAACGAGGGTGAGTCCCCTAGCCAGCGCGCTGCGGCGCCAGCGGCGACCGCGCGCACACCATCAAGTACTGCCCGCTCTCCACCAACGAGGGTGAGTCCCCTAGCCAGCGCGCTGCGGCGCCAGCGGCGACCGCGCGCACACCATCAAGTACTGCCCGCTCTCCACCAACGAGGGTGAGTCCCCTAGCCAGCGCGCTGCGGCGCCAGCGGCGACCGCGCGCACACCATCAAGTACTGCCCGCTCTCCACCAACGAGGGTGAGTCCCCTAGCCAGCGGCGACCGCGCGCACACCATCAAGTACTGCCCGCTCTCCACCAACGAGGGTGAGTCCCCTAGCCAGCGCGCTGCGGCGCCAGCGGCGACCGCGCGCACACCATCAAGTACTGCCCGCTCTCCACCAACGAGGGTGAGTCCCCTAGCCAGCGCGCTGCGGCGCCAGCGGCGACCGCGCGCACACCATCAAGTACTGCCCGCTCTCCACCAACGAGGGTGAGTCCCCTAGCCAGCGCGCTGCGGCGCCAGCGGCGACCGCGCGCACACCATCAAGTACTGCCCGCTCTCCACCAACGAGGGTGAGTCCCCTAGCCAGCGCGCTGCGGCGCCAGCGGCGACCGCGCGCACACCATCAAGTACTGCCCGCTCTCCACCAACGAGGGTGAGTCCCCTAGCCAGCGGCGACCGCGCGCACACCATCAAGTACTGCCCGCTCTCCACCAACGAGGGTGAGTCCCCTAGCCAGCGCGCTGCGGCGCCAGCGGCGACCGCGCGCACACCATCAAGTACTGCCCGCTCTCCACCAACGAGGGTGAGTCCCCTAGCCAGCGCGCTGCGGCGCCAGCGGCGACCGCGCGCACACCATCAAGTACTGCCCGCTCTCCACCAACGAGGGTGAGTCCCCTAGCCAGCGCGCTGCGGCGCCAGCGGCGACCGCGCGCACACCATCAAGTACTGCCCGCTCTCCACCAACGAGGGTGAGTCCCCTAGCCAGCGCGCTGCGGCGCCAGCGGCGACCGCGCGCACACCATCAAGTACTGCCCGCTCTCCACCAACGAGGGTGAGTCCCCTAGCCAGCAGCGACCGCGCGCACACCATCAAGTACTGCCCGCTCTCCACCAACGAGGGTGAGTCCCCTAGCCAGATACCAGCCAGGGAAAACTATCCAGATAGTCAAACTCAGTGTTTATTCAATAGAGCAAAACGCTACTTAGAATATAGTAAGTTTACAAAAAAAAAACAAAACACATTTCAATTGAATAAAGCGCATAATTGAATTTGTTCGGAAAACTTTTTGTTTTAAAAATCGTAATGTAAATCGGTCTACGTGTTCGCTTGTAATCGTCAAATACAGAGGCAGAAAGAGCGCTATTCATAATAGGGGGCTTGGCCCTCTACTCACGCGTCTTGTACAATAACGGCCTCAGGATGTTGTTGGGGCTGCCGCGGTATTGTAGCGCATCAGGGAAGATCGCGGACGCGCTCCCGGCTGGGCCCCGCGCGCCGCGTGCCCGCGGCTCGCAGGCCGAGGGTCGCTGCGCCGCCGCCGGCCGGCGCCTGCCGCGGCGCAGGGCCTCCGCTCCGGTATCGTGCTGGATGAAGCTGAAACCCGTATCATCGCTGTCTAGGCCGCCGCGTACAGACAGTGCTGGATTGAGGCTTTATTTTAATTTATTTTATTTTTTATTTAAATTTGAAATTGTAGTTGTGTGTACCTTAATTGAAATTGGATCAACTTATGGCTCTGAAATAAATTATTAAGTAATATTTTCATTGGGTATTTATTTAGGAAAACCTGTGTAAAGCGCAAATATACTTTTGTAAAAAAATGCTATATAAAAAAACTGAAATTCGCCATTTAAAATAATATTTTTCTTGTCAGAGCGCATCAAATCGGCAGCAATGATGCGCAGCGTCCGCATGGCCTCCGGGCGGCGCCGCGCGGGCGCGCTGCCGCCGCCTGCGGGCGCCGCCGCGGACTACGTCGTGTTCGGCGCGCCGACCGAGTCCGTGGTCCAAGACAACAATGCCTACAACTACGGCGAAGCCCCGCTTGACCCGCGGTGGGCCGCCTTGGAACAAAAACTATTGCTTTAGAATTCGGTCAATCAAAAATTATTGTTTAAAGTAGGTCGGTTCTTTCAAAATTCAAATACCTACGTTAGATAGTCTATTTTAGTAACTTTTTGCAGCTCCAAGAACCGAGCAAGTTCGTATTGTTGATTTAAAGTTCCTTATGTAGTTCGATAAGAATCTCAGAGATGGCGCTGTTCCAAACGGGAATTTAGCGTAGTAATTTTTGATAGTATGGTATTTTATATTCTCTACACGCGTTGTAGATTAATATTTTGTTAATTGTAATCAATTAGTATTAGCTTTGACTGACATTCATGCATAAGTATTGACCGAGTATTGTCGTTTAATCATGGTATTTGATAATTTGTGTATTTCTTGTAATTGCTAAGGGATTTAGTAACATATTATCTTTTTATATCGACTGACTAATATCCATTTTGGAATACTGATACAGATTGTATCGATACAATATGACACCAGTTGATAAATTAGTTATGGCTACTGCGGATATGACCTAGGTAATAAATACATCAAACAAAATATCATGAATTCTGCTTTGAAGTCATTTGCTTCTCAATGGTGACCATTGAAAAACGGAAATATTTTAAAAGTTAATCAGCTAAACTTACTTTAAATATGCCGCAATTAATTATGTGTACAGTTATTAAAATTAATAAATTAAACTGTCATAATCAGATTAAATAGGTGGATAATAATAAAATCATTATCGAACTTATTTAACAATTAGTTATGTATCAGCCGTTAATATATTTATTTTCTTCATAAAATATTCTGCGAAATATCCGCATGTCCACAAGTGATAGAACAAATCCGCTTCACTGGCACAATTTATTAAAGTGAGTCTCAATATTTTATCTAGATTATGATCAATTTTGACTTGAAATGTTTAATGTTGTTGATTTTTGAGAGATTTATTATTGATCAGTTGGGAATTGACTTTTTTTGTCATTATGCTTTCTTTGGGTGTTGGGTCTTTCGGGTACTTAATAAAAACAAAATTGGAAATTTGCTTGTTTTATTTTGTCTTTGACCTTAACGTTGTGGATTCGATTCCTGCAAATGTTTGCTTTCATCATCATCATCTCAGCCGCAGGACGTCCATAGCTAGACATATGCCTCCCATTTACAAGAAAATAGTTAAGTATTGTTGTTTCAGAATCCAAAATACACTACATTGCTAAACTGTGCAGTGTGTGATATGTTTAGCAAACATTTCTGCTAAATGTTAGTATCTCTGGCTTTAGATTCCATTGAGATCTCAGGTGGCTACAGTTAAACATATATAATTAGAACGTCAGGATTGAGAAGCCAAAGAAAATTCGTTCATCTACAAAATTTACTCTGTTTTACTATTTTATTCCTATACCTACTGCAAAAACAAACACAACACCTGCTAAATGATCATGATCTAATAGAAATTCACCTCTTGAGTGTAGATTGAGGAGCCATACTAAAAGTTTTGTATTTTCTTTCATTTTAGCGCTACAGAAGCTAAATTTTTAGACGGTAATATGCACAATTGCTGCTAAATGATACAAAATGTTCAAAAATATATTACTATTAACGAGTTCCAGGTGGCTCCTCAATTCAGACGTTTAGATTGAGGAGTCACTTGCATTAAACATACTAGGTACTAGTGATATATTTTGCTGCCAAATCTGTGCTGCAAAATCAGCTACATTGTTGCTAAATAATGGTGAGATCAGATTTTAGAAATCTGATGTGGCTCCTCAATCCTTACTGACATATTTCCCGGAGGTATTTCTTGGCAGATTCTTACTGCAGCATTATTAGGGGGCGAAGCCCCCAAAAAAGGTCACCAAAGTTCAAAAATGGCATTTTTCGGAAACCTTCGCCCCCTTTTCTGGTACCCCCCTACCAATGCTTGTTTTATTTATGTAGGGTATATATTAAAATCAGAATTAATCGTGTTAACACGATTAATTCTGATCTTAGGGCTTGATGATGCTTTGTAAATTGTCCCACATTATTTTAAAAAAAAAACCTTGAGCTCAAAACACCCCCTCCTTTCGGGTTCTTAACCAAATCAAAAAAAAATGGTTTGTATTATGATATGTGTTCTTACCCTAAAAGGAGGAGGTGTTTTGAGCTCAAGGTTTTTTTTATAAATAATGCGGGACAATTTACAAAGCATCATCAAGCCCTAAGCTAAGCAGAGCTTGTGTGGTACTATATATAGATATATATAGATGTGTTATGGGTAATATTAAATTCTACTCTCTGAATGAGTAAATTAAGGAGATTGTACAAGAAATTGTAAAATTCCCATGGTCCTGAACAGTAAAAACTAAACCTAGATTCCCTCGTTAATAGAGCGTAACTCTTTGAGCTAACACAAGAGATAGTAAAAGTTAGCAAAGATATTAACAAAACAATACGAAAAGTCTCACGATTCACGCTTCGTTCGTATGCAAACTTTGGCGTGACATACCTACTTGACCACCTACTAAAAAAACCAAAGCACCTTCCACCTTATTAAGCAGGCAATATAGGTGAAAATACCTTGATAAAATATGCGGAGAAGCCTTTAAAAATCGTCCGAACACGCGCATACCGTTTTAAATTCATTCATGATTCTCATTCCGCCTAAATTCGACCTTCAAACTTTCTTAGTAAGACGCTATTTCCTTTGCGTACTTCACATCAACCTCAATTCGATCTTATACGTTCGGAGTAAGGTTGAAAGTGGATAAAGGGTGAGTGCCGAAAATGTAGGTTTGAATCCGGTTGATTTGGGAATGTGTGCCACGGAAGTGTTCCAGAGGGGGGCGGGGGAAACAAATGTGGTAGATTATGCACATCTAGTTGGGTCGCGGAGTGCCCAACTGCCCATTCGAGCAAAGCAAACAGTCGCATTCGTTTTGGTTATTACATTTGTGGGTATTGGTTGGGTGGTTAAGACTGCCGTGGGTGCCGGCAGTAGAATGTTGCCTCTCCTCTCTTGCTCGTAGGTGCAGAATCTGCCGAGGGTTACCTCCGGAAGAAGGTATCATCTTTCCGTATATCGACATCCCGTACAGCGCTCGCTAACCCGCCTGCCAAGCAAATGCTTGAGCAAAAACCTTCTCATGATCTAGTAGATTCATGGGGAGGCCTATGCCCAGCAGTGGGCTGGAGAGCAGCAGTCCTACTGCTGAGAAGGAGAAGAATATTTTTTGTGGGTTTTGAAGATTTGGGATTCAGTTTATGGTTTGTTGGATGCTTTTAAGGCCAGGTTATTCCAGCGGCGGGCTACTGAAGATGTGGGCGCGGGCGCGGCCTACTTAATTTATATAAAAAATCGTTTCAAAAATATTGTATAAGGTTTTTAAAACGTTTTCAAAATAAATGACCGTTGAATATACTTCTAAACGTCGTTGGCTATTTCTGAGATGTTTTTTGAGAATACTATGACGAACGATTCAAATTATTAATTAAATACTTTTCTAATCACTTGACCATGGGACTTATTAATAGTGAGGGCAAATAAGATCTTGACAGGATACTGTAGCCTTTAATAAAAGATTGACGTGTTGTTTAAGAAATAAAACCGGGCAGCAGCGCCTTTCCTTGTTTCAACATCGCAAACTGCGCTCGCCAACCCGCCTGCCAAGCGTGTTGAGTATGGCAACTACCCCTTATGTAGATCCATGAGGGAAGGCCTGTGTTCAGTAGGGACGATGATAATGACGAAGAGCAAGTCGGTTTCGCGCACCGGGGGTTCCGTGCCATCATACAATAAGTTTAATATAATGATAAAGGCGGTTTATATTTGTTGGAAAACCTTGACAGCGCCATCTCTTGTCTGATAGCGGAACTTATGTAGATTTTTCACACTTTAGATCATTTATAAAAAACTATGCAGATGAGAGAGTTCGTTATAATTTTCCTGTGCCTAATATTTACATACACTCCTATTAGCAGTACAAGTTTCAGAGGTTTATCTCTGCAAACTTCGGAGATAAGGGCGGGACGGGGACGCTATTTTTCTCAACGTTTTTGTAAATAAGTCGAAAACAATACGGCTTAAAACAACTAAACTACTAAACTAAAAACTGTTTATTAATATGCGAATGGCTACCTTGTATTTGATAACCTACGTGACCTAGTAACTTCATAACATTTTGTGAGAGCCCCCTTCCACCCCCTTGTCTAAAAAACTATACAAATTAGAGAGTTCGCTATAATTTTCCTGTAATCTATACATACTATTAGCTACAAAAGTATCAGAGGTTTATCTCTGCAAACATCGGAGATAAGGGGGACGCAATTTTTTTCAACGTTTTCGTAAATAAGTCGCAAACTATACAGTTTAAAGCAAAATTTAAAACTGTATATTTATGTATTGATGAATACCTTTCATATGATATACCACACGACCTAGTAACTTCACAAAAAAATTGGAAATCATAATAAAAATATTTTTTTACATTTTCATATATGCTATATTAGTAAAAAGCGTTATCTTTAACAATTTAAAATTTCAAGTCGATAGCATCAGTAGTTCTCAAGATATCTATTTGTGACAGACAGACAGACAAAATGATACCATAAGGGTTCTTTTTTACCATTTTGGTCCGGAACCCTAAAAAGCTGTCTAATATAAATGTCAGTCAATAGATTACGTCACGGTTGCGGTTCCATACCTAGGACACTCACAAATAATGTAGCTTTCTATACGTAAAATAAGTTTTACAATCGGTTCAGTAGGTCCAGATATTACCCCTACAACCTCACAAACTCACAACGTCACAAACTTAACGTAATAATTATTAGTAAAGATATATTTTCCCCATCAAAACAAAGGACACTTCATCATTTCAGCCGTAGGACGTCCACTGCTGGACATAGGCCTCCCTGATGGATTGCCAGTTACTGCGGTTGTAAGCGATCTGCATCCAACGTCGACCTGCCGGATTTCACCAGGTCGTCAGCCCATCTTGCTGGTGGACGTCCTACGCTGCGCTTGCCGTTCCGTGGCCTCCATTCGAGAACTTTTCGGCCCCATCGGCCATTGGTTCTGCGAGCTACATGGTCTACCCATTGCCACTTCAACGTGCTAATCCGCTTGGCTAAATCGGTGACCCGAGTACTTCTACGTATCTCCTCATTTCCTCAGTGCCTTAAGACGAAAGTCTACGATCAGTGTGTGTTACCAGTGATGACATATGGAATCGTTAATGACCACGTCTCGGACGTGGTCATTCACGATTGGCGTCGTGAATTAGCTCAGAGTCGCTCAACGAGCTATGGAGAGGGCTATGCTCGGTGTTTATTTACGGAATCGAATCAGGACACTTGATCATTTAAAATTGAATCGAAAATTGGCTAATTTAGAATATCGTGGCCTTAAGACTGCTGGCAGTAGAATATAGCCTTTCCTCTCTTGCCCGTGGATGCAGTAAGAATCTGCCGAGATTTACCTCCTTAAGAAGGCAGCGACTTTCCGTATATCAACACCCCGTATAGCGCTCGTCAACCCGCCTGCCAAGCGTAGCGAGTTTGGCGACAAACAACTACGTGATGTTGAAGATCCATGAAGGAGCCCACTGCTAGACAGCAGTGGGCTGGACAGCAGTTTGAGAAGGAGAAGATGATTACATTTTGTGAGTATTGGGATGTTGAAGATTTGGGATTCAGCTTATGGTTTCTTGGATGCTTTTAATGGATTATCGTCACTGTGATCAGTGCAGTAGGTTTATTTTAAGCTTCTTTCTCTCATTTAATCAGCCGTGTAGGCCGAGTAAGAAGGCCATTGGTTCGATACTCTCCGTGCACCAATGGGTTTTTCATTCTTGAAAACGTGCCTTAAAAAATAAATATTTATACTTACAGTTATTTTCATAAAACTTTCAGATCAGCTATGCGAAAGGTATCTAGATACCTACTTACTGGGCTATTCATCTGTGTGAGGGAAGTCGTGCGTAGGATATATGCAAACACATTAGACAATACGCTTAAAAACTTAATATCGGGGTCAAAAGTTTAATTGCCCACGCCCACGCGTGAACAGTGAGGCATACTTACATGAATTACATCGGTATACGTCTCATGGCATAGTTACAAATTGTTTTGAAATCTTTTGTAGGAGTCCTTTTGTCCTAATGACACGATGATCTCTGTGTCGTAGTGGGGGAGTCTACGTATGCAGGATGTTAGGTTTAGTCCTGCTGTGTAACAAATTATCAGGTTACAGAAATATAAATTCCTCTGCCATCATTGCTTATGTACCTAATTATTTTTTTGGTTTTACATTTAATTTGGGTAGGTAACACTGTTAAAGTGGCGATAGGCGGGACACATGGCAAGGCGGAATGACGGCAGATGGACAAAGGCGGTGACAGAACGGTGGCCCTGCGAAGGATTTAGTCCACCAGGCATACCACCAGCCAGGTGGACAGACGACATTGGCAGAGTAGCGGGAAGCCAATGGATGCAGTTGGCTCAGGTCGGAAATAATGCCGAGACAAAGAGGAGACCTATGCAGTGAGTGAACGTTGGCTGATAGATAGATAGGTAAACACTATATAGAAATGAAAAATGCAACCAAAATTTTGTCTCCGACGGGACTCGAACCCGTAACGTTCAGACGAACACCTTCAACGCAGGCTGCCTTAACCGTTCGGCCACGGAGCAATTAACCGTCGGGTCGAAAATCTTGACTGCCTTTATCGGTTTCGAACCGAGTGGCGACATCTAGCTGAAATTCTTAGAGATATTCTAGCCCACTGTCCGACAACAAGTAGTCAGTAGCAGTGAAGAGATGTCGCTTTAGTTAATTTTATAAGCATTTTTTTATTTAAAGTGTAAACTAAGGTATCATTATAGAAATGAAAAATGCAATCAAAATTTTGTCTCCGACGGGACTCGAACCCGTAACGTTCAGACGAACACCTTCAACGCAGGCTGCCTTAAACGTTCGGCCACGGAGCAATTAACCGTCGGGTCGAAAATCTTGACTGCCTTTATCGGTTTCGAACCGAGTGGCGACATCTAGCTGAAATTCTTAGAGATATTCTAGCCCACTGTCCGACAACAAGTAGTCAGTAGCAGTGAAGAGATGTCGCTTTAGTTAATTTTATAAGCATTTTTTTATTTAAAGTGTAAACCCACACTAAGGTATCATTATAGAAATGAAAAATGCAATCAAATTTTTTTCTCCGACGGGACTCGAACCCGTAACGTTCAGACGAACACCTTCAACGCAGGCTGCCTTAACCGTTCGGCCACGGAGCAATTAACCGTCGGGTCGAAAATCTTGACTGCCTTTATCGGTTTCGAACCGAGTGGCGACATCTAGCTGAAATTCTTAGAGATATTCTAGCCCACTGTCCGACAACAAGTAGTCAGTAGCAGTGAAGAGATGTCGCTTTAGTTAATTTTATAAGCATTTTTTTATTTAAAGTGTAAACCCACTATCTATCTATCTATCTACTAGAAATGAAAAATGCAATCAAAATTTTGCATTTTTCATTTCTATAATGATACCTTAGTGTGGGTTTACACTTTAAATAAAAAAAAAAAAAAAAAAATTGCTTATAAAACACTATATAGTCCGCGATTCACCATCAAGGTCCATCAGATACTGCGTTGCGACTGCCGTAGGCCCGACTCTTAGCGTCTCGATAGTTGTGGTCTTACGCAATAGATTCTAGTGTATAAAATATTATTAAACACCATCTCATCTGCATATCCTTCGGGAATGCTCGTGGAATGCTGATCCAGATTCTTTCTCCGGTACTTCAGGAGTTGGGCTGGCTTGGTTCGGGGTAGTGTTACGGGGAACAATGCACAATACACCCCAATGCGGGACGTCAGTGCAGATCTAGTTACCCCCACTAGAATAAGAATATTTCCCAACTTTTAACTTTAACCAAGGAAGTTAACTAAACTTTATCTGTAGTGTTCCCATCCTGTAGCACTAAAATCTTGTAACAGTGTTACAGGATCGGAATTACAAAAAATGTCTTCCCACCGTGTCACACCTAACCGAAACAGTATAGCATACCAACCATGCACCAACACTGCGGGCCCTCGCATTATTTAATAAGTTTTTGTCTGAGTTCCAGCATGTCGACATATTCGTTGATAGTTTTAATTCTATTTATTTAAATTTGTTATTGTTTTTAAGTTCTGTGTAATTTGTGTAGATAGTGGGTAAGCGCTTTGATTTTATTTTATTTACTTTAAGCTTTATCTATATTTGTCTTTGATTCTAAGTTATGTGTAATGTGTGTAGATAGTAAGCGTTTTGGTTTTATTACTGTAAGCTACTATCTTTTTTAATAAATAAAAATGTCTAAAAATAAGAATTATCTGAAGAGCAAGACCGTATTCATGCTCTTAAATTCCTGCATGCGAAATTCACGGGATAGGTTTAACGCTAACAACCTATCAATAATTCAAAACTTAATCATTCTCGTACAATTTATACTGATTGTTCCAAGGCCTTAAACCTATAACAGTAGTCCCCATAAAGCGGCCGTGAAACCAGTGATACTCACGCGAGGCCCAACCTCGGACTTTTACGATCCTCGTAACTGGATGTGGAGCCCTATCACAATAAAATGATGTTTATAGTACCTTTATATGAAAATTAATTGTCTATAGCCAGAAGCGCAGACTCGTCATCATCATCTCAGCCGCAAGACGTCCACTGCTGGGCGAAGGCCTACTTTATAGATTGATTGTTGCCGCTTGGCAGGCGTAGTACGAGATGATGACACAGGGAAAAACGCTGCTGCTCATCTTCCTGAGGTATCCCTTCGCAGATTCTACAGCGATTCAGCACAGCGTACAATAAGTTGGCAATCGATTTATGTCTAATGATTTTTTGTTTCAGCTGTGTAATTCTATTTATATTTCTTTGTGAGATAAATAAATCTTTTTCATTTAATTTCATTACAGATTCTTACTGCATTCACGCCCTGGATTCATTCTGGATGCATTCACCCCACGCCGTAAACTCAAACTCAAATAATACTTTATTCAGCGCGTCCGCATGGACCTTTTTGATGCGTCTATTTACAAATTATAACAATACAAATAAATAGAATAAAGTACATACATAATTGAATTTGTTCACTTCAGGTGACAGTGAGTTAGGAAAAGAAGCGAAGAGAAGAACCTATCATCATTTAACAATTTCCTTTTGTCTACGTTTGACAGTGTTGAAGCAGAACCAAGTGGTTTTGTCTTTTATATAATCTGATATTTTATAATAAGCTTTATTGCGTTTGATAACTTTATTATTGATAACTTCTGCAACTCACTTGGGAGTTTGTTGTAGAAGCGTATGCATAGCCTTTTAATAGTAGATTGTTATACAAAGGAGCTAAAATGACCCATTATTTACGAGGTAGTTTTACTCCTAAGCTTTAGCGAGGGAGTAAATAGAAACCGAGTTTTAATCTCACTCTCCTTTTCACTACGATTGTGATAATATAAAATTATCCAATACAATATGAAATAGTTTAGGTGAGTATTTTATTAAAAATGAAATGTAGGTAAAATTGTAACCTTGACGGCAACAGATTCAAAATTATTAATTTTCCTTTCTCTTCTATTTGCAAATTAGGGTCTCTATTCTCATTAGATGATGACATTTCCACTATTGTAAAGTTAATTACGGTCACTACCAATTCAATTTGCAATTAGATAAAAATTCTAAAGATTTCGCGCCAATGTCTTTTTTTTATTTCTTCTGTAGCCGCAACGTATTGCATGCATTCTACCAAAGAGATCGACGGTTTTAGTTCCATTTTCAAAAATAAAATGTTGTTCTTTTTTTATGAAACAGTAATAAGTCGAGTCTATAATCATGATTATTCTACTTATGACTAAAAACTTTTTCGTTTTCGTAGGCTCATTGTTATTGGACAGACAAAAATTAAATAAATAAAACTTTTTCGTCTAGAGGAAGAAATGCTATTTTTTCTTCGCTCTGGTACGCCATAATGACGGTCTTTTTGAGCAAGAGGAGTAAAAAATATACTTTTATCTAATGGTGCCTAGCAGTGGCACAGTGTGCTTATTTTTATTTCTTGTATTTATTAACACTGTTCTTCTGAAACGAAGCAATGAGAACTTTAATGGAAATTATATTGTACAAGCGAGGGTCAACCCTAACGCCTGCGCCTACGCCCCCCTGCCCGAGAGAAATGGTATGACCTTGTTTGTTGACCCACTGCCGACGTCGCCGCCGCGCACGGCGCACACCTCGGCTCAGATCAGACTTAGCTGCGGATTGCTGAGATTCAATCCTTCCCCTTTATCATCATCATTTGTCCGCTGGTGCCCTCTGCTGGGCTAAGCCTAACCAGCCAGTCAGCTCTACTCTGGACCTTTTGCATCCGGGTCTTGCTCTGTACTGCTACTATATAGTCCCCTTAGTAACACAAAAACGTATTTCAACATTTGTCAATTTTGAGTTAAGTATACCACCAATCTTAAAATAGCAGCTTCTATTTTGAAATTGAAAAACATTTATTAACAGCACAGACATAATACACAAACATTTGGTCAAACGTTTTTGACAGTAGGTAATAACATAAAAAAGGGTAAAAAATATTATTTCTAGAAGACGTAGGTGTTTATTTAACGGTGAAGGAAAACATCGTTAAGAAACCCACGGCGCAGTTCTCTGAATGCGGTACAGCGAGTTCACATTGTCTGTGCAGAGTGGCTTTTGGACACTGATGAAGTCGATAGGAGGCTGCTTGACTAAATTTATATTTTTATTTATTTATTTTAAAATTTATTGAGTATTAATAATTAAATTTGAACAGAAGCGCGTTTAAGTCTTATGTATCGCGAACTTATAAATCAGAAGTTGGAGTCTTATAAATTATAAAATAATAATTTAGCATCAAGTTGACGACCTCTGTGGCAGAGCGGACGAAGGTCCGCCTCCGACGCAAGAGGTTGCGCGGGTTCGATTCCCGCCTCAGGACAAATGTTTTGTACGATCTGCAGATATTTGTTCAGGGTGTTTTGTGTGTTAGTGTGGATGTTTTTCTATATATATAAAAAATATCTAACTATGTAGTAAAATGTATTGAGTATTATGAGTCATCTAGTATTCATAACACAAGCTCTGCTTAGCTTGGGGCTAGATGATGCTTTGTAAATTGTCCAGCATTATTTATTTATTTATATTATTACCCCATTGTGCGTTTAACAGTAAAAATAAATACCTATTATAAATGAATAAACATAGATACTAATAATAGTTAAATGTTCAATATAAAAAAAACAATGACGTATCAGTCATCCCACAAAATTATATATGCTGTAACTATTTTATGTTGTCTTTTTAAACTTTCGCGATCACAACACATTATTCTAACAAGTTTATCCGGGTATTTATCGCGTAAATTACCTTTGTTATTTCCCGACGTTTCGATTTCACCAAGCATGGTCCCGGGAAGACCCTAATAAAGGACTATAATAAAGTTAATTTATGCGATATATAGCTGTGGGGCGCTGGCTGTAGAATGTTGCCCCTCCTATCATGCCCGTGGATGCAGTAAGAGCCTGCTAAGGGATACCTCCGAAAGATGGGCAGCAGCGTCTTTCCATAGATCAACATCCCGTACTGCGCTCGCCAACCCGCCTGCCAAGCGCGGTGAGTATGGCAACTACCCCTCATGGAGACCCATGAGGGAGGCCTTGGCCTTTGTTCATTAGTGGACGTTTTTTGGCTGAAATGATGATGATGATGCGATATATACCCAGATAAATGTGTTTCAATAAACTATTTATGTTGTTTTCCCCGCAAGAAGGCACAATCTCCGAGCTTCCGGTTGTAGTCCATCAGCTGAGCACGTCCCCTCATTACTTTCCAGTCATGCCTGGAGCACCAACGAATCTAGCATCTAGACTCGTTTGCGCACGTGCTGGCACGGCTGTGTGCGTGCGCTTGCCTGGGCGCTGGGTGTGTGGGTGCTAGGGCTGCGGCGAAGCATTTGTAGGCTCTCTTTATTTTTAAAAATGCTTGTTAGCGGCCGCTTTGTAACAGTTCTATGTATGAATTTATTCAGTACTAACGACCCGCCCCGGCTTCGCATGGGTGCAATGCTGATACTAAATAATAATAATAATAATAATAAATATCTCGTAGGGTTCAGCCAGCGTTTGCAATGTAAGAGCAAAGAAATGTGTTTATTTACAACCTCACATTAGAAACCTCTAAAATGATCAGTGTTTCTCTCCTATATTATGCATGTATTATACATAAAAACTTTTCTTTTCAATCACTCTATCTATTAAAAAACCGCATCAAAATCCGTTGCGTAGTTTTAAAAACCTAAGCAAACATAGGGACAGTCAGACAGCGGGAAGCGTCTTTGTTTTATACTATGTATTGAAGCCTTTAACTTTAATGTAGGAATGTTTAATTTATATGGGGGTTAAAATATAAGGCACAAAACTTTAAATGCGGTGAATCCTTTGAATGACGGTAGCCTTAAAATGGTATTTCGATCTTAGGTTTGTTTTTATTCATCATTTCAGCCGTATAACGTCCACTACTAACACAGTTCTCCTTCATGGATCTCCATGAGGGGAAGTTGCCATACTCACCACGCTTGGCAGGCGGGTTGGCGAGGACGGGATGTTGATACACAGAACGTGGATGTTTTATATTTATCTCAACCCCTTAATTTGTAATTAGTCGTAAGGACCAATAATTGGCTTTTCATTGTATCTATATATAAGTAAGTGTAATATTGTGTTAGATATAAGCTGTCGGTCTTCCTTAACAATAAATAAATAAATATTACACCTGAGGAGTTAATAATCACAAATCTAGTAGCAAAGTAACATACAAAAAATACTATTATTAGCCTTCACTTTTAGCAACATAGTTTATTATTTCACATCTACCGGGCGACCCTTGATGTATGACCCACGTTTTGTCTTATTTATGTTTGAAGGATTGTAGACATTCTGACCGACGCGCGACGTACCAAGCGGTGCTCCTCCACAGTCCAGTCTGAAGCTCGCTGCTGGCTTCTGTTTCCCCAATAACTACAACCTGGGTCTCTTCAACTAAAGTCTTTTTATTTTTATTGCAGTTAGATCTTTATTGACATATGGACAGTGATGGCTTATAGAACCCAGACGTGGTCCTTCACTACTAGCAAGCGCAGCGTAGGACGTCCACCAACAAGATGAGCAGACGACCTGGTAAGGTACGCAGGTCAGCGGCGGATGCAGGCCGCTTCCATCCGAAATACTTGGAAGTCCATAAGGGATGCCTATGACCAACACAGTGGACGTCCTATGGATGAAATGATGATGATGAGACCATTATGGACCACAATCTCACCTGATGGTAAGCGACGACGACGATGGATCACAAATGGGTGTCTTCGAGGTTTATTTGTGATCCATCATCATTCACCCACACTATTATATGGCCACAGTGAGATTGTGGTCGATGGTCTATTTTCCATAAAATAAAACCAGCCATAAGTGAGTCGGACTCGCGCACCGAGGGTTCCGTCAAATTTTGACATAAAATATGAGTTAAAGGCGGTTTGTATTTGTTGGAGAACCATGACAGCGAACTTTCGATAATTTTTAAAAAGACTATGCTAAAACGTATACTCAATTAGAGAATACGTTTGTTTCAACATTTAATATATTCATTTTAGTAAATAATCGTTATCTTAACAAATTTCAATTTCAAGTCGATAGGATCAGTAGTTCCAAAGATATGCATCTGTGACAGACAGGCAAAGTCAAACACAGGTAGGTTACATAGATAGAAAACTCTTATTGCATACTACATTAAAATAACATAAACAATTAAGAAATAAGGTAGAAACAACACAGGAGTACTACGGCCTTATATCTATGAGCGATAAGCGTTCCGTTTACCATTTTGGTCCGAAACCCTAAAAACTAACACCCCTAATCTAGTCTAGTGTGTGTGAGGAAAGCTGTCATTTAAGCGGGTATTAAAGCCAGGTAGTTACAGCTTAATAAGCGGCCCGCGATGTGGGCCACGTGGTAATCACTGGGCGGCCCACTTTCAGACTAATTAAATCTTCTCTCCTTGTCCCATTACTGGGGTGAAAGAGTGAATTGGAATTGTGATAGTTCCTCTTCGGCAGGTTGATTACGTGTCTCGCGACAGGTTCGCAACAGGCGTATATCTCGCGATCATAGCTGTCAAAAGTCAAATTTTTGTATTTTATATAGTACAAAGTTTACGCCTGTTGCAATGATGATCGCGAGATATAAGCCAATTGCTATCCTGTTGCAAGATACGTAATCAGTCTGCCTATCGACAATGTTGCCCAAACGTGTTGTTCTATACTGATCATTTGGACCAGTTAAAAACTTTATAGTTCTGTTTTATAGGGTCTTACTTATGAGCACATAAGTAAGAGTTATAGATGATTCAGCGTCAGCAATTGGTATTCTTGTTGTAAGAGACGCTGCATGCAGTGCCTAGAACATTTTTTTTTAATTTATTTCAAAAGGGACTTTGTCGCTTAGCGACCACACCGTCCCATAAAACCTCTTTAAACAAACAAATCTCAATACACACAAAGATAACATAAACTATGATACAACACAAATAAACAAAAAATGTATAATAACTTGAAAAACTAATAGCTTAAACCTAAAACTGCTAACTTATATAGCATTTCAGCTTCCTTTGATAAAGGGCTTAAATGCTGTTAGTGAGTCTGGTTCTTCTTTTGTAAATTGTCTATTCTATGTAGCTTTTTGCTCTATTGAATAAACACTTATTGACTTTGACTTGTAGGATGGATAAGGCTTGCCCAGATCCTATACCATTCTCATCTTTAGTAGTTATTTACAGATACCGTTTTACATTTAGAAATTGTAACAAAACTGCTTTTTTTATCTAGATCTAGTCTAAAAACGAAGAATTAGCCTAACCTAGTTTACTCATATGTTTAAAAGTTGTCATTTTTTGATTTTATCTCAGTGACACTTCCCGCCGTGGGGTGCCGGCTGTAGAATGTTACCCCTCTTCTCATGCCCGTGGATGCAGTAAGAGCCTGCTAAGGGACACTTCGGAAGATGAGCAGCAGCGACTTTTCGTGTATCAACATCCCCATACTGCGCTCGCCAACCCGCCTGCCAAGCGTGGCAATTATATCCATGAGAGAGGCCTGTGTTCAGTAGTGAACTTTGTACGGCTGAAATGATGATGATGACTATTCCCGCCTCGGGACAAACGCCTGTACGATCTGCAGATATTTGTTCAGGGTGATCTGGATGTTTTTCTATGTACAATAAAATTATGTATCTGTGTAGTATACTGTATTATGTATATGAGTCTTCTAGTCACCCATAACACAAGCTCTGCTTAGCTTGGGGCTAGATGATGCAGTGTGAATTGTCCAGCATTATTTATTTATATTTTTATAATATGAACTATTTAACGGATATTTACCGTGATTTGAGTGTTATCGAGTTTTCGTCGAATGGATCGCGAATAAACTGATTTTTATTCGTATTGCATATTTTAATTCAAATATGTTACTTACATGGTTTTCTGGCCTTATTGCGTTTTTTACATATTGCGCAGAACGCAATTCGGATTGTCGCCAAAATTCTAGAGATTTTGCCAAAACACGGATAATTAGACAATTGTGATTTGTGATTACATTTAAACCTACTGTCTGTCCATCTTATAGACTCTCAAAAAGTAAGTAAAACAAAAACTAGAAAATTTTATTACAAACATAAGACAAGCAACCAGTACAAACAATAATTTATTTATTAATTTATTATATTTATTATAGGAACACATATTTGTAGTAAGTACTTATCATGGTAAATGTCTTGTTATTTTTAATCAATACTTGTTTCTATCGTATAGAAAATACTATTCACCTCGACTGTCCAGATAACCAGTGTACTAACTGCCCAAAAAATTTTGTAATTTGCATAACAAACGAATGTACATAATGCCGACAACCCGTTCTTCTCTGTGACAGGCCTTCGTATGGTTATAAAAAAAAAAAAATATTTATTTATTAAGTATGGCACACAAAACAGAATACATTTAGATTAAGTAACAAATGATAATATTAAAATAGGTTTTATGCTAGAAGGTATTCCTAACTATGTATACACAAATAGCTAAAGTAGAATTAAGAAAAAGCTGAATTAAAGAAAAAAGCTTATTTAAAAAAAAAAATAATAATAAGTACCTACAAATAAAACATACATAATTTAGATGTGAGCTAGCCATTCTTCATTAAGAATGCCTATATAAATCTTTTTAAATTTAGTTAAACTCATACTGAAAATATCTATTTGATCACTATTCTTAATTAATAATTCGTTGTAGAGGCGGCACATTCTGGTAAGTGGATTATAGTACGAGGTGTTGTTCCTATAAACCTTAAGAGCGAAGGTGTTTAGGAAGGGATAGCGAGGCGTGTTTTCGCAAAATCTCTAGAATTTTCGCGATAATTCGAATTATCGTCCTAAGACATATATAAAAACCAACAGAACGAAAGTTATTTTTAGGTGAAGTATTGATAGTTTGTTGACAAACTTTCTACAAGTGACTGGAGTATAGGAATTTCAGGCGTGAAATTATTATTTATAAACGATATTCATAATTTCCTTTCTTATTTCTGGCCTATAATTCCTATATACTTGCAATAATTACAAATTTTTGGCTCCATCATAAAAAGTTACCTTTATCGGATACCCAAAAGTCCAAATTAGCGGTGGTATTGTAAGGCCAGGCCCGTTCCGAGTCCCGTTCATCGTATCGCATCATGTTACGTAGGTGATAATTTTGGTTAGCTCATGTCATTATGGCCGGAATCCGTTACATGAATTTGGCATATGGCAAAATCATAATATCGTGTGACAAGTTAGGCATTTTATGAGCGCATTCTAGAGCTGCTAGGAATGTTCGAGACGGTTTGTTTTTACTATCTCCGATAGGGGTTAATATTTGCCGCGGTATAGAATATAATTATACCACTTTGTGCCGTGTTAACTGCAGACATATTATAGATTCAAAAATGTGGGTAGACGTCCGGTCGAGAACAAATTTTATTAACTACTAGCAGCGCCTCGTGGTTTCACTCGCGTGGTACCCGTTCCTGTTGGAATACGGGGATTAAATACTCACTAAATAGTTACTCCCTGCTTTCAGCTTTCCATTTGTGAAATAATTTTTAAAATCGGTTAAGTGATTGGGCGAGATTTTTTTACAGGTTACATTTTGAAGTAACATTAATAAAGGTAAATAACGCGATAAATACCCGGTTAAATATGTTTTATTAATTTTGAAGTATCCCTATTTTTTTCTAGAAATAAATAAAGCCTAGGTATGTTACTCAGGAATAATGTAACATTGTAACGAAGAGAGTATTTTTGAATCGGTCCAGTTAGTTTCGAGTTTATTCGTAACAAATATACAAAATACCAATCATTCTTCTTTGTGATTTATTTATTTAAAAGGATAACTAACAGCACAATATATAAGATAGCAGGCCAATAAAAAAGTCACGTTTAAATACAATATAAATTCAGTACTTAAACACGATTTTTTTGTAAATAAATACATAATAAATATATCATGAACAGAAGAATTCCCAGACCCGAGATAAGTATCTGAAGAAGAGCAAACAATTGTCCCTCGGCGGGAATCGAAACCACAATCTCTTGCGCCTCAGCTGGTTATTAGACCAACTGCGCCACAAAGGTCGTCAAATTTATTTATCATCAATTTTTCCAGTGTCATCATCATTTCAGCCGTAGGTATTTACTGCTGGACAAAGGCCTTCCTTATATTATTATGAATCTCCATGATGAAGGGTTGTAGCCATACTCAACACGCTTGGCTGCCTTGAGGTCTCCCTTGTATTGGCGACTTCGATAATATTCTGGGTTATTTAAATTTATAAAGATCTTTGTTGAAATGTCATTGTCTGGTTGATCTGGTAAACATGTCAAAGTCAATGTGGAAGTTGTAAAGAAATAGGCATTCAGAGCGAGGGTGGTGAGACGGATTGTTAAAAAAAGTAGATAGTGAGATATTGAGTAAAAATAGCGAAGAAACGGAAAATTACTAAATGATATGCGATTAATCAGTGCTAAAGGTAAACGAGATATTGTGAGTATATTAGTAAGTACTTTTAAGAGGCTTGAAGTATTAAAGGAGCTATTTTAATATGAATACCTGACTTATCATTGAATAAGCCCTCGGAAAAAAAATTCTAACACTTGGCAGAATCTTACTGCATCCACAGGCAAGAAGGGGCAATATTCTACTGACGGCGCCCCAAGACTGCTTCCACTCCATCATCATCATCATTTCAGCCGAAAAACATCCACTACTGAACACAGGCCTTCCTCATGGATAGTATCCATTAAGGGTAGTTGCCATATTCACCACGCTTAGCAGGCTTGTTGGCGAGCGCGTCAGATTTATAATTAGTCCCTAAGTATATTCCTAGAGTTTCCTAAATAAATACGTATTTACTGCTACCAAGACCTATACTCAGCAAGGCAGCAAACCTGTTTAGTCTTATCTGCTAAGCCTAACAGCAGTGGATGATGGTGGAATATTATAAAACACATACTAGAATGTTTAAGTACCAATGCTATACCTATTGATTATCAACAAATAACCTATCGCACAGGAAAACAAGGGATTATAATAACTATGTCAAAGTAGTCTTTATTCAATAGATCAAAACGCTTCTTAGAATAGGCAATTTACAAAAGAACAAGACACATTTATATTGAATAAAGCTCATAATTGAATTCGTTTGCTTCAGAATTCGTTTTCTTTTCAAGTGAGGGTGAAGAAGCGAACAAGAAACCTCACTCTTTCAATATAGTTGTACATACATACATATAATAATACTAATTATCAGAACACAAACGAACGTTAAATTATGTTAATTGTAGAATAGAAGAATCTATAACCACATACATAACTATGTAAATTTATTAAAGACACAATATATCTACCAACTTAGGGCTTAATTGGTTGGACATAATTCTGGTTATGGTCACAAACACAATGTAACGAGTTTAATATAATTTCTACAGTATTGGGTATTCTAGCAACACGAAACACTTATTACAGAATAGTCTGTAAGTACATAAGATGTAATCAAATCAACTTATCTTTATTTCTCTAGCCACACCACCATAAAAGTGTGACTGACTCGCCATTTCATCTTATATACCTTCATCAAAACAAGTTGCTTCGCCCAGTCACAAGAGAAGAGAAAATGAAATTTGCTTATAACAATTTTTAACACCATATAATATATTATACTAGACTTATGTTAAAATTTATTTATTTTTCATTTAACAATATATGATTCGAAGTGAACACACGAGGTACAAAAGTATTTTTAAAGCTAAATTTAACACAATGGAGCCACTTCTAAATTCAAATATAGATTTACAAATTATCTAATCTAATGAACAGATTATCAAGTTCTATTTTTAAACAATAACGAAATGTTTTTAGTTTACTCATAGAGATTCATATAATATATATATAAAACAAGCGACATCTGTTACATTGTGGAGGAACCAAGTCGTATGTTTGCTAACAAAACGTCAATCTCTTGCAACGAAATAAGGCTTATCAGTAACATTCTTAATTTACATAGAATCTATATATATATTAGACAATTAGGTTTTAAGGTTTTTTGTTACGTAAGTTTACATATAAAAGTCCTAATTTCTATTTTTATTTCCATCTAATTTCTTTATCAGAAATTACTAATCTGTTAAGCGCAGTACGGGATGTAGGTACACGGAAAGACGCTGCTGCCCATATTCCGGAGATATCCCTTAGCAGGCTTTAATTGCATCCACGGGCAAGGAGGGGGCAACATTGCACCCGGCGGCTTCGGCTCCATGATTAGTATAAAATGAAGAATGCTTAAGCCAACTTTGCATAGTACGTACTACTTGATGTAGTGCCGTGTTATCGCCAGTGAACAGTTACCGAGAAGTGTGCCAGGCGAGAGTGAATGCGGGCCCTGCCGCGCTCTGACTTTTACTTTTACCCCCCTCGCTCCCGCCCCCGCCCCCGCGGGAAATGGCCTTCCCAGGTGGAAAACTTTATTGGTTTCGTGTGAAATTTGAGGGCTTGTTCTTCTTTTGTAAATTGACTATTCTATGTAGCTGTTTGTTCTATTAAATAAAATTTATTAACTTTATGAAAAAAACTAGCTTCTGCCCGTCGCTTTACATGCGTTTTACATAGTAAAATAGCCTATCCAGGCCTACAACTATAGGTGTGTAAAATTTCAGCTTGATTCGTTTAGTGGTTTTTGCGAGAAGAAGTAACAAACATCCATACATGTATACGAACAAACATTCGGCTTTATTATATCAGTGAGATAAATAATGCTGGACAATTCAGACAGCATCATCTGGCCCCAAGCTAAACAGAAGCTCTGCTTAGCTTGGGGCCAGATGATGCTGTTATTATGGGTACTGGATGACTGATATACTCAATACATTATACTACACTAAGACTACTAAGACCGCCGATCGTCACTTTATGTTTAGTGTTTCTCTTTTTTTTTTAATTTGTTTAGTTTAAGGTGTGCAATAAAGTATTTTCTATCTATCTATCTACATAGATAGATATTTTTTATTATACTCGTATAAAGAAAAACATCCAGAACACTCTGAAAAAATATCTGCAGATCGTACAGACGTTTGTCCCGAGGCTGGAATCGGACCCGCAATCTCTTGCGTCGCAGGCGGACCTTCGCCCGCTGCACCACAGAGGTCGTCATTTGACTTTGGCTGATAAAATTTTAAAATAATGGAAAAGTTTATTGTCAATTAAAAACGTCTTTACACAATTTATGTGATTAAAAAGCTTGTCGCGAGACCTGTGTACCTGCAACTTGATCTAATTGATATTTTTTTTTCAAACAATGTAAATACGAGTACCTGCTTAAATCTCGCGACAAGCTTTTTTGTCACATAAATTGTGTAAAGACGTTTTAAGTTGACATTAAACTTTAATGGAAAATGTTTATTTTATTAATTTTTGTAAGTTTAAATAAAACCTTGTTTGTTGAAAAGTTTTTTTTAATTTTAATTTAATTTAGAAATTAATGTGCATTTTTAGTTGCATTACCTCAGCCGTAGGTTGTCTACTGCTGGACACGGACACCCCCAAGTATTGTCCATGTCCAAAAGAGGGAATCGTTTACCCATGGGGGGGTTGCTTGGTAGGCGGGTTAGGGACCGCAGTACAAGATACACGGAAAGACGCTGTTGCTCATCTTCCGGAGGTATCCTTCTTATTGCATCCACGAGCAAGAGAGGAGGGGCAACGTTCCACTGCCGGCACCCGACGTTAAACACATGATGTGTGTTATTAGGTTAGCAACAACTGCAAACCGCCGTGAGTTTTTTAATAACTTGCTACAAATTCATCAGTCCTATACCTCGTAGCACTGCTACGCCGTAGTGAGTCTACGGTTTGTATTTATGTCAAATCTTAAGTAAAGTTATTCAGAGCACGACCGCAAAATAAAAGTAGTGCTTAAGTAGTATCTATGCCACAAATGTAGCTTCTTCAGTGCCCTACTCATTTAAACAACGCTGCTGGTAGGTGGCTTGTTCAGTAATCATCATCATCATCATCGTCTCAGCCGTGGGACGTCCTCAGCTTGCCATACTCGCCACGCTTGGCAGGTGAATTGGCAAGCGCAGTACAGGTTGTTGATACACGGAAAGACGCTGCTGCTCATCTACGCAGATACCCCTTAGCAGATTCTTACTGCATCAGCGGGCAAGAGAGGAGGGGCAACATGTTACTGCCGGCACCCCACGGCGCATTCATCACGATCAGTTTGCAATGAGGCGTTTTCATTAAAAAGTAAAAACTTCAAAAATAGTAACCTCGAACCTTATAGATGGCGTTAATTTTCTTTTACTGGTAGGCACAATTTGACAATGACAGGATTATTCACAAACTTGCTTACTCCGCTTGCCAGCTCCATCTGTTAGGTTTAGTAGAAAACTCTTTTTGTCTTGTCTTGTCTTGTCTTGTCTTTTTATTTTATGGCCTTTTGTGTTTGGTTTAACACAATTCCGCCAGTGTCAAGTTTATAAATCCTTATGTTATTAAAAATAAATTTCTTGTTTTTACATTGAATTGTATGCTAGACAATCAAAACTCTTTTTGTTTTGTTACTGAAAACGGCACATAGACATTTGTCAGTAGATATTTGTTTTCGTGGGATTACGAGAATGCAGAAGTTCTTTTCAATGGAGATTTTGACAGTTTTTGTGAAATTGATCGACTTTGAGCCTTTACCACTTGCATCAAAATGCTCGAGAATTGGCTCAGCATCGTTAGCTGCGTGAACAAGTAACGCACATTTTCGCAGTACCGACCGTTATGTCATGGATGTAAATACAATAATTCCTAATCGTCACTCAATCTAAAAATAAAATAAATAATGCTGGACAATTCACAGCACCATCTCGCCTCGAGCTAAGCAGAGCGTGTGCTATGGGTTCTAGATGACTGATATACTTAATACACTATACTACATACATAGATATTTTTATTTTATAAAGGAAAACATCCAGAACACCCCGAACAAATATCTGCAGATCGTACAGACATTTGTCCCGAGGCGGGAATCGACCCCGCAACCTTTTGCGTCGCAGGTGGACCTTCCATCACAGCACTACAGAGGTAGCCACATCTAGGTAGATTGTTTCTACAAATGGAACAGTGTGTCAAGGAATATTTATTGTGAGAATGCCTTATCAGAGTTCCATCATCAATTCGAAGATGTCGGCTAGATAAAGTACAGTTGGCTGATTTAAATATTGCTCGTGTCATATTTCACGTCGCGCGATCGGCCCCGTACGTCACACATACATGGACTGCAGTTTCCATACGTTACGGAGTAGCGGCGGCGGAGCTTGTTATCTCAGGATAGGGGCTCAGTTTAGGTAAATTGTGTTTATGTTAGTTTACGGGTATGCTCTAGATACTGCTATTCAATTGCCTGTATTGAATAGCAATCGCACTTATATTATACAGCTGAGTTTCTTTGTATAGATGTAAGATAAAAGATGAAAATGTGTTAATTTTGTCACTAATTACGAAGAATTAATAAAAATATAATAAATATTCCTAAAAACTAAGTGAAAGTGACAAAAACGGTCACCATTCAGCTTGTGCTGTGGCAGAGTAAATCAAACTAAAGCGCTGGTTTTCCATTGTCACTTTGTTTGTGATAGGTGGCATAGCCACAGAGCACACACAATAAAACAAATTATAAAAAAGGTATCAAAAAATAAATTCTATCAAGTAGAGACGATATTAATCACAGATTTAACACACATTTAACAATAAAAATACAATAGGTGTTTACAATAGGATGTATGGATGTTTTTTACCTCTTTACCAAAAAAAACGAGCCTACGTATTGAGCTAAACTTGACACGCTTATGGATTTTGAGTATGATTGGCATGAGAAGCGGCGGGAAGAAGTATTCAATATTCTACAAAACGTGTAGTCAGCAACTTAGAAACAAAGAACAACACAAGCACAAAGCAATATAAAATTTTAAGAAAAACCATAAATTAGGCCAGGAGCGTGTCGGGCTACGCGCTGTGTTGGGTTCCGTAGCTAACCGTAAACATAAAAAAACATATTTACTGGTATTAACTGAGTTTTAGATAATTTAGTTTTAGTATTCCGGTATGATTGTAAACCATATCACTTATTGAGCGACAATTTTTAAAAAAGCTAGCTTAACAATTTCTTCTTTCAAAATCATAGTTTCCATCACGAAAGCGTTTAAACCAAAATCGCACGGTGCGTTCATTAGCAGTCCCCTCTTCAAACGCAACATTGATATTGCGAGCTGTTTCTGCCGCGTTAGATCTGCGTCGGAACTCGTATTCAAAAATCACTCGAATTTTCGAAGTATCCATCTTTCTTGTCTAAGCTAAATAAAAAAACAACTGAAAGTCTTACTTCATAGGTACTATGTGAAAGAAGTTTCACTCAAAAATCTCAAACCATGAAGGTTCTATATCAATTCGAAGTACCTATTATAGTAAAACGGCAATTTTAAACTTTAACTCCTATTATTAAAATAAACGCTAAAATCAATAAATATCACAGAAACTGTCAAAATCAGTTCAAACTTTAAGTTGTAAAATGAGAAACTTATGCTAAGTATAAATATATTTTTTCGTCTACTTATTCTAAAAGTGTTAATCATCATTTCAGCCGTTACACGTCCACTACTGAACACAGGCCTCCCTCATGGATCTCCATGAGGGGTAGTTGCCATACTCACGCTGGGCAGGCGGGTTGGCGAGCGCAGTGCGGGATGTTGATACACGGAAGGACGCTGCTGCCTATCTTTCGGAGGAATCCCTTAGCAGGCTCTTACTGCATCCACGGGCATGAGAGGAGGGGTGACATTCTACTGCCGGCACCCCACGGCGTAAAAAGTGTTACATCCTCGGAAATATGCCGTTGTAGTTTAGATTAAAATACACCAAACTTTGCTGCATTCTTTATGTCATCAGGTAGGCTGTTGTAGAACTTGACTCATTCGAAAGTTATTATTTTCCTATCATAATTAGGAATATACAAAATCTCTATTTAAACGAACTTTATGCACTCTGGTGATCTCACGATAGACAAATGTTTATTGCAAAGCGAACGTGATACATCTACAGGTAAAGAGATGATAGTAGACTTTTGAGTGATGTGATAAGTTCCGAGTAGACACCGTGAAGTGAGATGAGACAAAGTATCACACAAAATCTCGATTCCTGAGAATTGGCCCCCGCATCCTGGTTGCGGCAAGCCTATGACGGGGAAGAAATAGCGTATTAAAATAATTCCTTAAGTTGTAAACACAAAAAACCGACTTCAAAGATTAAATATCATATGTTGCTGAAAATACACAAACAGCAATATGTTTATTTATACTATACGTATACTTCTCAAATATTGTAGGCAAACATATAGCTAAAAATCAAGCATTTTTATTCAAAAAGTATTGGAATTGGAATTGATGAAGAAGACCACAGATGGTAATCGAAACTCTTTAATATTACAAAAATCATGGGACGACGATAAGTTAAATGAATATATTTACAAAATCTCTGGTAAGATGTAAACATCATAACTAATGAGTATTATTATTTGTAATTAGCCGTGGGGTGCCGGCAGTAGAATGTTACCCTTCCTCTCATGCCAGTGGATGCAGTACGAGCCTGCTAAGGGATACCTCCGGAAGATGGGCAGCAGCATCTTTCCGTGTATTAACATCTTTTACTGTGCTCGCCAACCCGCCTGCCAAGCGTGGTGAGTATTGCAACTACCCCTCATGGCAATCCTGTGGATGGCAATCCGGAGGCCTGTGTTCAGTAGTGGACGTTTTACGACTGAAATGATGATGATGATTATTTGTAAGGAGAACGATTGCGTACCTGATCACTATACAATACATATAAAAGTCCACCAAAACTATCTGCTACCATCACGAATGGTCTTGACTTTGCACCGCCTTAAGGCCTTTACCTCTGCTCTTGACATTGTACCTGCGCCGGCGCAGTGTTTACGGATGCGGCGCGCTGCAAGTGTGTCACTAGCACACTTTCACATCCACCCCTCTCGCTCGCACCTCACCCCGCAGCTCGGTGCCTCTCGCTCGCACGGAAAGTCTCGGTCAAGGTTGGGATTTTGACTTATTTGGCAATGTCATGTGACACCTCGGAAGGTTAGGTTATCTATGTGTTTTATAACATGATGTTTACTAAATTTACACCAAGGTCATATTTTTTATTATTATGTAATAACCTAAAACTGTCAGCGTGTGTCAACATCCCGTACTGAAAAAGTAGTTTCCTTTTCGCTTATTTCCCTCACTTGGAATAAAAATCTGAAGCAAACGTATTATGTTCTTTAATCAATGTAAATGTATTTTTGTTTTGTAAATTGGCAATTCTAAAAAGTTATTAACTTATTATTATGAATAAAACTTTGACTTTACTACGCTCGCCAACTTGTCTGCTAAGCGTGGCTAGTATGGTAGCCTTATAATTTTAGAAAGCCATGAGGGAGGCCTATGTCCAGCAGTGGAAATGGACAGACACGTCTTAAGCTAAAAGAGATAATAACTTAAAACGCATCAACACTCGGTGTAGTCTCAATTATCTGTCAATTACATAATAATGTATTAATATTATTATTAAAGCCTTAACATAAAATACAATAATTTATAAAAAATATTCATTTAGAATTAAATATTATTATAAAAATTATACAAAATTAACTCTGAAACATTTATATATTTAGTGAATTGTATGTATAAAATATTAGGGACCTCTCAACAAGTATAGAGGTATGTTACCTACATTTTGCTCCATATGTGTCTATCGTTAGCTTAAGCATCAAATGAAATGAAATTAAGCATTTATTTGCCAAAATACTATAATATCCAGTCTGTACCGGCCGTATTGTTTATCTAATCTATTCTTTCTTTTGGTCTTCCTCTGTTCCTTTTGCCGTGACGGACTTAAAAATATACTAATATTATAATGAGGATAGGATTCCAATTTATATGTTTGTAATGCTCAAAAACAACTGGACCGATTTTCAAAATTATTTACCACTGGAATGCTACATTATCCCTGAATAACATAGGCTATATATTATCTCCATATTCCCACGAAAACAGGAACTTAGCGGGTAAAACCGCTAAGTGCGGCTAGTTATATATAAAGCTAAAATCTACGAAGCCTACTCTCGTGTTTTCAGTTTCATTACCTTAATGTACTAGCTCAATCAATTAGTCGCAGTCTAGTTTCGTAAAACTATGGAATCGATGCCGTCGCCGTTTCGGCAGCGACTCGCCGCGCGGGGCGGGACGTGACTTTACGAATTGCTGACCCATTGCCCTCGATAATATTCGCCGGCGGAGAGCTGGCATTTTGGACACAGGGCTGCCTAAACATATGAATTCCAGAAATTAATTGATTTAGGCGTGACTTTGCGGAAATCAAATTTAATAAGTGTTTATTTAATGAAGCAAAGAGCTACTAAGAATGGTCAATTTACAACAGAAGTACAAGTTTTTGTAAAATTGAATAAAGCATATAGTTGTATTCGTTCGCTTTAGATATTTTTTTCTCAGTGAGAAAAGAAACGAACAAGAAACTTCACTCTTTCACTTATATTCCTTGTTACAATCCATTATACTATCAAAGTTAACAGCAAATATATTTCAATTCGATTTAATGCATTCATTTATTTCAAACAACAATCAATACATAATTTTAAACACATTCATCATTAATGATAAAATAAATTTCAGCCTTGAAAACGTCCTCTACTAAACACAGGCCTTCCTCATGAAACTCCACGAGGGGTAGTTGCCATACTCCCTTCGTCCGCGTTACCAAGCTTGGCAAGCGGGTTAGCGAGCGCAGTTCGGGATGTTGATATGAGGTATCCCTTAGCAGGCTCCTACTGCATCCGCGAGCATAGGAGAAGTAATATTCTACTTCCGGTATTCGGAATCCCATGGCATATTGGCAGTACGTTACGGCAAAAGTAACAGACTAGAAGAAAGAATACATGAGTTAAACATTGAACATTGGCATAGACTGGAGTGGATTTATATAATTCAGTTTAGTATTTCAATCATATACAGTACATAGAAATTTATTAACGTAAACGCTCTATGATTGTAATAGTGCTTTAATGTATTATGAGTAATCTGTGGAATGAGTCGTCATTCTAAGAAGTTTTTTTTTAATCTGTACTAGAATCCGCAGCCATCCCTGGTGCCAGATAAGTTGTTTTATGGGTAGTGTATGGTTGAGGCTTCCTTTTCGCTTCCTCTTGCGATATGGCCGGAATATTTGCGTTTATGTGAAATAATTGTTAAAACTGAATTAACAATACACTTTCAAAGAAATTAATAACCTTATCAAAAAATTTACGGTTGGGATTCGAACCCACGTCCGTCAAATCGATACTTGACGCTTCCTTAAGCCGGAAGTGCTTTTGACCGCTGAGCTACAGAACCCATGTCTGGACCCGCTGACATTCTTGATAAGGTGATATCGGTTAGAGCAACCGATTCTACCTAAGTGTGGTTAAACACTTTAAAAATAACAAAAAATTAACAATACAATACTTTTATTACTTACAACGACTTTTCATCAAGTCCTACGCCCCAGTGAGTTTTCTTAATCGGGCTAGATTTTATTTTATTTAGACCAAACACCCAAACTCGACCAAAATTCGCTCAAAGCTTAGTGGCAACCCTAACACGGATCTGTGAAATAGCCCATGCTCATGCGCACGATACTCGAATCTGCGTAATTAATGACTGTGACCCACAATACTCATAAAGGGCGCGGCGGAAGATGCGAGACGATGGCGATCTAACCTAGCTTTATTCTGAACTAGCTGACCAATGCAACTTCGTCTGCGTCACGAGAGAGAGAGGGTTAGAGCATTTTTTGGTCGTAGCGTGATGTTATCATCCTATCATCATCATTTTAATTTTTTTGCGGTAATACCGAGGCAGAGTCCATTTTTTGACCTCACGCAGCATTGTTTGTATGTTGTAAACTTGTATACCTTACTTAGCCTAATTTGATTATTTTATGAGTTTTCTGTAATTTTGTATGTGTTGTGTGTGTCAAAAAAAATTTATTTTCTTTGATTCTTTTATTTTAGCCGCAAAAGGTCACTATTGAACACATGCCTCCCTCATGGATCTCCATAAGGGTTGTTGTCATACTCACCACACTTGGCAGGGGGGCTGGCGGACGCAGTACAGGATGTTGAACACGGAAAGACGCTGCTGCCCATCTTCAAAAGAATCTCTTGACAGATTCTTACTGCATCTAAGGGCAAGAGAGGATGCCTAACATTTTACTGCAGGTACCTCACCGACATGTGGGTTGATACAAAACTGAATTAAGGGAACTAAGAGTTGAATGAACAAACTATTTATGTCACTGCGTCATCATTAACGGTGCAAGTCCACTGCTGAATATCTTCAGTATCATTATCAACACGACTTCACTTACTGGGTGTATGTTAGTCCAATCCAACGTTTACCTGCGGTTATTATTCTAACAGGAGTTATCAGATCTGCACTGACGTCCCGCATTGGGGTGTATTCTGTATTGTATCCCGTAATACTACCCAACCCCACTCCTTGAAGTGCGGAGAAGGATTCGGGGCCGCTGGCAGCATTCCATGAGCATCCCCTAAGGATATGCGGATGTTGTAGAGTAAGGGCATGACTCTATGAGCTCTTGTAGTCCCGTTTTTGATCTAGCGTCCTGTCTTACCATTGCGGAACAGTCTGCGACTTTATCAATCTCGTCTCGCTGCTGGTTATAAACATTTTTATTCCTGTGGGGGAATTAAACATACTATTTTTTCAAGATAATGGTTTTGCCGGCCTAGCAGACTCTTACTCCGCTAGACATAGGCTTCCCCCATTAGCGTTGTTTAGGTCCATTTACACATACAGACATCGAACGCGCCAGACCGTGTGCCGTGGCAGACAAAATAATATGATTTTGACATGCCACGGCTCTGGAAATTGCTTCGGTCGGCGTCTGTGCGACCGTATTACGATTAATACATACGTCAGTACACACTGTATGGAACAATATTATTTTCTCTGCCACGGCACATGTCTAGCATGCTGGATGTCTGTATATGTAAACGGACCTTTACCCAGTCTTTACTTTGCCGCATCCAGCATCTGCCAACAGTCGTTCGCTAATCGTCACTCTAGCTAAATTGGCCCTATATTACGCAAGGTTCATTAAACTTATTATTAAGTTATAAAATAACAGATAAATAATGTATCAAATATAGTACAAATCAATATAGTGTACGCTTCTACAATAAAACTCTTATAGAAATGCAGCAATTTTCTCTCATTAAGTTTGAAAAAATTATAAAATGCTTACAATCATCATCATTCCAGCCGTAAAAAGTCCACTACTGAACAGGCCTACCTCATGGATCTCCATGAGGGGTAGTTGCCATACTCACCACGCTTGGCAGGCGGGTTGGCGAGCGCAGTACGGGATGTTGATACAGGGAAAGACGCTGCTGCCTATCTTCCGGAGGTATCCCTAGCAGGCTCTTACTGCATCCACGGGCATGAGAGGAGGGGTAACATTCTACTGCCGGCACCTCACGGCTAAAATGCTTACAATGATGCTTCACAATAAAGCTTACCATAAAATATCTGATTATCTAGAAGACAAAAATACTTAGAGTTAAATTTGCTCAAACTTCGAAACAATTAAAAAACTAACTATTAAAAAGAGCTGTGTTTTCTAATCGCTTCTTATTACAGTGCTTAAAACAGGGAAGCTAACAGATTCATTTATGTGCCTTATTTTCTTTTAACACAAGATTAAATATGTTTTTATTTTTGTAAGTTGACGTTTTTTTTTGTTATTGCATACTATAGCAATAAATAAATGAATTTCTGAATTGCATTAAGTAATTTTATTGTAATTCAAAGATTTTTTATTGTATTTCTAAGAGTAAATACGCGTTGATGTCTTTTGTATGGAAAACTGAATTCTTGTGAAAAACCTTTTATTACTTACACAGATCCCACGGCACCCTCTATGGCGGAGTGGACAAATAGCTGAATAAGACGGAGTAAGGCGGTTCGATTCTCGTCATATGTATGCTCTGCGCGTAGTTGTCTCCAGCTCCAGCCTGAGTACTTTTGTACGTACGATAAGTAATCTATCTAGGTCGAAGCATCGTTTCTATATGGGTCCCATTGTCCAAATTTTGGGTAATGCTTCATCATCTCACGGATGTCCAAGATCATGAGGGCGTTGTTCCCATGCGCTCGCCAACCCATATGGGACCATAGATTGCCAACTGTAGAATGCCCCTTCTCTCTTGCCAATGGATGAAGAATCAAGAATCAAGAATCAAAAAATACTTTATTCAGTGCGGCCGCATGGACCTTATTGACGCGTCACAAATTACAAAATAAAACAACACAAATAAATAGAATAAAGCACATAATTGAATCTGTTCACTTCACTGATGCAGTGAGAATCTGCCAAATTGTGTTAATACACGGAAAGACGCTACTACCTATATTCCTTAGCAGATTCTTATTTAATTCACGTGCAAGAGTAACTTTCTACGGCACCTCGCAGCAGGCGGGTTTGCGAGCGCAGCACGGGATGTTGACACACGGAAAGCCGTTGCTGCCTATCTTTCAGAGGTATTCCTTGGTAGGCTCATACTGCATCCATGGGTTTGCGAGGAGAGGCAACATTCTACTACCGGCACCCCACGGAAAACGGCACTCCAAGACAATGCTTGAATTACGTACAATAACTTGCTTAAAGCTCTTAACTTAAACCCCATCTCTCCGCACAAGTTCAAGAATGAAGGGCAAGGCGGAGTTATCGGCTTGACATTCAATTCAGTATTATGTGTGTATAAATAGTAATATTCCCTATAGTTTAGAATGTAGAACACCTTCTGAAGGAAAATTCTATCGTAGCTCTCTGTTTACAGTCACAAGAAGGTCGCTGATGAGCTCTATGGAGCAGCGGGCGAAGGTCGGCCTGAGACGCAAGAGGCTGCGGGTTCGATTCCCGCCTCGCTCCAAATTTCTCTACCATCTACAGATATTTGTCCAGGGTATTCTGGATGTTTTTCTATATAAGGTATTATAATGTATTAAGTATATCAGTCATCTAGTACCCGAAACACAAGCTTTGCTTAGCTTGGGACTAGATGATGCTGTGTGAATTGTCCAGCATTATTTACTATTTAAATATCCGCCAGACAATTTCTTGGAAAGACATTTCTTGAAAGACTAAGGAAAGCTACAACTACTTCAAGTCAAGAGTGAATAGCTTTTATTTAAACTTATGTGAACCATCATCGGTCACGTAGTTTTTTACCATCAGGTATGATTTTAGCCAAACAGTCTCTCATCATCATCATCATTTACCTTTGATCTAGAGATTTATTAAGCTTGCTTCGGCCATGCTCTCACTTAAATCAGGATAGGTTGTTTTTTTTAAGTTCGCGGCTTTGATAGCTTCAGACGTACATATGTACGTGAATCTATGTTCCTATATAACTTTGACGTAGAAATTTATTCTGTTATCGATTGTAGCCCGCGGGTTGAGTGAGGTGTGGGCTGAGTCGACCAAAGAAGCAATTATTTATTCAACTCAGCCCACACCTAATGTAATATTGTACTAAACAAAATGGCCTATAATATAATATTATAGGCCATTTTGTTAAGTACATTATACTACATAGATTTTTTTTATTTTATATAGAAAATCACCCAGAACACCCTGATCAAATATCTGCAGATCATACAGACATTTGTCCCGAGGCGGGAATTGAACCCGCTGCGACACAAAAGTCGTCTATATCAATTGTTATAATAATTAATATATTTTTTTACTTAGATATAAAATAATATTAGATATAAAATGAGGAAAGAAGCGGCTTGAAAAAAAATTGAGTCCTTCTTTGTGCCTAACCTAGGTTCAAGAATTAAGGGCAATGTAATACACCGTAGGTCTCGGCATGCATAAGCATGTGCCCTTCGCAGGGTTTCACTTGTTATTCGCAAAGGTCGCGCTCACCTTTCGCTGGGAATGGTAAATATTGTGGTAATGGATGCATCGCGCGAGTTATGGGTACTTTGCACTGAAGGGTAATAATGAAATTTATATCCAGTTGCCTATTGGGGAATTTCATTTATTATGCGCTTTGCCGTGGGGTGCCGGCAATAGGATATTGCCTCCTCTCTTGCCCGTGGATGCAGTAAGTACCTGCTAAGGGATATCTCCGGAAGATGGGCAGCAGCGCCTTTCAGTGTCGCGCTCCCGTTCATTCCGTACGGCGCTCGCATGGTGAGTATGGCAACAACCCCCTTTTAGATACATGGAGATCCATGAGTGAGCCCTAAGTCCAGAAGTGGACGTGGACAGCAGGCCTATGCTGAGCTGATGTGCGTTGGTCCCTCGAGCGAACAGAGGTGGGCTGTGTTTGCGGTGTTTCTGATATGATCGCGCGTATGCCCGCGACAGCAGGCCGCAGGGTTAATTAATTAAGCCGATCACATGTTTAATCGCACGAATTTACTTATTTTTATTTTTATTCCAAGTTGTCTATATGATGTAATTTATTTAGTAATTTTGAAATTCTCGCCATTCGACACGATTGGGTAGACCACTCGTATATTGTGAAAATTGTGCCAATAAATTATAACGTCATCTAGATGCCAATAAAACTAATTAAGTTTAAGTATGACTATAAAGTTCATCATTATTTATAAGCGATACATTTGTGATAATTATGCATTCAGAAACTATTCCCCTCACGCAAATAAATCAATCAGCCTACATTATCGGCCCATAAATCACCGAAACTCATCAGAACCAAGCAGCGTCACCCACATCCACCGAGTTGGATGGATACATCTCGAGCAAGTTCACGACGAGAGAAATCGCGCAGAAGTAGGTTGGTGAAAGAATCTGAGTACGGTGCGCAGACAAACATTGAAGGTGCCGACATTTCTTGTGTAAAGTGCAAATTTTTCAGATTTTGTTTATGTCGTATATGTGCGTGTATTTTACGGAGTAGGTACATCATCATTATCTCAGCCGTAGGACGTTCACTGCTGGACGTAGATCTCCCTTATGGATCTCCAAGTATTAAAATTTCAACGCTTGGCAGGCGGGGTGACGAGCGCAGTACGGGATGTTGCCATATGTTCAGACATTTGTTCAGGGTGTTTTTCTATATGTATATAATAAAAAAATCTATCTATGTAGTATAATGTATTAAGTATATCAGTCATCTAGTACCCATAACACAAGCTCTGCTTAGCTTGGGGCTAGATGATGCTGTGTGATTTGTCCAGCATTATTTATTTATTTTATTTATATTTTAGGGGTATCCCTTGGGTGATTGTTACTCCATTCACCCGCATCCCACGGTTAATCGTATATAATAATAATGCTGGACAAATCACACAGCATCATCTAGCCCCAAGCTAAGCTATTAATATTATAATGAATATATTTTAATAATTCGTTGCTTGTTGCATTTATAGAAATAAAAATCTCAATCAAAATTTTCGACTCTGTGGGACTCGAACCCACACAACCAGACGAACACCGGGCTCCCATACTCCCATTTTTTTACTCATTTATGTAGTTTATATATTATGTAGATATCAACAAATATACGAGTACTTACTCATAAGCTCTTATCATCTCAGTTAAAAACTTAAATCTGCGTTACTAAAATTCTAAAATCAAAACTGCTATTTTATCTGTCCTAACTAAACTTTTTGTCTTAACTTTCAGTTTTCTTCCTTGAGTTATTGATGTAGCATAATTCGTTTTCAGCTGTAAAATTAAGGCCTTTAACATCTATTATAGGTGATTAATGCGGCGTCAGCGTATTATTTTATTTATTATAATGCTGAAGAATCGAAAACTGAATTTTAATTTCTTAATCTACAAAGACCTTGCTAGACTAAAATTACATAAATTGCTTTGTCAAATATCTTTTCTGTCGACGCTCCTCGCGCTGGTGTGAGTAATGGTGACGCGCCGCGTCTGTGTGCGTGTTTTCTCCGCACGCCCTGCGCGCACACTTGCCGCCGCAAAAAGCCAATTTGTCGTTTGTGTGTGCATTATGACGATTTTCACATCCGACTTTCTTCAGAAAAGCTCGGGAACATTACGTGTGTTGTGTGAACCGAGTGAGATTCGAAGCCGGTTCACACCTTTGTTCCCTGTATCGATGTCTACTACGACCTCCATTTCTTTACTGTCATTATATTTTTAGAAACTACACTTCTTATAACGATTATTCAGGTCAAGAAAACAAGCAGAGTAAATATCATTAACAAAAATCTCAATTTATTTTACATTAAATTTACAATTTACTTAAAATGGAAAACCTCTTGAAATATAACATTGTCTTAGACTAATTTATAATGAGAGTTTGCTTACTCTAGCTAATTGTGGAAGGCTTTATGATACAAATAATATTACAAAAATATATTTACCAATAAATACTTACGAGCTAAAATTATTTCTATAAAAAGGTACTTGTATTAAGATCTAAGAACACACGCAGTGGGAAACGCAGCGTGCGAAACACGTCGCGTCGCGGCGCGGTGCGGCGGCCCGCCGGCGCGGCGGACCTGCCCTACCTAACCATTCTATTTCAATTTGATTGCGACTTGTGCGTCTCAGTCGCCGAACGCAGCGGCCTCGTAACCTTACTTTTATGGGAGAAAGCTTCAAAATAGAATCTAGTTTGCTTTCTTTTTAAATGCACCAATTGTGATTATTTCACACTATTCATGGTTATTAGCCTAGTTTTTTTGCAAACGAGGTAATACAGGGTGTAGCGTGCGTTTCGCAGACGCGCGTCCATCCCACCGCGCGTGGTCGCCGCGCGCGGCCCGGGCGGCGCGGGCGGCGCTATATTCACTACAATCATACAATAACGTACATAAATGAGATGATATGCGCGGAATGGAATGTGAAATATGGAGTTAGTGATGAATGACCGTGCATTGGGAGGATGCACGTGATGTTAAATTTACTAAAAATACTTAGCTCAAAGAAAAATTGATATTCAAGAATAAAGCAAGTATTCAGTCCATAAAATATTATCAGATTAGTAATATATACTACCCATATATTATGTACTTAAATTTATATGTAACGATATGCGCATTACTTGTAAATGTAGGTCGAAGTGGTAGTAATTAGGAGGAGCTGGGTTGCGCAAGCGCGGATCGATATTATTAGCTATTTTACTGAGGCCTTCCGCCGAGGCTTCCCGGCGCGCGGTTCCGCCGGGGTGCGTGCGCGCACCTCCTTGAATCAACTAGGGCAATTTTTGAAAAACTAAAGAAAATAAGTCAAGGACTTTGTGTTTTTTCTTAACTGTGCCATGGGGGCACTTTTTGAAACAATGAGGAAAGTTTACCAAAGGACTAAAATTGTTTTTCCCTCGCAAATTTAGTATTATTTTGTATTTTGAGATGACACTACTGTAACGTGCTCGAAACGTAAGGATTGAAGACTTTGAAAAATTAAGGAAAGTCATTCAAGGTCTTTGTCTTTTTATTTACTATGCCATCGAGGCACTTTTTTAAAACATAGAAAATTACTCAATTAATATTTTTTATTATAGTCTTCCGAGATTGTAGCACTGGAAAGCTTTGAATGTTGCTTGTTTGCTGGAATGTCGGGAAATTTAAAGTATATTGATTAATTTCCGTGAGTTTTTTGCAACACGATTTAAATCTCGATATTTATAATTTTGAAACCATGCGTTTTATTTCTGCGTCAAAAATATCGCGTCATGTATCCTCTAATATATGTTTTAAATTAAAAGCACTATTCTATATTTATGGGATTAATACATTTTTGGATTTATGTTTAGAAAGATGATATGAATCCTAATTTAGAGGTAAATTCGAACTTGTGCGTATTCCAGTTAGTTGTTAAAATGTTGATGTTTGATGAAGATTAATCAGTGATAATGATATTATATTAATGAACACATGATATATTTTTAAGATAATTTTTAATGTTGCCTACCTACATTTCTACAACAATGATTTGAGCATTTTATCGGGATCAAAAGAATCTATCATAATTATTTAATGATATTTTGTGATGAGAATAATTGAATAGAAAAAGTTTACTATTTACATTTTGTGACATTTTTCAATGTGAAATTGTGATGATTTATTAGTATTTGCTACCAAGAAAATGAAGTATTAGTTGAAATATGACTTAAGCAGATGAATTAGATTAGTAATTATATTAAAAATCTGTTAGCTTTAGCCTCGTTAGCTTTGTCATATTTGTTCCTTACAAAAGTACCTATTTCTATACATTGTATATCTAATTTATAATTTGACTAATACATAGGTAATCGGAGTAACTCACATTAATAGAAGTCATTACAAAAGACGACCTTCGAACGTTAGTTAAAATGAAAGTTTTTACAAAGTACAAATAATCAATGGAATGCCAAGAGAATACGAGTTCAACTATCTATATCTACAATAAATCTGAAGACGTCTTAAAACTAGTTAACATTGCACTTGTCCTTAGGAATGTCACGCTAAAGGGTTAGCTTACACAATGTACAGCTCACTCGCTCACTCACTCACACAACTTAATGCCGAAAAAATGCGTTCTGAGCCGGTCAGTCCCTTGCGGGGCAGTCTCTCGCGGGTCCTCGAGTCAGTCCCGGCCGATCCGCTTGTGAATCTGCTGGTGCTTGATGAGGTGCGCCTTCTGGCGGAAGGCCTTGGCGCACACGTCGCAGCGGAACGGCTTCTCGCCCGTGTGCGTGCGCAGGTGCACCTTGATGTTGCTCTTGTTCAGGAAGCCGCGGTTGCAGATCCCGCAGCGGTGCACCGGCTTCTCCTTGCCCAGCAGCCCGCTCAGCTCCGCCGCGGTCGCCGACTGGAACGACAGCCCGCCCCCGTGCATGCCGCTGCTCTGCTTCGCTTTCGCTCGACTCCGCTTGCTCTTGCCGATAGGAGTAACGGTGGTGGTGTGAGCGTGCGGGTAGCCCATCAGCCGGTCCGGGCTGCACATCCCGTCCGGCTTCAGGCCGAGCGAGTAGTGCGGGTAGCGGCCGCTCAGCAGGCCGCCCACGCCGTCCGTCGTGGACACGGCGTTGCCCGGCGGCGACGACGCCGAGATCACGTCCATGCCGTAGCTGGTCGAGCTCGGCGCCTCCTGCTTCACCGGCGGACCGTTCTGTAATCTATTCTGAAGCAGCGGCATGTAGCCATGCGTTAATAGTGTTTGCAGCGTGGAACCCGCATGTCCAAGGTTGTTCTTTAAGAACTCCTGACTCTTCGAGTAGTGCTGCTCCTTGCAGTTGCCGAACTCGAGGTGATGACTCGACATGGGTGGCGAGCTCGGCAGACCGAACTCCGCTAGGTCCTGCGGGACGATCTTCTCGCCGTTCTGGCTCGGGAACCAGGAGTCGATGTCCATCCAGCTGTCGCGCGAGTCGTTCCGCTCGGGGTCCTCGGGCGGCGCCGGCACCGACACGTCGATGGCGGAGCCGATGATGGCCGCCAGGTCCTCGATGGAGCTGACGTCGTACATCTCCTTGTTGTTGGCATCGTCGAACAGCTTGGCGGGCGGCGAGCAGGACGCGGCGCACGAGTCCGCGGCGCCGCTCTCGAAGGGCTTGGACTCCGCGTCCAGGAAGGGCTTCACGTCCTCGAGGTCCGGCGGCGAGCTGTCGGCGGCGCACGTGGACGACGACACCACGTCGTGGTCGCCGTAGCCGGACTGCGTGGGGTAGTTGTTGTTCTCCTCGGGGAGGCGCTGCGCGATGGCATGGTAGTGGTGGCCGGAGATGCCGTTTATGGAGAGGTGGCCGGTGTAGCCGGTGAAGGGGGGGAGGGGTTTGAGCTCCGCGAGGGGGGGCGGGGCCAGGAGCGAGTCGAGCAGCTCCTGGCACGTGGGCGGGGGCGAGGCGGCGTCGTGCTTGGGGTCGAGCCAGCAGGCCCCCAGCAGCAGCTCGTCGCCGCCCGGCCCGGCGCCGCACTTCATGCCGCGCCTCACCGCTACGCCGCCGCCCATGGAGACCCCACCACCACCATACTTGGACGTCGCCACCCTGCAAGTTATCTGTAACAATAACAAGGGTTACGTTAGTTTTACGAAGGCTTTGTAATGCGACGACTTGAAATGTTCTGTCTTAGATGTAAGAAAAAGCATGCGCGTTAAGACGTAGGTATGGAATTGTGTCCACGTTTAAACTATGGTAATAAAGTCTATGACATTATGAGTTTTTAAATCTACCTACTAAAAACCGAATAATCTAAACAGTTCCGCAGACAAGTTAGTTCGGAATGCGCTGTCAAAAAGCGTAGTTATTTTGTAACGGCGCGGGCGCTGTGGCAGTGAAACGTCAGCAGCCCGGATGGCTGGTGAGGCGCGACGGCTAGTTAGCGCTCGCCAGCGCTTGCGCACTCATTTGTCTACTAGATCTATGCGCGGGTGTTGTCGTGGCATAATTTAATTTGAGCACCTAATCTACATTTATATAATTAAATGTCGTTATCTTTGTGGTATACCTACAAAGACCTGTAATTGGGCAAAACTATTTTATGTGTATAATTTGCTAACTTAAAGTTAATATAAAACTGTTAGTCTTTGAAATAAATAAAATAAAGATAAATAAAATATGGCCTTAATAAACGGATATTTGTTTTGTGCATAACGTTGGTTATTAAACTTATCAATGTGAAAACGAAAGCTATGTAGGTACTGATATGAATAAACATTATTCTCATGGAAATTCTATTTGACAATGTTAAGGAGTACTAAGAATATTTGTTTTTAAATCTAAAGTCACTTGTTTAGGGATCGGATATTAAATTGTACAGAGTTTCTAATAATGTAAAAAAGGGGAATGGATGCTGAGCAGAGTAGAATATGTTATGGAAAAAAATTACACGTTTCTCTTTAAAATGTATCCGGGTTCAAGCCAAATCAATTTAAAAATAGATCGAACATTTTGAAAAGAACATAATTTAACCGTCCTTCGCAGATATGCCATGTTACCAATCGAAAACTGTACGTAAATGTTTTCCCTAATAACTGACTAAGATTGGTAAATTCAGATTTGAGCTTGAAATGGACTGAACTACTTATTTTTACGACATTTTAACCTGAACTGCAATCAATTTTAACGACCTCTGTGGCGCAGCGGGCGATGTTCAGCCACACACACAAGAGGTTGCGGTGTCGATTCCCGGAACAAATGCTTGTACGATCTGCAGGCAGTTCAGGGTGTTCAGATCACCCTGTTTTTTCTAATTATATTTTTTTTCTCTTGTTTTTTACTATTTTTGTTTCGTTGTGCATTAATAAGTTGTTGTTATTGTATGTTATTCATTCATTTAATTGTATTACTATTGTTGTAGTTGTTAAATAAATATGTAAACTTATATAAATAAATAAATTCTGTGTCTCTCTATATTTTGTTAACCCATTATTTTTTTTAAATCTTTGTTACTCCGTCTTTTATTTACCGATTTGGGAAAATATTTTTGGATTGGAATAGATAAATAAATACACTTCCAGATTGGTCAAAGTTTGGATTTGTTAAAGGTATCCATGACGAAATTAAGTAATTGTATTCGTTTCTGCTGGAGTCCCTCAAGGCATAGTTCTATGCCTTAAATTCAAACTTGCAGCTGGGTTTTTTGTTTCACTCAAACAAACTTTCGTCTATATAATATTAGTTTTGAATTTTGAATACTTGTATGTGTGCGAATTAAAAATGCTCCTTTGACGTTAACGTTTAATACGGAGTAGTCAGGGCAATTAGCTGAGTTGCTCGACTTTCCTGACCGTGTTTCCAGCAATACATTGCAATAAAACCAGCGAGCGGCTCGATTAGCCTTTGCATTAAAAACACTTTTGTTGTCACGTTTTTCGCACTTAATAATTTGCCTATACTGTATTATGCCGTGGGGTGCCGGCAGTTGAATGTTGCACCTCGTCTCTTGCAGTAAGAACCTGCCAAGGGTGACCTCCGGACGATATGCAGGAGCGTCTTTCCGTGTATCAACATCCCGTGCTGCGCTCACCAACCCACCTGCCAAGCGTGGTGAGTACGGCAACAACCCTCTCGTGACTTGGAGATCCATGACGATAGAGAGAGATGAGATGAGATGATGATGATGATGATTGAACAGTAATTGCGTGGTACTTAGCTATTTTCTTCTTGAACTTTTGTGATCAAACAGAATATAGTATGTATAACCAGGTATTTATCGCGTACCAGGAATTTGGACCGACGGATCATTTTGTCAACGATTTAATTTGCTTGTCTGGTGTATATAGTTTTTATGTATGACACAAAATTACCTTTTTTTACTTTATTTGTACATTTTGATAGTGTTACACCATCCATGGTCGCGTGAATGCTAAAATAAATATAATCACACGATAAATACCCTATAATCCTAAGTAATAATATATCGCGATCGCGAAGGTTTAATAATGCTAAAGGGTTGTTTATAAGTAGGTCATTATTTAAACAGTTAAAAACTATGTAAGTTAAGCACCGCTAATGTGGCGTGTAGCTGCAACATTATCTTTTAAGCCGGATACATTAGTTTTCAATGTATATTCTCGTATGCGGTATTAAAACCTCCTAGGGGCGAACATGGCATTGAATTGATGATACTTCAGTACTTTGTGATGATATATTGTACAAATACATGCAAAAACTTATGATAGATGGGTTATGTTTTCGATGGCCTGCATTTTTTGTTTTTTTTTGTTAGTCTATTGTGTCCCACTGCTGGGTAAAGGCCTTCCCCTCCTCCTTCTTGAATAAATTAAGCGTCTTCAAAAAGGTGGTTATCTATTCGTCTGTATGTTTTTGTATGTATGTTACGCTATTGCTCCGCCAATTTTGATATTTTTTTTATAAGTTAGGCCATTTTTCAGAGGGGTCCTATTTTCTAAACTTGATTTTGATAATGGGATCCATGAGAAATTTAATAATTGTAATTACTATTTCTACTGAAATTGGAGTCCCTTAGGGTATAGTGTTATGCCCTAAAACTCAAAGTTGCGGTTGGGTTTTATGTTTCACTATATAACTGTGTTAGCTAGTTTTTGCACCCAGTTCTCATGGATCCCATCATGAGAAATCGAGAGAAATACTGAAATATAATAGCCATTAATAAGTTTAGGTGTTTTTAACAACAAGTCAAGGATATATCATTTGAAGTCTATTTTCGTTTTGTTGGACTAAGGAAACGCAGTCTGTCCCGCAAAAAGGGCCCATCATCGGCCTAGTTGCGGAAACCAGTCCGCTCACCAAGTACCAAGTATATCCGTTTATAGCAATTTTATAACTAAAATCAAATATAATTTATTTATGTCACAAATATCACACGTACAATTTAGTTTTTAATTCTACTAGAAAAAAATATATGCAATACATACTATTAGCTGTGCTATTAGGCACTCAAAACTAACTATGACTTTCAATAATGGTCTTGCACAATGATCATTATAATTTCAATAAAAGACTACATATTTCTCATAGCAAAAACCAACAAAAAACTATATCGACAAATGGCGTACATGGCATTTTACAAAAAGGTTTCGTTATTTTACGTTTAAAGAAATGGTTTTGTTTTCATGATAACATTATGAGCATACATTAGCCGTGAGGTGCCAGCGGAAGAATGTTGACTCTCCTCTTTTGCCCGTAGATGCAATAATAATCTGCTGAGGGATGCCTCCTGCAGCAGCGATACCAGCGATACACGTAAAGATTTTCGTGTATCGCTCGTCAACCCGCCTGCCGAGCGTGTTGAGTATGGCATCAGCCCCTCATGATCAGTATCTGTAGATTCATGAGGGAGGCCTATATCCTGGACTTTTTGCGGCTGAAATTATGAACTAATGGCTATGAACATTGTCCGCAACGATCGTTCTAACTTCCATAGAAACCAACGTTTTTTACTGGTCAACATTAGACGCAATAGCAGCAATAAAAACTGTATCAACAACGAATTGAATTTCAGAACCAAAGTTCATTGGCCAGATCATTTGCGACACAGCACGCGCCTTGGGCAAGTTTGCAAAATTACCAAAAAAATGAGTATTTAATAGATTTGTCTCGGCAACAAGTTCGCGGCCTTGGCGGCTTGCGTTGCGCCGGTCGGCGGCCGTGCTGCAATCCTTATTGCGATTGGAAAAACGCTTTTGTGATAAGTGTGAGTTGGGAAACTGTCTGAAGTGGACACCAATCAGCGAGCGAGTTGCCAGATAAGCTAGCGACGACGGACTTCAGGCTATTTCAGTAGGTCTACCACGAGTTTCCACAATCAATACTCGATAGCGACTGTAGTTAAAAAAATGCATGAAAACTTGTGCTTTACGGACGGAAAGACGCTGTCGCCCATCTTCCTGAGGCCTGGCAGATTCTTACTGCATCCATGGGCAAGAGTGGAGAAATATTCTACTGCCGGCACCCCACGGCAAGTTTTGCTTAGTTCGGGACTGCTGTGTGTAGTGTCCAGCATTATTTAAGATAGATAGATAGATAATTTCTTTTTTCACTTTCAAATGATTCTTGAGTTACACTTTTCATTGTATATTCATTGATAATTTCTTTATTTGTGACAACAAGCATAGAAAACATTGATTAGGTACATACAAATAAAAAGACAAAAATAATGAAGCCATGCTTGAGTCACAAAAAGGTCTCAGTCTCAGCTTAATGTTGGCATGTTAACCAACGCATTTAAGACGCATTTTTTGGGTTCCGTAACCAAAGGGTAAAAACGGGACCCTATTACTGAGACTCCGCTGTCCGTCTGTCTGTCTGTCTCTCTGGTTGGCTGTATCTCATTAGTGACAGCTAGACAGTTGTAATTTTCACAGAGGATGCATATCTGTTGCTAATACTAAAAACAGAATAAAAAAAAATAAACATTTAAACGGGGCTCTTACAACAAACGTGATTTTAATGCCGTTTTTTGCTCGATATTAATAACGGCAACAGGTAGGCGATGATCGCGAGATTTACGCCTGTTGCAAACCTGTGGTTGCAGATACGTAATCACCCCTCTGGTTTGCCACAACACACATATGTTTATAACGATGAAAATTATGGAAATTATATACAAGGTAAAATAATTTTATGCGTTTGCGAGCATTAGGATGAACAAAATCTTATTGCAAATAATATTTATGGGACCTTTATAATGGTTAATAATGGTAACCCTTCGTGCACAAGTCTAACTCGCACTTGGCCGATTTTTTTATCATAATACTGACTAACAGGGTGGCGTATAAAGGAACATGGTTTATTATGAACCAACCGTTGATGGTAATGTACACGCAAGTCGCAATCTGCCATACGCTGTGTTTGATCTATTTGCAACCAAGTGGAAATTACGACAAAGAATAAGTAGGTTCTTCAAGTAAGGGTTTTATATAATGACAATGACATTGTTAATTATTTAAATAAATACGTGTTTGACTGATTATGTATCTAATTTAGTTATTATTTTATATTTTTTATAAGTCCTGTGTTTGCATCAGTTTATATTTAATGCTATACATGTATTATGTGACATTTCTCTAATTAATATACATGTCCCATTAATTATTTAATGTGTGTTTGTGTCGGTTAATTATAGTAAATAATATAAATAATCCAAAATGAATTAAAATATGTTTTTGGGAATTGAACTTACCTAAATTTACTTTTATTATACCTTAAAAATTTATAAAAATACAGTTGGCAAGTATTAAACTGGCACTCAATTCAAAATATAATATGTCATAGCTGGTATGAGTAACATGTGCAAAACGTATCTGCCAATATTACTTGACGTTTACGATCTAATCACATAAACACAAGAAGAACCATATTTAAGTGCTTATTTCAGGTTCACTTTCACTTGACACACATGACGGGGGTGTCATGTATGTCAAGTGCCTCGTCTCGTGACATTTGGTCTCGTCGCCTCGATCCGAGGCATTCTGCCGAATTTTGTAAATGACTCAACTATTACACGCTCCGCTGATTCGTCATAGTGAAAGTTCGCTATAACGCTTTATGCTCCAAAATCTGCTCTAAGTAGGTGGTTGAAGTGGGACGTATTTAATAATATTCTGTTACAGTCTCTTTCACTCGCCAATTCTCTTAGTAATAAGTGCTGTCATTTATATTATGAGCCATTTATGTCCCACTGCTGGGAAAAGGCCCTCATTGCTTCCAGCGTCTCGATCCCTAGCTACATATGTAGGTTTGGTCCTCCGGAAAATCCCTCAGGAATATTTATAATGTATATTAAAGACGTAAAGTAAGATTGTAACTTTCGAACTTAACTCAATACAGATCGATGATACTCAATCAAAGCTTAATATGCCATTTCTTTTTGCATTCTGATTCGCTCCCCGTTTTATATAGTATCTTAATCAGGTCTATGGATTAAGCTTGTATTCGCAAGTTCACTTGAGAGATAGACTAATTAGTACAGGCTCAAAAATAATTAAGCCGACAAAGTGATAGGAAGTGTTAATCTATCCTTGAGGTAGGTTTAAAACTGGACTGCAGTAAGTAATCATCAAACAGAGCGGACATACTTCTATTGTCGTGAATCAACACCGTGAAAATCGAAAACCAGATCGATCTTCATGCCGTTTCCGATCATAACTCGGCGGGTCAAGGTTGCAATTTCACTAGGCAGCCGGCGGCGCTTCTACCTTTACGGTTCCGCGGTCGGCTGTACGCCACTGACACACTTCCGTATGAGTACCGTTAGCCGTCCCTGTTTAGCTTGCCTCTGTCCTTTTCACTCTCGTTTGTGTCGCGTTTTCCGTCTCTTTCGGCGCGCGACAAATTTTTGATGCGGGTGCCCGCGCCGATAGGTTGGCCTAAAAATATTTTTCGTGATACGATTTTTTTCCGAAAATCCGCTTTGAATTTGGAGGGGGTAGGTTTGTTGGTCAGTGTGTCACGTGACTTATGCTGTGTTGGTTGACGTTCAGTGCCACTATGTCATATTTGAAAACCCTAATGAGCATGTTAAAGCCCACCGACTGTAATGGATATTCTGAGAAATGCTCTTGGAGTTGACGGTTTATTCAATCTCGGTTCTAATTTACCATTAACCCGATTTCAAAGCATCAAAGTTAGATGAAACATCACAAATAAAATTGTTTTAAAGGCTTTAACTACAGAGCATAAAGAGATCGGTATTTGTTTCCTTATTTACGTGAAAGTTAATAAGTTTATTTAAGACTAGCCGCACTCCGCGGTTTCAGCCGCGTAGTTCCGTTCCCGTGGGAATAAGGGGATAAATATAGCCTAGATGTTACTCAGGGATAATATAGTATTGTAATGGTGAAAAAATTTTGAAAATCTATCCAGTAGTTTTTAAGTTTATTCGTTTCAAACTTACAAAATACAAATATTTCCTCTTTATAATATTAGTATAGAATGGTATATATTATTTTGTATGTGGTGTACTTTTATCTTGTTATTAACCAGAAACTAATATATATGTTATATTATTATTTGTATCATTTAAACCACTCAAAATCAAGTAATGCACATAGATAGATGGAAATAACTCTGTATAAATAAATTTATACTTACAAAAATACAGACATAAATATAGAAAACGAAATTTTAAAATTGTTGACGAAAATTTGCACGCTTAAATTAGGCAGAATGTAATTGAACTGTGTTTTTTAACTATAAGACCTAGTACATACATTCCTGCGACTAAACATTAAGATTATAATTAAAAAGAGAAGTACAATGGGCGGCCATATCAAATATGTACCTAGTAACTCCATTATACCGATTTATCCCAAACCCCATACCTAGCCCCATACCGTAACGAACTAACTGCGAGTATATAACCGTATTCAAACTGCCCAAATAAACCACTATTTAAAACAACAATAGTCGGCACTTTGAGGTCCTCATCCTAATTGCCTAATATAAAAGTGTTTGTCCGGCTGTCCCGTTAGCAACGGGTTTGGGAGCGGTATGCACAGGCAAGGAGCCGGCTTTCGACAATCTGACAGGTACGAGGAATAATGGATGAGTTGGATTGTCTTTGAATTTAGCGAAAATGATTCTTGTTAAATTTTCGCGATTTGTTAACTTAATAGCTAGTTTTATATACAGGATTTTATCGCGTACTTTATTTATTTTTCTGACGTTGCGAACATACAGCGTTCATGGTTGCGGCAGGGGTTACATTACAGTTTGGTGTGTGTCTGTCTAAAATAATAGGATGAACCCTTTCCAAAATTGAGAAGCTAAATAAAATGTATGTGGTTTGATATACATATGTTAAAATGTTTTGGTAAGAACATTTTAATTAAGGATGATACAGAAACACAGAAAACAGTCAAACTCAGAGAAGGATATGAAATAATAACATATATTGGAGACAGAATTATAGAGTTATTATTATGATCCTACATTTATTTAAGCCTGAAAAAACTCTAACGCATTCAAATAATAATAAATTAACACCCTAAACAAAATTAAGCCATTTTAACAAATATAACAATATTCATAATCTGTTATGTAAAAATAAGTTTCATAAAAGTCCTTCTGATGCAAATAAAAGGACGTAACAAGAACCAGTGTCTTCCAATTACTATATATGCATAATTACAAATGAACGGAAGGACCTGATTGACTTGCAATGCAAGAACAATGTATTTTATTGCATTGCGAAGTACTGTGACAGCTTATTTCATTTTGTATTGTTTGTTTTCGACTGCTACCATTCTTAGTCTTACGGTGATAAACATAATTGGAGTTATTGGAGCAAAAAGTAATAAAAGATTAATACTATGAGAAACGGCAGAATACTTGAAGGTTGGGCCTCTAAAACAAGAATTTTGTTTGTAGTTACAGAAACAAATAAATATTCAGATATAACAATTGTGCATTTGGCAATAAGCGGCTTTTGGAATTTACCTTCTGAATCTAACAGATTTGCGTAGGCAAAAAACCTTACACCCAACAAAGTTTAATGCAACCGAATAGTTTGCCATGGGGTGCCGGTGGTAGAAGTAGGCACTAGGTGTGGTGTATGGCAACTACCCCTTATATAGATCCATGAGGGAGGCCTTTGTTCAGTAGTGGAAGCTTTACGGCTGAAATGATGATGATGATGATGAATAGTTTAGTACATGTCCGTTTATTTGTGAGAACAATCTGTGCGCGTGTCCGAAAATCTTATATTTTGTGTATTATTGCAATATTGTGCTAGTTCATTGCATTTCGGCTAATGCGTTAGTTTCTCAACTTTCCGTGTCGGAGTTGCACGAGATAGCGTGGACTAGTTACTGAAAATTGATTGTCAGGTGTTTGCCCAATGCTTCGACCCGGTAACACTTCATGTGTTTGACAATACTGTAATAGCGTCGAAAATACGATCAATTTTTTTTATCTAGGTTAAGTTTGCGTTGGTTCTTAGGTATCGTGAAATTTCATTCAATAGAATAGTTATGTTGCTGTTCCTAGGTATCAAAGAGCTGATATCTAGTCGCAATTGTAGCAAAGTTTATTGTTTCGTACCTCGACTTACGCACTCTCAAATGACATGGTCCTTTGAGAGTGCGTAAAACGAGGTATTTTTGCCGATTTTGGGCCATGCATGATGTATATACAGAATATATTATGGAATAGTCTACCCTACTCTATTCACGACAGTCAGTCAATAAAAACTTTTAAAATAAAAGTAAGAGAGCATTATCTGTCTCTGTAATCTTACTTGGTATGTATATATATAATATATATTATGTGTATTTGTTTATGTAAGTTCTTATAAGTTGTATTATTTGAATAATTGGGAAGTATGTATTATATTTAATTATCTTTTTATGTAACATTTATATAGTTCCTTTTGTTTTGAGTAAACGTACCCACTACTATTTTGCTGGAAGAAAACTCTTTTTAGGGTTAAGCTCGCCTTTGTACATGCCATTTAGTTAAGTTTAATGTATGTATTTACTGTGTGTACAATAAATAATAAAGAATAGTGACTAATAATATCACTAAAAATAATCAAATTTCTTACACTTATAATTTATCTAATATAAAGCCAAGGAATCTAAAAACATTTATAGTGTCCGACCGAAATAAGGTTTTCTCATTTGTTCTATAAAGCTAGTAAACTAATCAAGTACCAAGTTTTATTATTTAAACATATTTGATTGTTTGAAAATACGTCCAGGGCAGGGTGTGGTCGTCAGTGTAACTTCTTCGGATACTATATCTTTCAACAGAAGAGGCTACAGATAAGCTTTAATATAGCTACTGATATTTATTTACCTTTACAGCCCTACTACGAGTAACAGGAGGGCTAAGGTATTTTCTAAGTTCTCTTAAGAATAATAATATTTTGATAAAGTCTCCGTGATACTACATCACAATTTAACCCTTCACCGACAACAACACCTGTACAAAAAATCCACTTGCAAAAGGCCCAAAAGAGCCCCAACCCGCCCTCGAGGTCATCGGCCAGTCGGTCGTTATCCTGCGGGATAGCCCGGCACAGTTAAGGTCACTGGCCGCTAGCTGCGCCCGCGCGCCCACGTGGCCGGCGGCCTTGGGGGACGCGCCACACATATTAATGCCGGGAAAAGCAATTGCTTTGGAAACTTGAGATGTTTGGCGTTTCAGGGATTGTGTGTTGGTATTTTATGTACAAGATTAACAAGTATTTAAGCTGTAAGTAATGTTTTAGTTTTGTTTTATACTCTCTATTTTTTTGTGTCTACTAAAATTGCTATTATGGATACAAAAATTGCTTAGTAAGTAAGGAATAATTCTGTTCTGGAATAATATTTCTAGAGGTACTATGTAAATTGGCTGAAAAAATATTTAAGGGCAATTTTTGGCTATTTCGTGAGGATTCAGGCTTAAAATTATTAAAAGATTTACCTTTACTCTGTATTTATGTGAATCGCTGTTATAAAATTATAGAATCAGTCATAGTTTCCATGTAAAGCCGATCTATTGACTTTGATGAGCACAGGACTGGAGATCTCCAAACAGCGTTCGTTCACCCGGTCATTTACTCCATCATCGTCCTCTGACCGCGCAGGCTCGGCGCAGCCTCCACGCAGGCCGCCGTCCACTCTACACACGGACGGACGGACGCCTATGTGTGCGTTTGTGACGCATGCGCGGTGCCGCTACTGTGACGTAGCGACACTCCCGCGCAGAGCGGTGCTCGTATAAAGGGTGTGCGCAAATGAGGTTTGAGCAAACGTTTTGTGTTAATATTACAACATATTTTTTGGGCAAAATATGGATTTAAATCTATATTATTTAATCCATTGTTATTTCGAACTGTATGAAATTTAACAAAGTCAACATAATACATATAACAATAATTATAATAATAGTAATTATGTATAGCTCAGATTTCGTCATAGAAAATTTTCATTATAATGCGATATTTACGGGATGTTTACCATGATACGAGACTTTGAGTTTCCCGATATTTCGACGCAGTTTCACACGTCCATCATTTACAAACCGGTAACGTATAACCCAACAGCTGGAACGCATCGCATTACAACCTAGCTAATCAAGGAGTGCCAACATGTTTTAGCTGAGGAAGTCAGTAAGCTTTTATTACTACCAAGAAACATTCAGCCACCCAAGCTATACGGTCTCCCAAAAATACATAAGCAGAATGCTCCATTGCGACCCATTGTGAGTCAAATTGACTCACCTACATATGAGTTGGCGAAGCATGTAGCAGCAATATTACAACCAATGGTGGGACAAACATCTTCCTTTGTAAAGAACTCGCGAAATTACATAAAAATACTAAAAGAGACACAGGTTGATGAAAACGAGGTGATGGTCAGTTTTGACGTAGAATCCCTGTTTACGAATGTCCCGGTAGATGATTTTATGAATGTCATTGAGGCCAAGATACAGGAAGACGGTATCCCTGCGGAGTATGCCAAGCTCTTGCATCATAACCTCTCCACTAACTTTTTTGTATACAGAGGGCAATACTACCTCCAAATAGAAGGAGTTGCTATGGGTAGTCCAGTCGCGCCCGTAGTGGCCAACATTTAGATGGAGTACTTCGAGAACGTGGCCATTTCGGCTTACCCTCTAGAAGTTGACTTCTATCACATGATGATGTTTTCTGTATCTTAAAAGAAAATGTACTGGAAATAGAACACTTTTGGCACACTTAAATGGAGTACACGGTAAGATCCGGTTTACTTAAGAAATGGAAAAGGATCGTCGTTTGGCGTTTTGGACGTGCTGGTGCAGGTACAAGATGATGGTAGTATAGGCCACTCAGTTTACAGAAAACCCACACACACGGACCGGTACCATCACGCTAACTCACATCATCACCTTCGGCAACTTAACTCGGTGGTTACTTCATTGACAAATCGCGCATATGAACTGTGTGACAAGGAAAGCCTAAACAGTGAATTAGCTCATGTTCGGAATGTTATACGAATGAATGGCTACAAGCTGCATTCATTACCATCTTGTACGAGGCCCAAGACTCACAAATTCACGGTGGAACGAAAACCGGTTTTTCTACTCTTTATAAAAGGTGTGACTGATAAAATTGCTAAAATCATGCAAAAAATCGTCCATCAAGACAATCTACACACCACTCAAAATGCTACAACGGTACCTGCGTTCGCCTTTTAGCTTCCATTAGAAAAATCAGGGGTGTATAAGATTGACTGCAGCTGTGGGAGTTCTTACATAGGTTAAACTATGCGGACGATTGCCTGTCGGGTAAAAGAGCACATACGGGCTTTAAAAATGCGGATACCCAAAAATCAGCTACCGCAGAGCATCTTTTGAAGTCCTGCTCAAGTATCGAGCAACATAATCCACAAGTAATCTCAAATGAGCGACATTACGTACCAAGAATGGTTCAGGAAGCCATTGACATTACCAAGTAATTATCTCGGGCCTGGAATCCTGTTGTGAAAAAATGTAGCAAGCGAAATGTGCAGTATTAGCCCCGCGTATTGATACCGTTAGTGTTGTGTGCCCTGATCGAGTTGCGTTCGAAAGTGAAACCGATAGTTGGGCCGTCATTCGCAGTCAGAGACTTAGGAAGAGGGTAGATCGTTTTGTCTGCTAATGACTACCCACACGCAAAAAACTTCAGTTTATCCGTGATCATGACGTGTGAAACTGCGTCGAAATATCGGGAAACTCAAAAAGACTCAAACCATGGTAAATATCCCGTAAATATTGCATATAATGTTAACAACCATGAGTTTCAAAACTTATATAGAAAACAACACCAGGAAACCCCCATTAGATGTATGACTATTTAGTCTCTCGGGCTGAGCCTGGGTAGGTCAGGTTGTTTACAAACGATATTATAACAACTTTACTGCATAAAGACAAAGCGTCGCATATTGTGGAGTTATAATTATTTTATTTACGTTTTCACACTGTTTATAAATCCTGTAATAATTGTGTAAAGTTATGTTAGGAAAGAGTGTTGCCTTCTCATACCGGTATTTTTTACTTTAAAAGAGGCTTAGAGGTTAAGCTAAATGTATCTCATGTGAAAAATAGAATAATGTAAAAAAAATGTAAAAATAATAGTTTTTTGTTACTATATTGGCTTTTCGCGACCACGACCAGGCTTAACGTCGGGTTAAAAATAAAAATAAAGGTAATTATGTACGAGATAAATACCCGATGATCCAAATAGTAATAATGTATTGTGATCGCGAAAGTTTAAGAGATAACAATTATTTTGAATTTGAATTCACTTTTCACACGCAATATATCCCTACTTAGCCGAGGGTGCCGGCAGCAGAATGCTACCCCTTCTGTCATGCCCGTGGATGCAGTAAGAGCCTGCTAATGGATACCTCCGGAAGATGGGCGTCTTTCCGTGTATCCTTCCAAACATCCCGAACTGCACTCGCCAACCCGCCTGCCAAGCGTGGTGAGTATAGCAACTACCCCTCATGGGAGATCCATGAGGGAGGCCTGTGTTCAGCAGTGGGCGTTTTAGGCTGCAAATATGAAGATGATGTGTTGTGATCGCAAAAATTTAATAGATAGCAGTTTTTTTACTTTGCATGTGGAACACCTTTTACACGCAATATATCCCCACTAGTTCGTCTATTCAGTATCATTCCATACAGACGGCCACATACTCTAGGCCTATACAAACTGCCAGCTATTCCATGGTCTTGTTATAGTGGCCACATGCGCGGTAAGTCAAGGTGCGTGTACGTACAGTTAGCTATTGTTTGCGAGTCCATTGTTCGGCTTGTTGCTGGACTTAACACGACGATGCATTAAACTGACATGTGGATGCGATATTTAAGATAAAAAAACTGTGGATAAGTATTAAAATTGACTGTTACAGAGCTTGTCTTCCCAAATAAAGCAAAGGTTAACGATAGGATGGAAAAGTTTATATAATATTTAAAGCCAAAGGCTTAAAATAAACAAAGTAACAAATTAATAAAAAAAAACAGAAAGCTTATTGAAGGTTTCCATGGATAAGTTATATGTGGGTTACTATTATAAAATTATAAAAAGGAAAGATTTGTATTTTGTATGTTTGTAACGAATAAACTCAAAGCCGATTTTTTCAAAATTCTTTCACCAGAATTCTACATTATTCCTGAGTAACTTAAGTTATATTTTATCCCCGTATTTCCACGGGAACGGGAACTACGCGGGTGGAACTGCGGAGTATGGCTAGTGGGTTATACACATTGAAAGATGACAATAAATACGCTATTTAAAATTTCAAGTCACAACACGTGCGAAACCTTTCAAGTAAATTATAGTTAAGAATAATAATTAATGAAAAAGGCATTCAATTAAAAGAGGTGTAGTTTATCGCACGATAGTTGCATTAGGACGTAATTTTCAATAATAAATGGCTCATTATATCATGCCCATTATTCAAATTCGATTTCATAGCTGCTAGAATGTCCTTTTAAAAAGAAAGCTACACTGAAGCTTGTATACAGGGTTACCAAATTACTAAAGTCCTGTTTCTTCCTTATTTAATTGCATTAACGGAAAATATGGGGAATTAACTACATCAAGAAAATGTCCCAGGTCTTCCATTACAAAACATACTAGTATTATAATATTAGTTTTTTAAATACAGGATTTTATCGCGAAACTTGTTAACAAATCACGAAAGTTTAACAAATTATACTAGAATTACACCTAGATTCAGCTGTAATTTGAATGAATAAATTTCTAAAACCCTTCGTCATTTTTACTTGAATTATGTATGACTCCGTCGTTCGTATATCCTATAACATTGACATACAAACGACGTTATGATTGTGACAAACAAAATGCAAAATACAATGTCTACTCCGGATCAAAAGTGTAACATAACTTTTACTTAGCAAATAGAAAACTCGATAATTCTCAACGACTTATCTCCAAAGCATAGGGTTTATTTTAGCCTAAGCTTTGATTGTTTACTTGATAAATTGTCAACTTTTACATTTGACGCGGCACTGCTAATTCGGTTTTCTAAAGTATTGGTACTCTTCATAGTGCAAGCATTTTGCTATTTGTTGCGCAAACAAACGTTTTTTACCAGTTGCGTAACATATCGATCGTTCGTACTATTTTTCAACCATAATTATGGAACAGGTGTTTTTAGTTATTTAATAAACTCATTTAGTTTAGAATTGCGCCTGAAATTCAATTACCTGTTACGATCGCCTAGCTTCACGACAAATTACATACGAGGCATAAAATTAGTAGCTTATACAAGTTTTGCTCCTCGCATGTAAATTTCAATAGAAAAGACATCAACGAGCGCGGTACACTGACCTACTGTGGGCCTTGCATGTGTGCGAGCGGGGCAGGTGTGTGTGATACGACGTGATACGCATGTGTGCATTATGACGAAGCATTTGACGCGAGGAGTGTCTGTGTGAGTGGCGCGAACTGCTTGGTGGTTACTTTCTTGTGGTTTTTCACAAGGATTGTCCAGTAGGTATCGATTTTATTGTTTAAAAATGTAGGCAATAAATAAAACACTGCAAATTAAAATAATTATATCACGGATTTCCAAATTTGTAAGCATATTTATTTATGATCAAATTCTGCGCGTAAAGCAAAAAATTCAACCCTGTGTTATAATAACGTCCAGAAAACCTACATTAGTTTTTTCTCGTTAAGTAATTACGAGACAAACGTGCCAAGTGTGAGTCTACGCGAGTGTGTGCGTAATGAATTAGTAATTGAGCCGCGCATTAGCGGACAACTTGACTGGCCAAGTTTTTTGCAAGTGAAAGCGATTGCAGATGACATAGTAGATACGGTAGATCGTGATGCGAAGATGCTTTTCAGAGGCTACTGAGTGTTCCAAGCACATATGATTACTCGTTAAGTCATTCATAATGTATGGCCTTAGAAAAACAAGCTTAATTTCTTTGTTTATTTCACTTATAAGGAAAAACAACTACAATGTACTAATGCTTCCTGAAGGATAAACTTAGTTGTAGTATATTATAGTCCAAGACGTTTTCCACGGTTTAAAATATATTATGTAATATAAAGCAAAGATATGCAACTAGAAATAACTAGTGTTTGAATATAATGAAAACGAAACAAATTAATAACACGATATAGAAAATTATTCGCAGGTCTTACTCGCTAAAGTTAAATATTTTGAATAAGTAATGCTGATATGGAGTGTATTGTTTGCTCTGCAGTGGGACAGTTAAGTCTGAAAAATTATACGAATAATAATCTATAATGTTTAAATGCGAGAACAATATAATTAGAAGGTAAATTATTTGTATGATATCAAAACTAGGTTCGTTAATAAATTAAATAGAACCTGTAGCGCAAAGGTATGCGATAAAATTCTGTGTATAAAACGAATTATTAAAATTTCACGTTAATATTCAACTGGTGACAAAATTTAAAATTAAAGTCTTAAAGTTTCACATAAAAAGCTCAATATTTTGCTTTCACTGCACAAGTAGGTGCGAGTAGGAAAGGTCACGATCAAGGTGAATGGTACGCGCGAACCGCGTCAGCGCTCGGGTGTGTGTCATGTGTGTGACGCCTGTGTGCGTGACGTCAGTGTGTGTGTGCGCTTGCTGCAACTTTCTTTTGCGTAGCCCCGCGTGGTTTTGCGCGAGGAAAATGCCATGTTTTACGCACTGAATTGGTTTTACAAAACAGTATTACAGAGAATGTGTGAATGCGATTGCTTACTTCCAATCTTGAGGTTATTTGTTTTTATTCCTGTATGCGCGTAATGAGCATAAAGGGTTGTAGTGGGTTTACAGTTAAACCGACTACAACCCTTAATGCTCATTTCCTAGGCTCTTTTTAATGTTTGTTTTAAATGTAAAATTAGATAATGATCCCATTGGATCTTACTATAGTCAGTATAAATAATAGTTTGTTGCGTTCAAAAACAATAAAAACCATTTATTCAGAGGCACTTAAATTCAAAAGAAACGATGACACTACCGAAGCATTACAACTGTGTCGGGACAACGCCGAACTCCTAGACATATATTGACTCTGAAGGTGGTTTAAAGTAAGAAATCAATCATCATCATTTTTCAGTCGTAAAACGTCTACAACTGAATACAGGCCACCCTCGTGGATCTCCATGAGGGGTACTTGCCATACTTACCATGCTTGGCAGGCGGGCTAGCGAGCGCAGTGCGGGATACATATGTACACGGTAACACGCCGCTACTTATCTTCCGCATGTGACCTTTAGCAGGCTCTTACTGCATCCACGGGTATTAGAGAAGAGTTAACATTTTACTGCCGGCACCCCACAGCAATTAGGCAATTAATTGAGAAATATAGAGGTACAACCACTCACTCCGTAAAACGGTATGTAAGTAATCCTATCATGGTAATGTACTTGTTCAGCCATTAGTAGTTTAACGAGTAACGATTAACCAATTTGAACCCGTGTGGTCTCATTTGATGGATCATATATGACCTTCCCACATGATCAAGACCATCGTACTCGTATTAAACTCGTATCAGACTCGTCCCACTTATCTAAACAACTCAATTCTAAATCTCGCCGCAAATTATAATCATTCTATATCCGCGCCTATCTTTATTGCGCATCTGGCCCAGCAAGCGGTAATGATCTATAGATCTTTCGAGGGATCTATAGATCTCTGATATGACTGACGCTTCCGTGTCACGTGGCTTGCATATGGCTTTATATGGCTTTATAATATTGATGTTCAACTGTGCCCACATTCTATCAGTATTGATTTCATATCGTTGATCGCATTGATTATCAACCACACTTAGGTTTTTGAAGTGATAACTTCTTATGGGAGGCTAAACCGCTTCGTTACGTAACGCGTTACGGCGCCAGTCTGTCTCGCTTCCCTTCCTCTCATGCATACGGCAGCGGTAGGCAGGCTTCTCCTCTCTCACCCTAACCCGCAGCGCTAGCCTAAGTTATCACTTCTGTCGTGCGTCCCGAGACGCTCACGCTTTTTTTAACCAACATTTCAAGGAAATTACCTTATCATAAATTAACGTTTCCGGTGGGGTTTGAACCCATGTCCGTCAAATCAGTTCTTGACGCTGCCTAAAGCCGAAAGTGCTTTAACCACTAAGTTTCGGAATCCGGGTATGTGACGTCGAAATTTTTGATAAGATGATATCGTTCAAAACATCGATAGAGCGCCATCTACGGTTGAGCACCGATGGAGCGCCACCCATCTACATTTAAAAATATAACGCTCTGCATGCACGCCCGCTCATACAATAATAATAGAAATCGGTAATTTAACATAAATATTTTTATGTGTCTTCTCCTATCTTAATTGACTATAAATAAATAAATAAATAATGCTCGACAAATCACACAGCATCATCTAGCCCCAAGCTAAGCAGAGCTTGTGTTATGGGTACTAGATGACTGATATACTTAATACATTATACTACATAGATAGATATTTTTATTATATATAGAAAAACACCCAGAACACCCTGAACAAATATCTGCAGATCGTACAGACATTTGTCCCGAGGCGGGAATCGAACCCGCAACCTCTTGCGTCGCAGGCGTACCTTCGCCCGCTGCGCCACAGAGGTCGACTAATTAATATTTATGACATGTTTGTTTTTCTTTTAATTCTACTTATATTATAAATCCGTAAGTTTGTTTGTATAGATGTATGGAGGTTTGTCACCTCTTCACGCATAAACTACCGCACGGATTGAGCTGACACTTTGCACATGTATTAATGTTGACCAGGATTAACACATAGGCTACTTATATCCGGGTACAACGCATGTGAAGCGGCGGGATAAAGCTAGTTAATAATATTTGTTAACTACTAAATAAATAAGCAGTTTTGGTAACAATTAAATATTAAGAACATTTCAAAATTGCAGGCCTTTCAGTAGTTTTTTGTAAAGCATTGTTAACGGTCACGGAAAGTTATTACAAGTCAAACAATCGTTTTATAATTTGATCATGATTCAGATCAGCTCAAAAAAAATCATCTCTATTAAAGTACAGTTCCTATTCACAGTTGATAGAGTGTGATCAGAACGAGTTTAATAATATTTATGATCGGATCGCGGATCACATCGACTCCATTGAAAATATTGAAGAAACTTAATTAAAATATAATAACGCCTTTTGGAAATGTAACGGGCTGTATGCGATCAAGAGTTGTGGGTTTTGAAGAATAATGTTGGCGTTGGGTACCGGTAGAATCTTACCCCTCCTCTCATGCCCGGGGATGCGGTAAGAGCGTGCTAAGGGATACCTCCGGAAGATGGGGAGCAGCGTCTATCCGTGTATAAACATCTTGCACTGCGCTCGCCAACCCGCCTGCCGAGCGTGGTGAGTATGTCAACTAGCCCTCATGGAGATCTGTTACGTTTGTTACGTTTTAATGTAACTCCTTATAACAGTGAAAGTTCCCCCAATACCGGTCTAGACGTTTCGGAGTTTATAGACAGTCCTGGCTAACATTAAAGACAGACTGACAGACAAACATTTTTAATTGTTTTTTGGTTCTATTACTAAAATATACCTACGGTACCTAACATGCCTTTATATGTTTAAGTAAAACGCTGATATTTCGACATAACAAACAGACACTTAAATGTATATTTGTATCGATTATTCAATATCAATCTGTCAGCTGTTAAAGAATCGCCGATGCCCTGATAACGTTTAACGGCTAACCCGTGGTTAAGTTATAATCATCGGTTTCACTAATTGAATTTAATCTCGGTATCTAATTATTGTTCATAAACAATGATATATGGACTTAATCGTACAGTAACAGTATCATCTCTAGTTAATTGGTTTCCAGTTCATATTTTATTGTTACTATGTGTTACTACTATCTGTAGTATCAATAACTAGCCGTGGGGTGCCGGCAGTAGAATGTTACCCCTCCTCTTATGCCTGTGGATGCAGTAAGAGCCTGCTAAGGGATACCTCCAGAAGAAGGGCAGCAGCGTCGTTCCGTGTATCAATATCCCGTACTGAGCTCGCCAACCCGCCTGCCAAGCGCGGTGAGTATACAACTACCCCTCATGGAGATTCATGAGGGAGGCCCGTATTCAGTAGAGGACGTTTTACGGCTGAAATTATGATTATGATGATTATCATTATCTCAGTCGTAAGACAAGTCTCCCTCATGGAGGCCTGTCTTACGGCATGTACTGATCATACTGATCATGATCATGGGCCACGCTTGGCAGGCGGGCTGGCGAGCGCAGTGCGATATGTTGATACAACAAATATTTAGTAACAAATCCGCTAACCTAAGCGGATTTGTTACTTAATATTTGTTTTTCTATAATATCTAAATATTTGTAGTTCATTTAGATATTATAATAGATTTCCGCAAAGTCACGTCTGAATCAATAATGTTTTTGCACTTTACTTCATGTTTTAAAGTCTTACAAACTTTACCTAACCAATGTGCCAATTTAGAACATAATTGTTACACAAGAAGTTACTAAAAGCCGATGATAACGGTAAGGTCCAGGTTTCTAGAGAAGCTGTAATAAAACGTTATTTAGCGCTACCGTTAAGTTTGTTGCTAATTAATTTGCTCTTATGTTTTAACTAATAATTTTAAATGTTATGATGTATATTTATGACTGAGGCGCCCGATATTATATACTTGTCTAACTGTTATTTTGCATGAAACCTGCTTCGATTCATCGTTTCAGCCGTAAAACGTCCACTACTGAACACATGCCTCCCTCGTGGATCTCCATGAGGGGTAGTTGCCATACTCACGCCGGGCAGGCGGGTTGGCGAGCGCAGTGCGGGATGTTGATACACGGAAGGACGCTGCTGCCCATCTTCCGGAGGTATCCCTTAGCAGGCTCTTACTGCATCCACGGACATGAAAAGAGGAGTAACATTCCACTGCTGGCACTCCACGGCTACTTACTGCATCGATTACTTACATATATACATGCCATTTTCCTGAAGAATTCGCTATGAAGTGGTTAGCATCTGTATCAAAACTAAATTAGGGTGCCCACCCAAACTCAATCGACAGTGAAATAGTTATAAGTAGTAAAAATTTTACTACCAGCAATTTGAAAAGCTTACTTAATTTACAGTGGAATATACAATGCCATTTATATAGGTAATAGTGGTAATAGCCGCAGGACCACACTTAACTAGATGAGTTATAATTTCAATTGATTTTATCTTCTGATAGACATTGTTTACCGTTTTTACTGAGCAGGTGCAAAGCTTGTAGCGTTCTCCTAAGTAATAGACGTTAGAAAAGGCTTTTTGAGTTTTTGAGCTGTGATATAAGTTAAAAAGTAGCTCGTTAATGTTACTTTATCATTTTAATAAAGCTCCCCAAAGCGAAGATGTAGTTTCCTAAGTTTGAGCTTCATCATTTCAGCCGTTGAACGTTCAGCACTGGACACAAGCCACCCCACATGGATCTTCATTAGGGGTAGTTGGTATACTCACCACGCTCGGCAGGCGGGTTGGCGAGCGCCGTACGGGATGTTGATGCATCTAGGTATCCCTAAGCAGGTTCTTACTGCATCCACGGGCATGAGAAGAGGAGTAACATTCTACGGCAAGCTTAGAGTGGTGGAATAGTTTGATGAGCCCAGCATTTGTAATGATTCATGAGAATTTATGATATTATATAGACTCTTTTACTGGCACTTGCTAAATTAATCGCCCTGTGGTGCCGGCAGTAGAATGTTACCCCTCCTCTCATACCCATGGATGCAGTAAAAGCCTGCTAAGGGATACCTCCGGAAGATGGGCAGCAGCGTCTTTCCGTGTACCAACATCCCGTACTGCGCTCGCCAACCCGCCTGCCAAGCGTGGTGAGTATGGCAACTACCCCTAATGGAGATCCATATGGGGTGGCTTGTGTCCAGTAGTGGACGTTTTACTGCTGAAACGAACGAACGAATGCTAAATGTTAATGAGTGTAAATATAGTTTATGAGTAATTTAAATACACAGACACAAGTAACTTACTAATAAGATTTAAACTATTGTCTTTTTTAAACTTTCGCGATCACAACACATTATTAATTAACATACATATAACCGGGTATTTATCGCGTAAATTACCTTTATTATTTCCCGACGTTTCGCTTGGATTGCACCAAGCATGGTCCCGGGAAGACTGGTCGGGAAATAATAGAGGTAATTTACGCGATAAATACCCGGTTATATGTATGTTAATAAGATTTAAACTAACGGTTCTAACGCTTTTTATTTTCAATTCAAGAATACGACTATAAAATACATAACAATAAATGAAGGAAATATTAAATCAAATTAATTTGCTCATTTATTCATTTTTAAAATAATATCGTCAGCTCTTAGTTCGCCCTAAGTAATCTCCCAACGCCTAGGCTGCGCGGACGCGTAGCAACACACGCGCGTCGTAAACCTCGTTTTTGAATTCGTGGCACCACATTTTTGTGGCCAAATTACAGTTCGTTTGTTTTAATTTGGAGGTGCCGTCTCGGTTTGGCGCAGGCTAGCACAGCTAGCGCGGTCAGGTGGCGTTCGGAATAATCGTCGAGTTTTAAAAAGGATGGACACGATATTCGGAATTAGCCAATTTTCTATTCAATTTTAAACGATCACATATCCTTTGTTTTGATCGGAAAAAATGTATGTAATAGTTTAATAAACTTTTAACGGTTCAAAACACGATATTTTCACTTTACCTTATTATAAGAAATTACGAAGGAAGGATTGTTTTTGCTCGTTTTTGTGGTTGTAATTAGAAGAAGTTGTTTTATAGATCTATGCTGCAAAATACCTTAATAAGAGAAATAGTATTGATGGGTTTCTATATTTAATACGCATAATGTAGTACACAAAACGCTCTAGGATTTGACGTTTTCTGTCAGTAACAAGGCAACCTCTCATCGAAAATCATTGTTATTGAACAGAACTGTATTTAGTACATCTCTATATTTTAAGAGCCTGCAACTCGTACTAATTCCATGAAGGTGGAGATTCTGTCGATGCACTAATTAGCGAAGGCTTATTAAATTTACGTAAAACGGACTTAAATGAAAAATAGCTATTCGGTTAGTGTCGCTATTTAATTGAAACGGAACAATTACATCAAGTTTAACGCTGACAACCATAAACTTAAACAGGTCATAATCTCTAATTATACTTACTTTTAGGATGTGTTAAACAAAATAGAACGACATAACTTTGCATTACATTGTTATTTGTTGTGTTCAATCAATGTTTTCTCTTTAATATTTTTTTACATAATCGTTTTTACAGTACCCATTTGACAAGCATGAAGTGCAAAGCAAATGTACGTAGCCAAGTATTCATTACGTTCCTAAGGTGAAAATAAATATCTGAATCAGCAAAAAGTAAGGCCTTTAGATCTTATATAGATGATTTATACAGCGTCAGCAACTAGTTGTAATGTTGTGCACCACACTGCAGTTCCTAGGACATTGCAAGATGGATAAGGCTTGCCCAGCACCTATACCATCCTCCCAGCTCATGCTAGCTAGCTGCGGGTTTCCTCACGATGTTTTCCTTCACCGCCAAGCAAATGTTAAGTTATGCATTTTTCAAGAAAGAAAAATCCATTGGTTCACGGCCGTTAACGAACCGACGACCTTCGGATTGAAAGTCGGGGGTACATACCACTCGGCCAAACACGGCTACTGAATCAGAATCGACACCAGTATTGCATAGTTAGGTCGAATGGACTCTTGCATAAAATATTTTATGAAACAGTAAACCAAGGTTTATTTTTTTTGTGCCACTAAAAAGCGCCACTTTTTGCGACACAAAGCAGAGCCGGCAGTAGCACGGCTAACGGCGTAACGGATTTGAATATTGATTGCGTGCGCTTTTGTATGGATAGCTGTTTGATTGAGGAGTTACCGGGGCCTGCTCCTAATGAGATGCGAGATATCTGAGTTAAAAAATAGAACAATTTTCAATTGGACATTTGTAGCGGCACTAGCCCTACAGTAAGCAGAACTTGTGAGTGCCAGATGATAGAATATACAACTTATCATTTGCATTGTATGCATTCTTCTGCAGATATTGCGTCGTCTAAGAGTTTTCTATGTTTGTAGTATTTCAGTATTTTATCAATCATCTGGTTTCCATAGTAACAGAATTTCTTATTTTGTAACTATCTAATTTGTATCAACATTTTTTATTTATTATTCAAAAGATAAAACCTTTTCGTTACCGCACAACTATGATCGAAAATTCCGCGGAACAATTAGTTTTCAAGATATTGACTACTGTAAGTCTGGTTATAAATGCTACCTGTACTATTCTTGATCATCATCATCTCAACCCACGTACGTCCAATCCTTGACATAAGCCTTCCTCATGGATCTCCGTGCACTGATTATGCGGGGTTGATGCCATACTCACCCCACGTAGCAGGCAGGCTGGCGAGCGCAGTACGGGATGTTGGTACACGAAAAGATGTTGCTGCCCATCTTCCCTTGGAATTCTCACTTCACCCGCGGGCATGGGAGGAAGGGTAACATTCAAGTGCCGGCACCCCATGGCACTGTAATAACAGCATTCAAATTATCCAAGAAAGGAGCACAGATATCGCCCATAAGCCTGTTAGCTGTGTGCGCGTCCAGTTAAGTTCGCAGTTCAGATGATTAATCGAACACTTGTACTGGGCCAGTGGGCTTGTACCATTACCTAGAAGCTTGTACCTACACTGCCCCGGGACGGTATACCGGGAATAGTAAACATACTTTATAATTGAATTGAAACGACCAAGTTGTGTTTATAACAGTCTCTAAACACGGAAGAGGTTTGCTGTGGTTTTATTGACCTTTTCAAAGTTTTGTAATTACAAAAAATCGGCCAAGTGGGAGTCGGTTTCGCGCACGAAGGGTTCCGTATCATCGAGAAAAAAACGGCAAAAAATCATGTTTACTTGTTCATAATTTCCGCTATTTTAGTCCGCTAGTTTATTTATAAGCCTGATGTTCCCCACCGTCCTTGCCCTAATGATAGTGATATCAGGCAACGCGTACTGTGGTAACAAAGATTAAAAAACTTATGACTTGAGAAACCGCCTTTGTTGAAGTTGACATAACGATGTGCGCTAAAAATCTGAGAAACTGTAATCGACACTCCATTTTACTAAAATTATGCAATTACGTACTGTGAAGCAAAATGACACGACCAAATTCCATGAAACCCTTAAAATATCCCACAAAAACTTCATGTAGCAGCATCTTTCAACGTCCAAATATTTAAATACCCAATGATACGTCTCGAGCGGTCGAGCAGGTTCGAGTCCCGGACATAACGGGACAGGCTTGACCCCAATCCGAGCTTTTCGGAACCTATTAAAGGCTCTTTGGTAATGCATGACTTTTATGAAGGTTTTAGGATTTATAGCTTAAAGGAGCTTAGGTTTTAATGGAGTATGGGGGACTTTAGGATTGTTGTAAAAACACTTTTGAAGGAAATATGTTTATCCCGAAACACTACTCTTTTCTTTCCCCGGCTTGGAACAATTCTAAAGCAAACGAAATCATTATGTGCTTTGTTTCATTTAAATGTGTTTACAAAGTCAAAGTCTCTTTATTAGAGCACAAAAACTACTTTGAAATGTCAATTTACCAAATAAAAGTTGATCGATCGCACTTGTATCCGTTATACCAACGATACACGGCTGCCTTGGAAGGGTCTTCATCCATGAATTTTTCCATCCTCCATTTCGTACACTTAAAATTGTAAAAAATCATATTGCGAAAATTTTCCCGGCGCAGATGAGATGCGAAAATTTAAATCAGCTCGCAAAAAATGCGGAGGGAAATTTTAAAATTGGAATGAAATTTTTACCCATAAATATTTATATATTTAAAATAGATTACAACTGGCCAGTCTCTCATGCATAAAAACTTTTTGCAGTAATTTCTGAGTGTCCTGGTACCTTCCAGTGATTATGTCAAAACCAATCAATAAATACTTGTTAAGCTGGCATTACAAGTTAAATTTCCCCAAATACCTTGTTAGGTTTCTGCGAAGATGTGATGTGATTTGACCTAATTCTGGGCAAGACATCCTGTTGTTCACGGATGTGTGACGTCACAAGAAGAAAGTTTTATCTCAGGTACCGGCTTCTTGTGGGAGGATTTTGCAGTTGCAATATAACTCTGTTTGTGATAAAGTATAATAAGGTAGGGGCGATCTTTGTTTTGTGTGTAGGACGACCATTTTTAGGGTTCCGTAGAACAAGTGACAAGGAACCAATAATCATATATTTATTTGACACATAATATTACAATTGTATCGTTGATTTCCTAGGATCTTGCCTAAGCTGCATTTCGGGATCCAAGCCCTCTCCTTATAATATCAATAAGGTCCACACGGCCGCACTGAATAAAGAACTTTTATGATTTGATTTGAATAAGATGATAAACGTAATCCTTGGATTATTGAAACTGAATTTCAGTCGCAATCAAATACTTAATAGCAGAGTATCGTCAGCATACAGCTCATCAAGTCATCACCGAAACTGAAACTTAATTAGCGGACGAGCACAAATCATTATTAACTATTTAGTAAAACAAGCCTGTTAGTTTAACTAGTATGTAATAAGCACAGGATTTAAGTTATCGTCGATAGAGCGTAGCCGACCGACAAATTGCTTTATTAAATTCTGCTTCATCATCTCAGCCGTAAAACCACAGTAAAGCGCCCACTGCTGGACACAGGCCTCCCTCATGAATCTAGAAGTACTGAGGGGTGGTTGCCATACTCATCACTCTAGGCAGGCGGGCTGGTGAGCTTCCGGAGGTATCCTACGACAGATCCTTACTGCACTCACGGGCAAAAGAGGAGACATTCTACTGCCGACACGGCAATAAAACATACTTGCTAAGAGTGAGTGGGTATGTTCCGCATTTTTGTGATCTACCATGACTAGAGATTCAGACCAAAGATTTGTTTCATCTCGGTCAGGTAAGAAAAAGCCAAGATCTGGGACCTCACATCGCTAACAATTCCCAAAAAGTATAAAGCTCTTACTATGGGTACCAAATTATGTAATAATATAAGAGTACATTTATATGTTTGCTCTATAGACCATACAACAAATTGTCTGGCTATAGCAAACTTCAACTCAACTTCAACTCAACAACTTCAATTCAACTCTTTATCTATACCCTGCGAATGCCAGTGGCTGTCGCTGTATAAATCATCTATAAAAGATGTGAAAGGCCAATTAACCTATCCCCTGCGATGAGGTCTTTAATTAAATAAATCTCGAGCTTGGCAACTTGTTCTAAGTATGTTGTTTTATTCTGATTCACAGGTACAGTTATACATTTCACTTTTTGAGACGTCCCCCCACTTCCGCTGCCCCCGCGTGGCCGCGAAACCCACATTCAAAGTCAAGTACAAGAATAAAAGTCGCTGAATCGATACACGTTTTGATAAGGAAAAGTTTAAGTTTGTGGTTTGGTGGGTTATTTCGGTGCTAAATTTTATGGGTACAACTTAACGGCCGTTTCGGAGTCAAGTCCAAAGTCTTTATGAATCGGGACCAAAAGGCTACATAGAAATGTCAAATTGCAAAAGAAAAACAAATCACATTTATATTGAACTAGCGACCCGCCCCGGCTTCATACGGGAGCAATGCTGATACTAAATATACTACAGGATATACTATCGCGGATTTTTTTGTAGATCTTTTTAAGGTGTACAATACTGTAGTATGTACATTATTTTGATCTATCTTGTAAGGTTCAGCCAGCGTTTGCAATGTAAGCGCAAAAAAATGTGTGACCTCACATTAGAAACTTCTAATATTATAAGTGTTTCTCTACTATATTATGCATGTATTATACATTTAAACTTTCCTCTGGAATCACTACATCTATTAAAAAAACCGCATCGAAATCCCTTGCGTAGTTTTAAAGATCTAAGCAAACATAGTGACAGATAGCGGGAAGCGGGAAGTAGGTTATGTATTGATGATGAAGCACATAATAAGTAGAGTAAGTATGAGTATGAGTACATAATTGAATTAAATCGTTTCATTTTATTTTCCAGGCAGGGAAAGAAACGAAAAAGAAACTCTCGTTTCGCTGAGCGTCTTACTGTATTTTGTAAAATCAACACTATTCCGTCAAATAAATGAACACCTGTTGAACGCCCGTTTAAATCTTGATGATGATTTCTTTTAATTTATCATCAATGATAGAAAAATACGCCAATACAAGAATTTGCAGTTAATTTTGATTTAATGAATTTGAACTCTACAACATAGCTTAAGCTTATTATTGAGTACACACATCATTTGAATACCGTTCCGTTGCGGTATAGCCTCCACATAATCCGTACTTTTTGCGGAATCGTTAATAAATAACGCTGGATTACCATAGTCGACTGCCATTAGACGAAATTGACTATCTTTTATTGCTCCACTTATGCGCAATTAAAGAGGATTCCTTAATTTTCTCGTATTATTCAAATAATATTCATGTATACACACTATACTAGTATAACGGACCGTAACGTTTCTATGTAAATAAAAGATCATTTAACTCAGTAATAGACATCTGAATAGTTCGGATTTGGCTCAGCATTTCAGGTAACATCCTTATAATAACGGTGATTATGTTATATGTTGTTAAGGTTTCACTAAATAAATGATTCATTGATTGATTTTATTAATGATATTATTTTCAAAAAGCTCGAATCATATACACTTATATTTCCACAGGGATGCACTAGATAAATCGAAACCGCACACAGTTTTATTGAAGTAATCTTAAGAAGAAGTATTATGTTCTCTATAGTTTTATAAAATGTATAAGCTATAGTATCGTAGGTCCGACTTTCCCTCGGCGGTGGAAAACTGATATTTTGAGGGGCGCGCGCGATGGAGCGTTGCGCTCGAAAGCGTAGAATGTCCGTCGTTAAGTCTGTCTAGTTATTGTTTATCACTGATCGTTTTACGGATTAATTTTAATACTACTTTTGCACCTCATTTTCTTCTGCGAAACTTTAATATAGTATATCAGAAATAATCGAACTACTTTGTAGATAATTATCGTTGAGTCGGTTAGGTTTTGGGTTTGATCCCCGCCGAAGGACAAATGTTTGCTTTTCTGCAGATATTTGTTTGCGGCCTTTTCTATGTTTTATAATTTTAAAAAAAATGTGTGTAGGTGTAAGTAATCTATCAATTATCTAGAACAATCACTGCTTACTTTGTGGCTAGATGGTGCTGTATTTCTAGTATCTTAAATAAATAAAGAGAGATAGAACCAGTTCAGGGAAATGTGGGATTAGCATGATGACGTTGCATTTTTATCATTCAAAATTAAATCTACCGAACGAAATGAGACGTAGCTCAGAAAATAATTTAGGCTTGGCTTGTTAAATTTTGCCCAAGCAACCGCAGTCATTCAATAAAACAAGCTCCGCGGAGCATATCTCGCTATAAATAAGTACGGTTGCTTATTCATAAGTGTAATCATAACGCTATTCGCTAACTGGACTAGCACGTGGCGGGCGGCCTTCGCGCTCCGCCGGCCTAACTGTCCCGTACATCCTTTTGTACTTTATCTCGATTTACTTTACACTTTGAAATTATGTTAATATAGTTTAAAGTTGCAGATATAGTTTTGAATCCATTGGTTTAACCGCACAGTCCAGTTCGTTATGACTCCAGATTCATTTGAATGCTGTGGCTTAAAAATCCTTTCTCTATCCGAACTGTCCCGAAAATCCTTTTGTATTTCATATTGATAGAATTTACATCTTGATATTTCTAAATTTTAAGGTGTACATTCAGAAATTAAGATAATTACACCTTGAATTTATCTAAATTTAATTTTTGCAGCAGATTATTGAATATTACATTGGTTTTGTCAATAGATTTTGCTCGCAACTGTCCAGTTAGTTTGTTCTTACTACCAATTCAAATAATATTTCTGTATCCTTAATTTAACTCATAATCATTTACTCTAACATAGATCCGGCGTTACTTATTTACGGATTCCACAAAAAGTACGGATTATGTGAAGGCTTTACCGAATCACTATAACTTTTCCTACTTCAAACTTAGGTCATACACATTGCACATAAAAAACCTGTGGGTACATTATATAGAACGTGATGTTCAGTAATATTTCCATATCAATAGATTCGTGATATCCTCATCTACGGTATCCATTACCCGTTCCCGTGAGCCTGTAAGCCTTCATACCACGGGCGATAAAGTTAGTGACACACTGAACTGGGATACGCTTACGCAACGCAGTTTTACAGGTCTATATTGAACTCATATTGAGATCTGTTAAATTTATATGTAGTATTGTTTTGTATCGCTCGCATACAACATGTTCTACTATTAAAAAATATATGTACCGAAACCTGATCTGATGAATGGAATGGAAATCCTGTTTAAACTAATTTCACAGGTGGATATCTATACAATCTATACATCGGGAATAATCAAAGGTGACGCGATAAATTTCCGTGTTTTTGCTAATTAAAATCTATTCGTTATTTAGCTTGCTAAGATAATGGCGCATGAGGAAATACCATGCAAACATCACGCATTTCATTATTATCGCGGCTCTACAGATCTCACATGTCGCATTTCACGAGATTCACGTCATCTCAAAACGCGTGCGTGAACAAGGTCAGTGTGGTCCTAGCCGAATGCCGAGAGTCCAAATATCAGAGGGCGTTACCCCGCACCGTTACTTCGGACAAGGACCTGTAGGCCAGTGAGCCCTCCGCCCTTTACAACTATAGTAGTAGAAGTCATGTAGTTTTATTTAAAATTTTGAGTTTAAGGTAAATTTTTGGAGGACGTTTTAAATTTGGATGATATAATGCTGCTGGCTATAAGTTGGTAAAGTGATATAAAGCAGAAGATCTAGAGAAATAACAGGTTAACAAATCAAATCAATAAAAAAATTGAGAGTAGGTACAGAGAGCATTGTCTGTGATATTGCTTGCCATTTGAATGATTAGCTCCTAATGATAAGTAATTGATTATCATAGCGACTTGCAAAATACTTGCAGAAATATCAAAACACGCAGCGTGCGAACGAGAACCAAATTGTAACATCTAAAATTGTCATAAGATTTTATGAACACAGCCTCTCAGCTCTTCAAAGCTCTCAATGAAAACTGGGTCAAGTTTATTGACAAATCAGGACGTTGCCCGTGTTTTGTCCTTGTCTAACGCACGGCTGCATCCCTCTCTCAGGCTCTTGGGACAAAGAGGTTCAGGCGCCGAAAAGATGAGTAATAAGGTTTGGTTATCATCTGATAAAGGGATAATATTTGTATTGTTAAAAAAAGTTTGTTGATAGAGAGCGTCAGCTTTTGAATGAATAATGTTTGTGTGAAGACTTTATCTTGTTTTATTGAAAAGTGTCATCGGTTGAAAAATCCAACAGAAAGTCTTTCAATATTTATTTGTAAAATTATTTTTTATTTCTAGCACTGGCTTGTGAGAACGATTATTTCCCATCAACAAATTGAAACAGGTCTTTCTATAGATGTTTTCTCAGCATCAATCCCATCTGATAACCACGGACAAGCATAATAGCTTCCCATAACCTACACCTTCACATTAACCTACTGAGGATGCGGTGTCGAATGTCGAATTTGATCTGACATCCGGTTTCCGGTCTTATCGATATCCGTTCTTAAGAGGGGCAAATAAAGGGTTACTGATTATAGGATAGTTGTTGAGAAGGTGTGTGAGATTTTTTTCTTGTTTAGGGTAGTAGGAACTGAGAGATTTTTGTCAAACTGCCATAAAATTTAGTTTGTTGAACTGGGTTTAATGAACTGTAAGTATTTTTCAATATTATGCAATTACTGTACACTTTTATTTGATTTTGTCTGTGTTCTTAGGATTTCAGCTTCAGAATAAATGTTTAGGTATTGTCTCTTAATATACAATTAAATATTTATTTCATGCTACAGACGGACAGGCGACAGTAGCGCGTTGAAGTCTTTTATTCGAAGGACCATCGCAAGAAACATGTGACTTGCCTTAAGCGATTGCAAATTTTTAAATATCCCTTAAACACATGCCATAGTTTTATGCATTCACTTTTACGTTCAAAGGTAAATTGTAGTCCCATTTTTGGCTTTTCAATACCATTACAATGTGGCACATGTTGAGGATATAAAGGGTTTTCTCGCGTGTAGCTTTCTCCAGCACAAAGGGACGCGACAGATGTCTTTTGGACCCTTCAATCAATATTTGAATTTTTGGGCCTCAGGTATGTATGAAAAAACTGAACATGTGTGTGGGAATATTGAAAGATGTTTTTATCGATCGTGATGCGGTGTAATTTTGTTTATGAACAATGAGTTATGGCTTTTTGTGGGTGAGGATTTTAAGAACATGTTGAGGGTGTCTCTTAGTTGCTAAGAAAATACATGCTTGAGAAACCTGGCGTAATAGCTGTGATCATGGATCACAGGCGTCGAAGTATCGGGAAACTCAATAAAAAAACGACCGTAAAATATTTTAATATTATGATGAATGTAATCATAATATCAGCCCAGTTAGACTGCACAAGTAGTAAGTATGAATGCTTGAGTTAAACGCTGATTACACTTAAAGGTTTATTATATTACGATAATTGACATAAGTTCGCGGTAAATGATTCCGTCACACGTAATTCGCACTGCTATCATTTTAAGCACTGGGTGCAAGGGCGTGAATGTGCTAATTCACTAAAATTAGACACCTATGCAATGAAATTCTTCGTACACCGCCGGTGGTACTAAGTCTAATATTATAATTGCGAGGGTTTGTGAAGTCCAAGCGACTAAACTCCAAAACTATTTAATTTCCACACAACACATATGGCATCACTAGAGAAGGCAGAATCTGGGAAGATTTTCTAAGAACTACATCGAGTGCAGTAAGAATAAGAGGAAGACCTATGCTGGAAAGCAAAACATTTTTACCGACGCCGACTGATAAAAAAATTGTTTGCCTAATTCATTAATTAAATATTTTATAATTAAAATGTTTTGTAACGTTGTTAGTAAAGGCTATTTTTAATTGAATAGAATGACACATACAAATACAATGCAAAATAATTTATTTGGTACAAATGTTTAAAATAATATTTATATTTCGATTCCAATGGCTCCGAACTAATCTTATGATTGTACTTCGGAGACCAATGGCCTCTCCCCTGATAGAGTAAAGAGATGTTACTTTAATTGTTACAACGCGGCCCTTAATACAACAATTGCAATACCCAAACCCTTCCTAACGAGGACCAGGCACTGAGTCTAGCCCTAGAGCTAGGTACAGCCGCACTCGTTCCTAGAAGCGGATCCAGGTCACAGGAGCGAGGAATGGGGTCTGGGTCCGCCGACCGGTCTAGGCGGGAGCTTTCTCCTCGCGCGAGCGAACTTGGCAATGTGAAACCATGCTCTATGGACGCTATCAATCGCTACAGCTCTTGTTGTATAGACTTGACGGCCCCCGTGGCGCAGTTGGTCTATAGCCAGCTGAGGCGCAGGCTTCCCGGTCCGGGACAAATATTTGTTTTGAAATGCAGATATTTTATTTTTCTCGGGTATTCTTCTATGAACTATAAGTATGTAGATCTTTGTACTGATCATGAGGGGCTGTTGCTTATAAATGTATGATAGATGTAATGATTTAGACTAAGGTACTGCTTATACATATTTTTTTTAATAATAAACTAAAAAAAACACGCTTGGCAGGCGGGTTGGCGAGCGCAATAAGGGATGTTGATAAGCGGAAAGACGCAGCTGCCCATCTTCCCGAGGTATGCCTTTTCAGACTGATTCTTGATTCTTGTGGCAGTGGTTTTACGATGTCGTATTTAATTTTAAATGAATAGTTTAAATTATTTTGTAACTTTCTAAGGTTGGAGAATACTTGAGAAAATGCTTTTATAGCACTAGTTATCATAAAATATTTTCATGTCGTTGAAGGGATTTCCAAAGCAATTATATTCACATAAACGTGACTTCGTTTCCTCTACATTTGCAAACTTACTTGAAAATTTTACTTGTTCTACCTCATTATACCCGATACCTTCTCACACTTAACAAGCAAACGTTACTTATTAAAACAAAACTGCGGGGATAAATAAGGGACCAATTGACAGCCTCGTGGCACTCCAGCAGGCAAAAATAAATTGGTAACTGTTAATCCATAAGAGATTTAACTTTTTTGTAGAAATTTAATAGAATTAAAATACATTTTTACATTGATAATGATGTATGTTTTGGGTTTATCTTGCTTAATAAGGGGTCAGGGCATCATGTCAATACATACGTTTTGCATATAAAATATTTATTTAACAGCTGAAAATAAAAAAGTTTGTGTATCTTTTAATATGTGTTATTGTCTTTAAGAAAAGGTTATACGAGTATAAATAGGATATTACCATAAACTGAGTTAGTAATAAGGAAAATCGTTGCAATTTCACGTCTTGTCCTAAAGCCTCATCGTCATCATCAGTATGTGAATCCTAGCGACCAGCAGCCGCTTTCACCGCGCGTGCGCTGGGCAACGTCCGCGCATGCGTGGTAGACAATCTACCTATCGACTATTCGTAGTACAACTAGTTACTATATTGTATGTCTGTTGTTGGTCTGAGGGAATCATTGTCATCGTCTGAGCGGAAGGACAATGCTGGACAAAGGCCCTGGTCTCATGGATCTTCAAGTACTGATTATGAGTGGTTGTATTAGTAATAATGTTTGCTTGTTATGTGTGAGCGGGAATGAATTGCTGTAATTTTTTTTATTCATGCTGAACGATACCAGCGGTGTACCAATGGATTTTTCTTTCTTGAAAATTGTGTGTGCAGATTTAACAAGTGCTTTAATCGTGAAGGAAAACACCGAGCGGAAACCCGCGGCCTAGCCAGATTCAGACGTATTGACCTGTTGTATCCTCTGACTGATAGCTGCCTTATCCGCAACTACCTCTATATCCCAGGAACTGCAGCGTCCTATACAGCATGAATACCAGTTTCTGATTCTCAAAAAATCATCTGTAATAGATGTGAATGGCCTTAATATCCTCATACTAGTCACAGTTTTTGCAACTTAGAACAGACAAACCCAGTCACTACGTTACCTGACCTTCGTGTAATACTAATTAATGCTGCCGAGAAAACCCTGATGATAAATCACCGAGACGGCTATTGGGGGGACCAGCTCCGAGGCTTGGGGGGTGACGACGCGAGGAAGTGACGTAACAAAGGCAGGCAGAATAACTTGATATTGATGCGATATTGGTAGAATTAGTGTATGCGGATTTTATTCTATTCGGAGAACAAACAGTTTTAAATACTATATATATATATATTTTGCCGTGGGGTGCCGGCAGTAGAATGTTGCCCCTCCTCTCTTGCCTGTGGATGCAGTAAGAGCCTGCTAAGAGCTACCTCCGGAAGATGGGCAGCAGCGTCATTCCGTGTATCAACATCCCATACTGCGCTTGCCAACCCGCCTGCCAAGCGTGGTGAGTATGGCAACTGCCCCTTATGGAGATCCATGAGGGAAGCCTATGTTCAGTAGTGGACATTTTACAGCTGAAATGATGATGATGATTCATATATTATAAACTTACATAATAACTATTTATATGTCCTCGCATGCAGAAGCTAAAATACTGCTACTTGCTTGCGGAGGATAAATGGAACAATAGTTCAGTCTATTGTCATTATAACTTATAAGAACCATTCATCATCATCATCATATCAGCCGTAGGACGTCCACTGCTGGACAAAGGCCTCCCTCATTGATCTCCATGTACTGCGGTTGGATGCTTAATATAAAAACCATTATTGAGCACCTACTTAGTAATCGTTTTATTAATTTAAGTTAAATCCACACCAAGTTGCTTAAATTGAAGTAGTGTTTATAAGAAGGGGGTTTTGAGTTTTATCGAATTTCCAGTATGCAAAATTCTGAATAGGAGTATATGTAACAGAATTTTACGTCTTTTAATGAATAATAAGACATATGTATATTGTTCTCGCAATAAAATAAATCAGTGATCGGTTACGCACTTACATATATCGCTAACTGATTACTTGCTACTCAGTAATTTTATTAATTACACCACCGTTTAAAATATAATTAACATTTAATATTAACATACAAGTTAAATATAAACATTAACGTAACGGTTTGACGACCTCTGTGGCGCGGCGGGCGAAGGTCCGCCTGCAAAGCAAGAGGTTGCGGGTTCGATTACCGCGTCGGAACATATCTCTGTATGATCTTCAGATATTTGTTCAGAGTGTTCTGGATGTTTTCTATATACTATAAAAAATATCAATGTGTGTAGTATACATAAAGTATTAAGTATATCAGTCATCTAGTGCCCATAACACAAGCTCTCTTTAGACTGGGACTAGATGATGCTGTGTAAATTGTCCAGAATTATTTATTTTTAAATTACGCGATTAATACCCGATATTGCAATGTGGTCAAATATACTCAAATCATGGTACTTAAATATCCTGTATATATTGCACATATGTTCACAACCATACTTGTTTCAAAACTTACATAGCAGTTATGAGTTGTAACCACGAAAGTATAAAAATACTAATAACGTAAAATTAACTAAAACTATCAAGATCTTTAAGAAGACATAATCACCAAGCACCAAGATCTCCCGAATCCCGCGATGAGCGTCATCAAAGCCGCCATAAGCAAGCCGGTGTCAAAGAGAAAGCTATCGCGAATCAGCTAAGACTCGTCATCTGCTAACACTCTTGCACTTGACTCTTTGGTCATTGCCGCGCGAGTGAAAGTCGCTAGCCCCACTCCCGCGCCGATATGTGCCAGCGTTTGTAGGTAACGTTGATGGAGAATTGCTTGACATTGCGGATTACTGGTAAATGGTATTGATATCAATAAATAATGCTGGACAATTCAAACAATCATCTAGCCCTAAGCCGAGTGCTATGGGTACTAGATGACTGTTATACTTAATACGTAGACTAAATAGATATAATTATTTTATTATAGATAGAAAAACACCCAGAACACCCTGAACAACTATCTGCAGATCGTACAGAAATTTGTCCCGAGGCGGGAATCGAATCTGCATCCCCATGCTTCGCAGGCGGACCTTCACCCGCTGCGCCACAGGGGTCGTCATATGTTTGACATATGATATGACCATTTTTCAAGAATTTTTCGGAGATATTATCGAATAGTTTAAGAAACTGTAAGCGTGACGTATGACTGCGTTTTGCCATAAGCTTAAAATCCCATTAATATTACCTCTACCTCTATAAAGCCGAAAGTTTGTTTGTATGGAGGTTTGTTACCTCTTCACTCAAAAACTATCCCACCACTATATAAATGTAGGGCTAGACACTATAGATGTAGGTCTGGATTAACATATAGGCTACTTTTTATCCGGGTACAACGCGTGCGTAGCGGCGGGCGGAAGCTAGTTTGTCTTGTCTTGTCTTTTTATTTTATGGCCTTTTGTGTTTGGTTTAACACAATTCCGCCAGTGTCAAGTTAATTTATAAATTCGTAAGTTATTCGGCCAGCCATGTTGGCGGCCATTTTTTCTCGAGAATCGGAAGTTAGTTTAATATTATATTGACTTTTTCCTGTCATTTTTCTGTGACTTTTATTATAAAGCCGAATTTGTTTGGATGGAGGTTTGTTACCTCTTTACGCAAAAACTAGGCTACGGATTGAGCTGAAACTTTGCACATGTATTGATGTTGACCAGGATTAACACGCAGTCAATTATAACTTTATATTTAAAATTTCACCCCTCCTTTCTTACCCTTGGATGCAGTAAGAATCTGCTAAGGGATACCTCCGGAAGATGGGCAGCAGCGTGTTTCCATGTATAAACATCCCGTACTGCGCTCGCCAACCCGCACGTCAAGCGTGGTTAGTATGAATACAACCCCTCATATACAGCACAAAGATCCATGAGGGAGGCTAATATCCAGCAGCGGATGTCTTACGGCGGATATGATGACGATTATGATGTTAAACTTAATTGTAATCATTGATGTGTCAATGTCATGTCTACTATAAATAATAATAAATAAATAATTCTGGACAAATCACACAGCACCTTCTAGCCCCAAGCTAAGCAGCTTGTGTTATGGGTACTAGATGACCGATATACTTAATACGTTATACTACATAGATAGATATTTTTATTATATATAAAAAAACACCCAGAACACCCTGAACAAATATCTGCAGATCGTACAGACATTTGTCCCGAGGCGGAAATCGAACCCGCAACCCCTTGCAGCGCAGGCGGACCTTCGCCCGCTGCGCCACAGAGCTCGTCATCCACTGTTACTCATGTGTTTACTCAGCATAGTTTTTAATTACAATTAAATTCCCATTGATTTTAAGCACAAAAACATTTTTATCAGCAGTCATGTGCTCTTTGGGTTCCATTAGCATCAGTTTCGACACCTGTGATTCAGAACCCATTACCGCAGCGTCACCAGACCTTGCTCTGAGGGTCAGACACTCCTCAATCGATGACGCAGCTCCAAACATAGTGCGAAGTTAGGTATGAACTTAGCACTAAGCACTTTTTTAGCCATTACTGTCCCACTGCTGGGCAAAGGCTTCCATTCCCTCCTTCCACTCCTTGCGACTTGACGCAGCAACAGGTCAAGCTCGTCACGCCATCTCATCCTAAGCACATAGAAAAAAATAGATATCTCGTAGATCTCTATGTACTGATCATGAGAGGGTTGTTGCCATGCTCGCCACGCTTGGCAGGCAGGTTGGCGAGCGCAGTGTCTATGTTTTGTAATTGCAAACTATGGAAATATATGAATGAATTTCTGAATTTCAGTACGGGACGATGATACAAGGAAAGACGCTGTTGCCCATTATCCGGAATTATCCCTTGACAGATTCTAACTGCATCCACGGGCAAGAGAAGAAAGGCCACATTCGACTGCCGGCACCCCACGGCAATGTAATCCGTCTAGTATTAATAAACGAACTTGAATTTGAATGTGACCGTAGCAGCTCTACGAATGGAGCCCTCTACGAATCTCATGTAAACTAGTTAATTTGATATCTAAGTGGAACGCGGTTTATTTTAGCATGACGAGCTGATATTTGGTTCAGATGATGTTCTTGATATGAGTCATTTAGAAGGATTGTTATGAAGCAATGCTGGCCTGTAGGCGGTGTACGGAACCAGCAATGAATGCAGATGTAGGTCAGGTTTTGTATGCAAAATCACAGAGATTCGCTGATAGCTTGATTTGGATAAATGTATGAATACTGAGCGTGTTTTATGAATGAGGAAGATGTTTGTATGAAAGTGGGACGCTACCTCTGGAATACCTTATAACATAATGTGATGGATGACGCTGTTGAAAATAGAATATCCAATGTGTTTGCTGTTACTGGCTTCTATCAGCAGCTTCGCACGTGGTGTGCCCCAATAAAAAGCATATAATGTTAATCCTAATCAATATGTGCAAAGTTCAGCTTGATCTGTTCGGTAGGTTTTGCTTGAATAGGTAACAATCATCCATTTAAACAAATCCCACATTTATAATATCAGTGGGATTCATAATTTCGAGCAGTCTCAGTATAACATAAATCGACGCAAAGCGTCTTTGAAGTTGACTGTCCAATCGAACAAAATCAAGTACGTAGTAGTAGAACCTTTTTTGATTGACTTATCGTTGTTACCAATTAACAGACGCAAATAATTACAACACTTATTAAGGGAGCACGGGGAGGGAAAAGAACCGAGGAAGTTGCGACTCAGATGCTCCCAATTCAGCTTTGTGTATAGGCATTGCCTGTCCAATCATAAGTGTAGTAGAGCCTATGATTGACAGTTCATCGAATCCAAAATGAACTCTAACAATCAATAGACAAGGTTCAGAATCGGGATACTCACCGTGTTCACTGCGAATACCGATCGTCTCCCGTGGTCAAGTCCAAGTCATTATCAACAGTGTCGCTTCACAGCTCCAAGGTACGTCCTACAGACACCTGTCACTTCACAGACCCCTGTCACAGTTTTACTGGCAGTTTGTTCCTATTTGTGTCACAGTGAAATCACAGTTCGAGTTGTCCTGTACCTGTCACAGTGTGGTGTTTCACAGTTCAGCCACTAGTGATACTAGAGGGTTTGACAGTTCAGCTAGTACTGGAGGTGGAAGCCAGAGCTAATGTTCCAGAGTACAGTATATCCAGGAACCAGGGTAAGAGGGGACTGAGAAAATAAGGTTTTATAGTAAGGTAGGGTGTAGTTATGCGGTAAATATTTGAATGTTTGTAATTTACACTTTGAAATTATTTTAGATGACCTGATTATTTATTTACTTAGTCATATCTATATAATTAGTTAAACCAATAAATAGATATATATATTTTAGTTATTTGTTCTAAATAACACGCTTAAATTATTTTATCAATATTTAATTTTGCTAGGCGAATTGTTTGGGTAGTACAAAAGATTTAAACATTTTAAATGTCACTACCAAATAACTCAATGTTTGGCGATAATTTGTTAAATTATCTTATTTAAATTTTTGTTAAAGTAGATTAGGCCTTCGGTTAATGATTCGTGCAAAATGTATGATCGCTCGAGGTAATTAAACAAACTACGTACGTACAGGTGTAATGACCTCATTATTTAAATGGATTCGGTGAACTCGTTTCCATTATCTAGCGAATTGCGATCTTTGCATAATATACGATTAACTTTTAAAATAAAAGAAAATAGGTTAAATTCCAGAGTATGCCCCACAATAGAAAACTATCAATAGAAATGAAAATGTTAGCCTGAAAATAGTGTGTCACGAATTGAGGGCACGTATTTAAATTAATATTTTAAGAGACAAAGAAGTGTAAATATATTGGTGTCGCGATGCGCGGACGGAGGCGCCGTTAAAACTGTAAAAAAACCTGTCGCGCGACCTTCCTATTCTATCAGCCGAAAACTGTCGCGCGTCGCTTAGGAAAACTATTTTCCAAAACAATCCAAGGAAACATGCAGTTAGAAAGCAGAGCTGTTAGAAACCCGGGAATAGAACAGGAGGAAAAGATGTGATTGGCATAAAATAAGAACGAGAAACAAAAAAAAATATTCAATTGAATATTTACATAGAGGGTAAGTTAAGTATATAAGTAAAGAGGCGTCCGACATCCACTGTTCCACTGACACTGTCACGTCACTATTAAATGCCAATTACAACCATTTCCATACACTTGAATTTAGAGCAAGTGTCCTTTTTGTAACGTACACTGTTTATTTTTCCGAATGTTGTGGTGTCACTGTGTTCCTGTGGTGCGATCTTTGGCACTGGCACTGCACTGTACTGTACTTTAGTTCGCGGGACGGGCGCAGGCGCCGCGTGTTGAGGGCAGACTGGCGGCGCGCGCGCACCCCACTCACTTCCCACCAAAAATTTTCTACCACCACTGAGCGGCAGCAAGGCTCAACCGCGGCCCGCAGCGCAACGAGGGACGACGCGCGTCAGACGGCGATGACGTGACAACGCTCTCGTTCTACATTTACTTAAAATCATTGCTCTAGATACCAGTTCGGTAAGGTTGACAGGAGCATACGTTAGTGACGGGATTGTCACCTTAAATCACGATTTTCACATATAAGACACCAGCAATCACGCTTTAAATTTTATTTCTAAAAACACAGGTCTGTTCCTGAAATGAAATACACAAATGGGCAAATCCTGACATTAATCAATTTTGTATAATCATAATTTATATTAATCACTTTACCCTAATTATGGAGTTACGATCGCAGTTAGTAATGCCGGAGGATGTAGGATCGGATACACGCAACGTAGTTTTTGTGTGAACGATCAAACGAGTAAAATGATGCCAATTCCTTACAACGGTCCATTATACAATTATGCCAAGAGATTATTTACTTTGTTATTTTTTTTGACTGCAACAATGTAAAATAACTGTTATATGAATTACGAAGTACGAAGCTAGACACTTTAACAAGTGTCTAGCTTCGCACACATTTAAAGTAGTCAAAGCTGTTTTCATGATCAGTACCTCCTAGACAAATATCAAGATAACTGGTTAACAAGTAACTTAAGTATAAAAACTCAGTCTGACAAACCCGAGTTTTTTTATCTATATTTTTTGTATTTATTTAATAGTACCAATAAAACACAACAGAACCATCACACATAAGAATCACATTTTAATTTGTTCTTCATAAAATAACAAGCTTCTCCTCGCCACTTCGCATGTGTTGTTGTGTAAAGTAACCTGTGTTAATTCTGGTTAGCATCATTTGTTTGAAAAATTTCGGAATTCTGAACCCGTAAGCTTGTTTTTGCGTGAAGATGTAACAAACATCTATACAAACAAACTTTCGGCTTTATAATGTTAGTGAGATGCGATGACAAAGTACCTGCGACACATTTCTCCTCGGGTTGGCCACCGCTGCCTGCTATCTCGCTGCGTGCACGCACACCGGCGCGAGTCGCCCACATCCAACCAGAGGCCTACAGACCTACAAACGCTGCTTTCACTCCCACTCACTTCTAACGCCTTGGTATAAGGCTCATTTTACTTTGCAGCCGTAAAGAGCCTCCTTGTGTTAGTCAGCTGGTAAGTGGGACACGATGGTTTCTTTACGGGCCTCTCGCGTAGCCCTAGCAAGGCCTCGTTTAGGTTAAAACCGATAATGTTAAGGTCATTGCAGGTTTTATAATGAAGTATTCTAATAGGGGTGCCGGCAGTAGAATGTTGCTTACATACCCGATGATATGATAGATGGGCAGCACCGTCTTTCCGTGGTGCGCTCGCCAACCCGCCTCATGATGATGTGATCTTGGAGGGAGACCTATGTCCAGCAGTGGACTTGGACAGGTGTCTTACGGCTGAGATGATTATAATAGCCGCCTAAGCTGAGAGGATCGTATAGTGGCTGGGCCAGCCTTAGTCGTCCAGCAATGTCTCAGACTCAGAAGAGCAGGAATACCAGTTGCTGCCGCTGCATAAATCACTTACAATAGACGTGAGAGTCATACAAATTAAATCCTGTATCTAATATAACTGCCGCGGGGTGCCGGCAATAGAATGTTACCCCTCATCTAATGCCCGTGGATGCAGTGAGATCCTGCTAAGGGATACCTCCGGAAGATGGGCAGCAGCGTCTTTCTCTGATACACAGTGATAACTCATGGCAGACACACAGAAACGCTAGGTGTGTAGTAATGGCTCTATCTTTGCTGTGTGTCTACCATGAGTTGTCACTGATAGATCTTCTGCCGTTACTAAGTAGTAATAGTACGTTACCATGACATCTGTCAGATTTGTTACTCATGCTACCAAATTCTAAGCAAATGAAGCCCAAATTACAGTCGCTGTAGTATAGTTTACTGCGTATTTTAGTATTAAACAATTCGCCAGAGGCGCTGTACAGGTTTAAATACATTTTTTTTAACTACAGTCGCTAGCGAGTATAGATTGTGAAAAGGCATGGTAGAACCTACAGGTTAATAATACACGCATGATCTGCGTCGTCGTCAGTGGAATAATTTCCTAGAAGAGCTGCTAAACTGATACCAACTCATGCATTCCGAATACCAAAGGCTAATAAAGTGTTTTATCTGTTTATAAAAATGAGACTGTTTATAAGAATGACGCTTTTTGACCTAAATGTTATTAACCTGTTTTGAAGTCAATTTTAGCACTTTTTATTACTAAAATTATTATTATAAGCCATTTGGGCCCCACTGCTGGACAAAGACCTCCCCCAATTCCCTCCATATACCCCGATCCTGAGCGGCTTCCCTCCAGTGTGTATTATATTATCTGTGCCCCAGTCAACGATGCACTGATCGAGTTCGTCCCGCCATCTACGCTTCGCTCTGCCGCGTCGCCTCCCGCCGCGTCAGGCCGCCACTCGGTGACTACGAGTACCTTTGCCCACAGTCATCATCATCATCATTTCAGCCGTAGGACGTCCACTGCTGGACAAAGGCCTCCCTCATTGATCTCCAAGTACTGCGGTTGGAAGCCGTCTGCATCCACCGCCGACCAGCGGTTCTCACCAAGTCGTCTGCCCATCTTGTAGGTGGACGTCCTACGCTGCGCTGGCCGATCCGTGGCCTCCATTCGAGAACTTTGCGGCCCCATCGGCCATCTGTTCTGCGCGCTATATGGCCTGCCCATTGCCACTTCAACGTGCTAATCCGTTTGGCTATGTCGGTGACCCGAGTTCTTCTACGTATCTCCTCATTTCTGATTCGATCCCGTAGTGAAACCCCGAGCATAGCCCTCTCCATAGCTCGTTGAGCGACTCTGAGCTGCCCACGTATTACTAAAATACTTGAGATTATTTATTATGTTGAATGTTTTTGGTATCATTTAATCAACTCGACTGCCTCCGTGGCTCAGTTCGTCTTATTAGTGGTACGCAGGAGGAAGCGGGTTCGATGCCCGCCACGGGACAAATGTTTGTAATAGTTCTGCAGATATTTGCCCCGGGTCTGGGTATTTTTCTATGTGCGATAAGTACGTATTTACAAAAAAAAAATATGTAGTATATCAGTCCTCTGGTTTCCATAGTACATTTATGTTATTTATCATAATTATTTTCATAAATTATTATATGCAATATTTACGAGATATTTACAATGATTTAATTTTTTTTGAGTGTCCCGATATTTCGAAGCAAGTTCCATACGCCATTATCACGGATAAACTGAAGAAGTGAACTGAAAAATAAACTGAGTTAATTATTGCATATAAACTTCACATAAGTGCACATAAGTAAACTCAATGATTATACAAGACTTAATGCCAACTACTAGCTGCTTTAAAAGATACTTTTCGTGAATATTTTTTTAAACAGAACAGGCTAAATAATATTCGTGAAGAGGCACTATAAAAACAGTTATTAATTAAAATGAGTGAGCTCTCATTACGATGGAGTATAATAGTCGGGCGCGCCGGTGCGGTACCGTTGGCGAGGTACATTTTTAATTAGAACTAGATGTGAAGTTTTATTAATTTAATTTTATACAAAATATAATATTATAAAGAGGAAAAATTTGTATTTGGTATGTATGTAACGAATAAAATCAGAAACTACTGTACTGATGACATACCTTGAGTAACTTAGGCTTTAAATTATTCCCGTATTCCCACAGGAACTGGAACTGAGTGCGGCTAGTACAAAATATAATTAAAAGCTTTGATAGCTAATCCATTTTAAACGAATTAGTTAGAGAGTATTAGCCACATAACATACAAGTTACAAAATATACTACAACGAATAAAGTATTCATGATTGGTTTGTATATTTTTACCTTTTAAATGTGTTTGCTGTGTATTATTGTATTGATTTTCTTATTTAAGTTGGAAATAAAAACATTAAGTTGATGTTTTTTTTAAGAAACACAAAAATACAAGTTATATTTTAATCACTATCATCATCATGTTGCTGCTCTTATCCTATGCTAAGTGAGTTCAACACGTTTTCAAAGTTTCCTGCAAGCTTCTTTCCTGTTCCAATCTCCTCTCCCAATAGTCATCTCCTCAGATACTCCTTTTCTTTCTAATTTAATTTATCTTCAAGTGGAAGATAGACTATATGAATAATATGAGAAATAATGCATGGAACTTAATTTATATTCCTAATATTTAATTCACAATATTAAGGCTATATACATTTTCAAGCCTTAATAGACACAAGTCTTATTTCCCCAAGCGTACAGTTGTGCCTTAACAGACTCGTCCATTCGGAATCGAGTTATGATAATTCCGTCCCTAATTGCTCTCCGCTAATTACCTATGTCAAAATTCGTGCTGAAACTGATGCCTGTTCCCGCCGATACCACAGAGCTATGAACGGTATTCTTTTGTTAAATTCATAATAGATCACTTCATCAAAATCTAATTTTGAAAAAAAGGAACTAATTTAATATTATTCTTTTAGACCTCAAAAGATTAAAAACGCAGCTTTACACTTAAAAACGCTTAGTTCCTTATGTAATAGATCACATCATCAGAATCACGTTTTGAAAAAAATCGGCCAAATGTGAGTCAGTCTCGCGCACGAAGGGTTTCGTACCATTATTTACGAAAGTATATATTCGAACTCCTAAAGAGTTTTCTATATCGGTCTATAAACGACGGAGTTCTGAAGTACAAATAAAGATTAAAAAAAAATACACTTTCGATGATTTCCAAAATCTATGCAAATAAGAAAAATTGTTATATTTTTCCAGTAATTTTTACATATAATTCTATTAGCAATAAAAATTTCAGAGGTTTATCTTCGCAAATTTTGGATATAAGGGGGGAACGCTATTTTTTCCAACGTTTTAGTAAATAAGTCGAAAACTATACGGCTTAAAGCAAAATTAAAAACTGTTTATCAATGTGCAAATGTGCCTTTTATAGAGGTATAAATGATGCTTGAGATCTTTATTATTATTTCCCTTCAAGATTACAAATCACTTGCGAGAAACTTAACATATACCCCTAATGATTTAGTCACTTTATTTAAAATATTTGAGACCCCCTTGCTATCATAATAATGTTTTTTAACATTTTTTTATATTCCATATTAGTGAAAAAGCGTTATGTTATACCATTTCAAATTTCAAGTCTACGATAGCATCAGTAATTCTCATGATATCTGTATTTGTGACAGACAGACAGACAAAGTGATCCATAAGGGTTTTCTTTACCATTTTGGTCCGAAACCCTAAAATACGACTTGAGAACCTTCTTCTTAAGGTCGGTTAAAACTGTCAACGCTTTAGTTGGTCATGAGGGAGGCCTTTGTCCAGCAGTGGACCTCTACGGCTAGAATGATGACGATGATGATTGGCACCACATTATTGCCTTCAATCACTATCAGTATAAGCGACATTCAAATCTTTAAAGATTATCGGATTCAAAACCTAGAAAACTACATAGCTTTGTAGTTCTGCACTCCTGGTACAGGTGTTATGTACAAAGTAAGAAAAACATTTTAAGAAATCAAGTTCGTGAAGGTTTGTATGATTTGAAATCGTAATTTAATTTCATTCTTGTGTTTTCATCAAACAAAATTTTTAACTTTTCTATGTTAATATGGTCGCCGGGTACTTTTATATACGAATTTCATTATAGACTGTACCAACATATTTTGCGATGAAGCGGTGATCATTAACTTGTGGATGCCGTGGAAATAAGCCAATTTCATCGACTAGTTTTTTCGTTGTCTCTATTAGTACAAAGCATGAATAAATATCTCATGTGATTATGATGTGATGTGTATAAATTAATGGTCTTTCAAAAACAATTCCTTACCAGCCTAAAACATATGACTGTTTTAGGCTGGTAAGGAATTGTTTCTCAACAGCTCCCATAAAACAAAAGGGATTTTTTTACCGTCTTTTGTTCGATATTAATTACTGCCACAGGTAGACGTTTGAAATATTAACACAATATTACACGGTGGTACGGAACCCTTCTTACGCGAGTCCACTCGCACTTGGCCGATTTTTTTACCTGTGTGACGGCATGAGCTTGCAACCAACTTGTACCGAATAGCCGAATAGTAGAAGAGTAATTTTTATTTAACCTCGGTTATCCCATTGCTGGGCAAAGGTCTTGCAACCACCCCAATACTCTGCTTAGTTAATACTAAGCAAATTATGGGGATGATAGAAGGAAATTTTCTTTTTTTTCTGTTTTTCAATTATTGACTATTCAGATACGGTAGCTGACTAACGCAGTAATACTAAATCGTGTGGTAAGGAGTAAAACACAGGAATAACCTCTTGCTGTGGGGTGCCGGCAGTAGAATGTTAGGTCTTGCGCGTTGATACAGTAAGAATCTGCCAAGGGATACCTCCGGCAGATGGGCAGCAGCGTCTTTCCGTCTGTAACATCCTGTACTGCGCTCGCCAACCCAGGCAGGCACCAAGCGTGATAAGTATAGCAACAATCCCTCATGATCAGTACTTAGTGTCAATTAAGTCTTTGTCCAGCAGTGGGGTGCCAGCAGTAGAATATTACCCCTCCTATCATACCCATGGATGCAGTAAGAACCTGGCAAGAGATACCCCCGGAAGATGGGCAACAGCGTCTTTCCGGGTATCGACATCCCGTACTGCGCTCACCATCCCGCCTGCCAAGCGTGGTGAGTATGGCAACTACACCTGTGCGGCCTGTGTTCAGTAGTGGACGTTTTACGGCTGAGATGGTGATGAAGAATGCAGTAGTAATCATGAGTTGTGATCGCGTAAACTTAAAAGTTACCTTCAGCACATTATATAGTCTAAGAGCTCTGTGGCACGAACGACTGGTATTGTCTCCCACAGCCCTGACATTGGCTGGTCATTACCAAGGTGGAAACCACTTGTGGACGATAAGTGCTCGCATAGTGACAGCAAATCGGCTCGCAGTCTTCTTGAAGGCTTGCTTCAGCATTTTTATAACCTATTGTTTTGATATGCCCTTCGTAACCCTTAGCAGAAAGAGCCTGCTAAGGGTTACGAAAGATGGACAGCAGCGTCTTTCCGTGTACATCCCGTGCTGCGCTCGCCAACCCCGCCTGCCAAGCGTGGTGAGTATGGCAACTATCCCTTATGGAGATCCATGAGAGAGGCCTGTGTGTAAACGTTTTACGGCTAAAATTGCGATAATGGTGAATGATCTATTTATTTTCCGGAGTCGGTCACGTGTCCGCGGCCGCGCCGCGCCGGCCTCGCGACGGCCGCTTGTGTTTGGCGGAGGTAATGACACGCGGCGGCACACTGACCCCGAATCGACTTATTGTGCTTCATATCATAGAGCTACGTCACCGCTTCAGCTACGGTAGTTTGCAACTAGTGTCTAGCGTGGTGAATATGGCAATAGCCGCTCATGATCAGTACTCGGCTATGAGGGAGGCCTTTGTCCAGCAGTGGACGTCCTACGGCTGAGGAGATGATGATAATTTCAAGATGATGATGGGACGGAATCTGCTCCAACTCCGTCAAACGTAACATAAGACAAAATTAAATTCTTAAATGATGACTATAACGACCGAGTTAGGTTCTTCTGTTCACTTCTTTTCCTAACTCGCGTGTCATCTGAAGTGAACAGATTCAATTATGTGCTTTATTCTATTTATTTGTGTTGTTTTATTTTGTAATTTGTGACGCGTCAATAAGGTCCATGCGGCTGCACTGAATAAAGTATTTTTTGATTCTTGATTCTTGATTCTTCTTCTTCTCTAATTTAGCGGCGGCACACTGATCCCAAATCACTTTATTGTGATTCATATTATTTCCACTACGTCACTGCTTCAGTTACGGTAGGTTCACCTCAAGTAGTAAAACATACTCGGACATTTTACAGTTTTTTGTTAATATACATCGCCCCACTGCTTGGAAAAGTGCTCTCTTCTTCCTCCACTATTCAATGCTTATTCTAATCATGTAGGCTCAAATCCATCTAGGTCGTCGTAATTGTTATAAATATAGGTATTTTCCGTCCATACAAGCCTTCCTTATTTGTTTTATAAAAAAAAAAATTCGGATCACAAAATACATACATCCCATACTATTATTATTAGTAAACTAATAACATTAAAACTAAAGAAGCCTGCACAATAATTCCACAGCATTAAAAAACAACTTAACACCAGACCAGGCAAGTAATTAAGATCATTCACAAACTCATTCACACTATACTTTCCAATCAATCAAACCATTCACTGATCGCCGATCAAATTGAACGTTACAAAGCAAATAAAAACCAGTACGTATTCATACGTTGTTAATGAGATGAGTGATGTTTCACTCACTGTAAACTCTAAGGCTGCGTCCCTAGTAGGCAAACTGTTAGCCGCCGCCAGAGTGAGCCGCAAATTTGTAGTGAACTGAACTCACTACCGCCGGCGAACTACCATATCGCCGCGCCGCCGCCGACTGGAATCGGTTTTGCTATCAGTCAGCCGCTCACTGAGCCAGTCAGCGCACGTAACGCTGCAAACTGCGTAGAGTGAGCGCAAAACTAGCAAACTGTGGACACTCCATTTCAAATATATGGAAGGGCGTACTAAACCGATACGCCGCTAACTCAGTTTGCCGACTAGGGTCGCAGCCTAACTCTTAATAACTCATTGGCAACGTGTGCGAGCCTGTCTGTCTGGCAATGAGGGCGAGGAAATTACCTATTCATACGTATACCTATCGTTTTTAGGGTTCCGGACCAAAATGGTAAAAAGGAACCCTTATAGAATCACTCTGTCTGTCTGTCTGTCTGTCTGTCTGTCTGTCACAGATGGATATCTCGAGAACTACTGATGCTAGCGACTTGCAATTTAAAATAGTAAAAGACAACAGTTTTTTACTAATATAGCATATATAAAAATGTTAAAAATATATTCTTATTTTGATTGCAGGGGGGCGGATAGGGGATCTCAAAAATTTTAAGTGAAGTTACTAGGCCGTGTGGGGTATCATATGAAAGGTATTCCTTTGCACATTAATAAACAGTTTTTAGTTTTCCTTTAAGCCGTATTGTTTTTGAATTATTTACAAAAATGTCGAAAAAACGACCGTTCCCCCCCCCTTATCTCCGAAGTTTGCAGAGATAAACCCGTGATACTTTTATAGCTCATAGAAGTGTATGTAAACTTAATAGGAAAATTGTAGCATACTCTCTAATTTGCATAGTTTTTTAGACAAGGGGGGTTGAAGGGGGGTTTTCAAAAATTTTGTAAAGTAAATAGGTGATGTGGGGTATCATATGAAAGGTATTCATTTGCACATTAATAAACAGTTTTTAGTTTTCCTTTAAGCCGTATTGTTTTTGAATTATTTACAAAAATGTCGAAAAAACGACCGTTCCCCCCCCCCCTTATCTCCGAAGTTTGCAGAGATAAACCCGTGATACTTTTATAGCTCATAGAAGTGTATGTAAACTTAATAGGAAAATTGTAGCATACTCTCTAATTTGCATAGTTTTTTAGACAAGGGGGGTTGAAGGGGGGTTTTCAAAAATTTTGTAAAGTAAATAGGTGATGTGGGGTATCATATGAAAGGTATTCATTTGCACATTAATAAACAGTATTTAGTTTTCCTTTAAACCGTATTATTTTTGAGTTTACAAAAATGTTGAAAAATTGACCGTTCCCCCCCCCCCTTATCTCCGAAGTTTGCAGAGATAAACCCGCGATACTTTTATAGCTAATAGAAGTGTATGTAAACTTCATAGGAAAATTATAGCGAACTCTCTAATTTGCATAGTTTTTTAGACAATGGGGGTGGAAGGGGTGTTTTCAAATTTTTTGGAAAGTTACTAGGTTATGTGGGGTATCATATGAAAGGTATTCATTTGCACATTAATAAACAGTTTTTAGTTTTCCTTTAAATTGTATAGTTTTTGAGTTATTTACAAAAATGTTGAAAAAAATAGCGTTCCCCCCCCCTTATCTCCGAAGTTTGCGGAGATAAACCTTTGAAACTTTTATTACTATTAGAAGTGTATGTAAAGATTAGAGGAAATTTATTACAATCTCTCTACATAGCATACTTTTTTAGAAATCATCGAAAGTGTAAGAAATCTACATAAGTTCCGCTATCAGACAAGAGATGGCGCTGTCAAGGTTCTCCAACAAATATAAAAACGCCTTTGTCATAAATTATATTGTATGATGGCACGGAACCCTCGGTGCGCGAGTCCGACTCGCTCTTGTCCGGTTTTATTTATAAGGTATTCGGTATATGATGTATCATTGCTCACATTGCTCACAGAAGCGGTGATTATTGCGATGATATAGGTTTTCCCCACGGGTTTCATAAAATGGATTCTTGAAGGCTTAACGAAATGGTAAAAAGATCGTAAGTATGAGTTACAGTGTTAAATTAAACCTTAATGTTAAAATTCTTCCCTGAGCAGGTATTTCGGTGCCCGCAACCTTTGTTAAATGAATTCCTGAAGTTTTGGATAAAATTTACGAAATGATACAAAGAACTTTAGCGACAGTTACAGTGTTAAAATTAAATCCGAACTTTTCTTCCTTAATTCTGCAGATATATTCAGGGTGTTTTGGACGTTTTTCTATATATTATTATTATTATTAGCCATTATTGCCCCACTGCTGGGCAAAGGCCTAATACGAAATGATAATAATATGTTAATGCCCCAATGTCGCTTGCCATATATCACCTCAACATACTTTCAGACAATGACGTAGACATATTTTACCACAACCTGCCCAAACTTATGGAAATGGCACAGGTCGTAATTTAAACAAAATGTTTGTAAAAATACTAACTTTTGCATGTAACATCGCCTTAGGTTAACCTGTTAAGATGTTAAAATTGCTGTAAATAAATAAATAAATAAAATAAATATTTTTTTCTATACAATAATAAACAAAAAATCTTTCAATGATGTATTAAGTATATCAGTCATCTAACAGCCATAACACAAGCTCTGCTTAGCTTGGGGCTAGAAGGTACTGTGTGAATTGTCCAGCATTATTTGTTATTTTATTTTATCATTAAGATCAACAGGTTACCTCTACTCAAAATCTTTATTTTATTTTTATTTTATTTATTTGAACAAAATCCACAGTCCTTAATCTACATTATCCTAAATTATTTATCTTATTCCCTTTTTATTATATCCCAAGTGTGTCCCCAAAATTTGGCAAAGGCTTAAAACATTGCACAATACAGCATCACCGCGGCGCGGCGGCTGACCCAGATCCGCCTGTAACGGTTACTAAGTGGGCCAGAAGAACAGTTTTTGGCGAACTTTGCCGAAACTTTGCCGAATTTAGCCGAAAATTCGCAAGGAATGCCGGTCCATCGTGCTCGCTTGTTTATTTTTGTCATTAAACTAGTTTTTGTCTGTGGTTTGACCTATTTTAGCGTCACGTAGGTTTTTTAGTCGTGATGGAGCTGTTTGAAACAAGAGCTTTATATTGTAACTGTTTACGTTATTTGATTCGCACCTTGATTCACGCTCACTGGACGGTGACTTGTTTATTCTTTGTGTTAGTTTTGACAATAGCTGCTCGGAATTATCTGTTTCGATAGTATCTTGCGAGACACGATACTTATCCTCTATTCAAAAGACTTCAACGCGCTTCTTCTGATTTGTGTCGTATTAATTGCGATTTGTAGCGGTTCTTCATATTACAAAGTCAATGCGTGTTTATTCAGTAGAGCAAAGAGCAATAATCAATTTACAACAGAAAAAAAACATTTAAATTGAATAAAGTACGTACACATTTGAATTTGTTCGCTTCAGAAAACTGAGAATGTATGAGGTATCTTCTTTGCTTCTTTCCCTCAACTGAAAAAAGTATCTGAAGCAAAAGAATTCAATTATGTGTGTTATTTAATTTACAGATGTATTATGTTCTGTATTAAATTGACTTTATTAATTTTAATTTATTTCTCATCCTATTCAAATTACTAAAAGTAAATCATCATTGCCGTGGGGTGCCGGCAGTAGAATGTTGCCCCTCCTCTCTTGCCCGTGGATGCAGTAAGAGCCTGCTAAGAGCTACCTCCGGAAGATGGGCAGCAGCGTCATTCCGTGTATCAACATCCCATATTGCGCTCGCCAACCCGCCTGCCAAGCGTGGTGAGTATGGCAACTGCCCCTTATGGAGATCCATAAGGGAGGCATGTGTCCAGTAGTGGACGTTTTACGGCTGAAATGAATGAATGAATGAAAAATCATCATTACCTCAGCCGCAGATCGTCCGCTGCTGGACATTTACCTCCATTGTGGATCTCCAAGTACTGATTATGAGAAGGTTGTTGTCATACTCACCACGCTTGGCAGAGGGTAGGTGAGCGCAGTACATTGAAAGACCCATTTTCAGGAAGTATCCTTTGCCAGATTCTTACTGCATCCATGCCAATGAGGGAGATAACATTCTACTGCCGGCACCCCACAGCAAAAGTAAGCAAAGTCTATTAAGTACGGCATGAATCAATCATCAGTCACATGAAGTCAAGTCCGATATTAAATATGCGAGGTGTGAATAGTTGAGGCACGGTGACCTCATCCGATCATAAATACTTTAACTAACCTTAGGCCTCTTTTTGTGGTCGGCACAAATCAGACATTTACATCGACCACTTGTTACTTGTGTCTCGTTTACTTGCCGCCGATAAGCCGGCAAGTCTGTTAACGTGTATGGAAGGTGCTTAACATATTTTGGTTAAATAGCATTGCATTCTATGATATATGATCACATTTATGGGGTACGGTGTCTAAAGATATAAATAAAAGGCATTTTAACACAGAACTGTTTACCTAGAATGGTACGAAGCGTTTATTACGCGTACTACGCTCACTACATAACGTACAAAAGTGGTACAGGTATACCTTACTTACCCACCTAACAAAAATTTTACCTGCATCAAAACCGAAACTAAAAAGTGAAGTTCAAGCATCTATATGAATGGATATGTTTCATATCGGGCAATAAGAAGTTATATTTTGGTCACTAAACTTAAGAAAGTTGCGGAGCCCCATATTTTACTTAGTTTTACTATAAATGGGAAAGTTCTAACTCACCTCAGCTGTAGGATTGCTATCCATGTCCACTGCTGGACATGATCCTCATGGATCTTCAAGATCTTGAGGGGGTTGTTCCCATACTTGACACGATTGGTAGGCGCAGTACGAAAAGACGCTGCTGCCCCTCTTCCGGAGGTCACCCTTGGAAAATTCTTATTGCATCCACGAGCAGAGAGTAAAGGCAACATTCTACAGCCGATACCCCACGGCTTGTGTCAAAATCTAACTTAATCATAGGATCACGCGGAAAGTGCCGAACTCGATAGACTAACCAACTCCAGGAGAAGAATGCCAGATTATACGATGTGATCCATCTGGCCACTAATAGAACTCGTTGGAGGCTGTCCACACATTCACCAACATACAGTGATCACGATCTTCAGACATGAAGAGCCGACCACAGATACTAAATCAGATTGCGGCTATAATTGCAGAGAATCCAGTTGACATAAACAAACATGCAAGCTGTATCCAACAGTGTCACGCATCTAAGCGAGTGCTGTGTTATTATAAAGTAGGCTTCATTCTATACCATCTGGTTGGAAATAACCGGAACTAAGTCAAGCACGGAGGCGTACCATCATATTTGGTTATCTATTAGCAAATATGATGGTATGAACGTTGGGCAACAAACATTGTAGTAGCGTTACAGACGTTTTGCATGGTGGTGTATATTTTTTTAGTTTACTCAAACATATTGACAGATATTTATTGAGAATTGGAAAACCGTATCACTTATTTGAGCTACGACTTCCCCAAAACTAAACACACTAGTTTAACAGTTATAGTTTTCTTGAAAAGTTCATGGTTAATACTACATTCAAAATTTTTTTCATATTTGTGAAGCCTCGAACGGACACTCGAAATCAATGTTTAAATCTATATATTTCGCAAACGGTACCCTAAATCGAAAAATTGTCTTTGCAACCCTTAAATAGTTTTCAAATACCTTTTCAATTATATCACACACGATGGGAAAGTAAAAAATAACATCCCCATCTTACGTGTATGGGAGGATAGGGAGGTACCCCAAATTAGTAATTTTTTAGCATGTTTTTATACTTAGAGTAATTATTTCATATGTCCATGCAAAATGACAGCTTTCTAGGACTAATAGTTGCTTCGTAAAGCCGCAGACATAGCGACAAAGCGAGACTATGAAAGTTCCACGTTCTTAAATTCTTTATGGTACACAAAAGGAAAACATACAAACAAAACAGGATACATAAAGGTGATGTACAAAGGCGAGCTTAACCCTGAAAGAGTTTTCTTACAGCAAACCTTGTACCACGTTGTACTACGAAATCCTAAAGAAATTGGTGACGTGCTTAGTGAACGTGATCACCGCAATATTGCAATTATCATAGGTAGAGGTTACCTTAACATTAAATGAGCTGATTTGGTGTTTCCTTCGGCTTGTCTCGTCAATTAGTAGCATAAAAAAAAGATTCTTCTCACGCCTCGCGCGCTGTACTGTGTTGTCCCTCCGCGCTACAGGTTCGTAAGTAGGTTTCGCGGGTGATTTGGTGTTTTTCCCACTGGAGGCCATCTGTGGACTCGTAAAAGTGATATATGCTCTTTCTCGCCGAACACTGCCGCTTGTTACTGCTGAACAGGTTGGACTCAACAATACCCATTGTTGATTGACGTTTATGAGATGGTAATGATGATCGAAGATGATTCTCTAGTTAGTAGAATTATAAAGTGTATAGTTTTATGAAAACCGCCGTCATATACATATGAAATTATAAAGTGTATAGTTTTATGAACACCGCCGTCATATATCTGATTAGCTCTGTGGATTAACGTTGAATCAGCATATTGTTCATAGACATTTTAGATATAATGTAAGCTAGTGTTCTGATATATAGGTATACTATACTATTGTCGTAGCTTTATATTTATATGTGTTAACTTAAGTAATCAAAGTGTCAATTTATATATTATCTAGACTTTATATTATTATAGATAATTTGTACAACGTCAGCAATTGGTATGCATGCTGTATGGAACGCTGCAGTACCTTGGATTGATTAGGCTTGCCCTATACCATCATTTTGACGAGCTCTGTGGCGCAGCGGGCGAAAGTCCGCCTGCGACGCAAGGGGTTGCGGGTTCGATTCCCGCCTCGGGACAAATGTTTGTACGATCTGCAGATATTTGTTCAGGGTGTTCTGGGTGTTTTTCTATATGTAATAAAAATATCTATCTATGTAGTATAATGTATTAAGTATATCAGTCATAAAGTACCCATAACACAAGATCTGCTTAGCTTGGGGCTAGATGATGCTGTGTGATGTGTTATTTATTTATTTACTTATTTTATCAACTCAGCTTAGCCAGCTATTAGTCAGTGGATAAACAGGTCAATTCTGAAGCTAAAAAAGCCGCGGCTTTTTTTCACGATGTTTCCTTAACCGTTCAAGCTCGTGTTAAAAGTGCACATATGTACATTAAGTTTAATTCACGGAGCACATTTTGCCAACAGTGACTTGGTTAACAAGTTATAAACTTGTATTGGTAGTTTGAATGGTGTTTTTTATTCATTACTTCCTAAAAAAAATGTTTTCTTTAATATTATTGTATCCAAAAAAACACAATTGTTTTTGTGTGGTTACTCACACTCGTCGAATTTTGTTTACATTAAAGGCTAACTGAATTAGGTATTTATTTAGATAAATAAAAAACATACAACAAAAGAGTTCAAATTACGTACGTAACATATCACCTACCAAGCAAAAACACATGGTCAATGAAGTTAACGCTAAAAGTGTTTATCCGATTAAATTACAGATTTAGTTAATTTGCCAAGCTCCTAACCTAACACGGTTGCGTTGGCGATTGGGTAGCTATATTTCATAGAAAATACTTAGAGAGGAATAAAGACATTTTTAAATCTTATTTTTACTTCATTCTCCTACTAATGAATCAGCATAGGTGGCCCTTCAATTCTTACTCCGCTTTCCGCCAAAATATTGTTGTATTCTCGACAACCGTAGCTAAATGGTAAAGAGACAGGGCAATTACGTTTATGGCTTTTCACCGGCTTTTATAGAGACCAGTCCGGTGTCCATGTTTATGGCGATTTTTTGTCCAACTTTACGACGTGTGAGAGCGCTGGTCTGACAATGACATGGCCACCGATGCTTTGTGAGTTTACCGATAGTTCTGATGCAGGGAACATTGAGAACAGTTTAGTGAGATAAGATACCCCGGTTGAACTGAGCTTGGAAAAGTTTTCCAATTATTTTTAACTTTATAAACTGTTTTTTTCCAAGCACTTTTGTGTAGTTACAATTTTTGTTTTCTATGGAACGCTGAACATTTTACGTACTTAGTAAAACACTCTCTGACATCGAGCTCTTAAAATAAAAATCACTTAAATAAGATTTCTGATGCCTCTATTGATAACTTCCTTGTACATACACGTATGTATAATGTACACTCGAAAAAACATACATTACGGAATTGTTTACGATTTTATAATAAAATTCCGAAATAAATTTTAGAGTTGGGAGAAAAGCAGTAAAAAAAATATTAAGGCCGCTTTAACACACACAAACAAATGATAAAAACGTGTGACCCATGTCCTTTTCTGCGCTAGAGAATGCAAGTAGTTTTGATTTGTTTACATAGATTTATGACATGTATTAGTATATTTTATTATTAAGGCCTATTTACAGCCACATATAATTATTATTAAATTTTGGTAGATATCATTTTGACATGGCAGCACTTTTATCCAGTTTGACATTTACTGTATTTACATTACATTAGGTACTTTGTATTGTTTCGTGTATCGTAGTATCTGCATCCATATAATGCAAGCTGTTATTTTAAGGCTAAATAGTGCTATGGGTCATGTCTAGAACTTTTTTTTATTTATTTGGTAAGGTTACTAATGTTGAGGCGTTTTAAATGATATTTGGTATTCTATGATACTAGCCTCATTGCATCGATACTTGGAATGAAATTTGCTCCAACTACGAAACACCTAAACGATTTAACTATAAAAAATAACTATGTTTTCTAATCGATTCTTACAACAGTGCTTAAAACAGGGAAGCGAACAGATTCATTATTGTGCCTTATTTTGCTGTTAACATAAGATTGAATATGTTTTTTTGTTGTAAGTTGGCGTGTCTATGTTTTGTAATTAATAACTATGGAAATAAATGAACAATTTTCTGAATCAAATCATTCGCGAGTTTTAATAACAGAGTCAACAGTGTACCAGCCGTCTTAGAGCAGTGAAACTTCGATAGATCAATAGCTTGCGGCACTGATGCCTCAATCGAGTTTGTTTTCTGTTTATTGCACCTGCAGTTGGGGCCGTGACGGACACCGCTGCATTGTCCCTCTCTTTTGGTTTGTCCACAAAGACTTTAAGACTTTGACGCGACACCGCTAGTCTGCTACCAATTCCTTTGGCAATTATGCTTAAAAAAACTTTACGGGCACAGATCGTCCTTCAAATATTCTAACCAGCCAGATACTCCCACCGCTGTCGAAGGTGACTAGATCGTCGCTCCAGTGCTTTCATCATCATCATTTCAGACGTGAAACGTCTACTATTAAACACAGGCCTCCCTCATGGATCTGTATCCCAAAAGGTAGGTAGTGTTCTGTATGATTATTGAGGACGGACAACTAAAACACAGGTGTACCTTGATCACTGGCTAGCAATGCACTGCCGTTTATTGTACGACCGGCAGGTGGCGGGACGCAGCCACACACATACCTACCAATCCTCCCTCTAGTACAATAAAGTCTTAATTAAATCTAGAAATACTTCTTAAAATTAATGAAGGGACGTGGACGTAACAATCTCTTTGTAGAACCATCATCCTGTGGTTCCCTCTGGGCATCGTTTGCTGCTTCTTCGAACTCATCCTCAGAGCTACTAGGACTCTCCACTACTGCCTTCCTGGTATCATTGGGTACAGTATTATTTTTGTCATGAAGCTCATTCTCATTTTCGCCTTCCATTGGAGATGATGAAGTGTATGGCTCGTAGAACTCCACTCTCCTCCCTCTGGTCGAACTGCTTGGCCCACGATTTGGCGATGTCAATTCGGGCTGACATAATGACAATTCAGCTGGAACTAGCGATTGTTGTTCTGGCGATATTGACGACGGTGACGGTGGAGGCGGCGACAGGGGCGGCGGTGGAGGCGACGGTGGAGGCGACGGCGGCGGCGACGGCAGCGGCGATAACCCAGGTAATTTTGCATTTCCATGTTCATTGTTACATGTCCCTTTATACAACATTAACTGATTAATGTGCCTTTTCTGAATTTCTGAACTCTCTTCATCTTTTACCAAATATAAAACTTTCCCTATTCTTCTTATAATCACTCCTTTACACCATGTAAATTTTGCTTTGTTAACGAATTTTTTGTAAAGTACAATATCATTTTTCTTTAAAAATAAAGTTTTCTTTTGTTCTTGTAGTTTAGTTTGCATAAACTGTTGATTTTTTACATGGTCAGATACAACTGGTGACGAGGGTGCCGATGTTGTCGGATCGATTACGTCCAATCGCGACCTTAATTTACGTCCGTATACCATTTGAGCAGGGGATAATCCTGTGGTAGTGTGTACAGAGTTACGGTAATCCATTAAATATTTAAGCAATTTATTAGACGAATCTCTTGAGTTTAGACCCAATATGAGGCAAGATTTTATTCCTTTCTTTACCACCTTTACAAAACTCTCCGCCTGACCATTACTAGGCGGGTGATAAACCGGTGACGTCATATGTGTAATCCCGTTAGATTCGCAAAACATTTGCATTTCACGTGAACAAAAAGCTGTGCCATTATCGCTTACGATTGTTTTAGGAACCCCAAACCTAGACATAAAATCGCATAACTTCCCTATTACAGCAGCCGATGACGTAGCCGTGTTCATGTTGTACACTTCTACCCACTTAGTATGTGCATCTACTGCTACCAAATACACGCTACCTCTAATGGGACCCAAGAAATCAACGTGTATTCTGTAGAAAGGGTAAGGTGGAAATTCCCAGTGCGCGGGAGGGGCGCGCGGAGGGGAGGGTCGCAGCTGGATGCATACATCACATGAACCTATCAACGTTTCTACTGCTTGGTCAATTCCTGGAAACCAAAATCTAGAACGGGCTTCGGATTTAGTTTTAACTATACCTAAATGGGAGGCATGCAACTCTTTTAAAATGGTTTGGCGTAAACTTTCAGGTATAACGACCTTGTGCCCTCTCATAACGCACCCATTCTCATATGACAGTTGAGATCTGCACAAGAAGTACGGCTTTAGCCGTATGTCGTTGATCTTCGGTGGCCAACCCTTCAAAATGCATGTCATAACACGCTTCAAATCCGCGTCCCTTCCCGTTTCATCGCGTAACTTCTCAAGGGATACTGGCATACTTCCGTCTACAACAAAACATACGTAAGTAGCTCGATCGTAGGAAACCTCGCAATCACTGCACCTGCAAGGTTCGGGACACGCGCAGCGGCGCCCCGGCCCCCGCGCCGCGCCCGTGCGATCCTGTGCCCACGGTAAGCTCGCGCGAGACAGATAGTCTGCGCTGTTATCGGCGCTACGAACATACTCTATTCTATAGTTATAGCTACTAAGAAACAACGCGTAACGCTGTAGTCTGTTTGCTGACATTTCCGGTATTCCTTTATGAGGGCCAAATATTGTTAATAGCGGCCTATGATCCGTTCTTAAAACGAACGGTTCTGACCTACCGTACAGATATTGATGAAAACGCCGCACCCCGAAAATTATAGCCGTCGCTTCTTTTTGAATTTGAGCATATCGCTTCTCCGCAGCATTCAACGTCCGAGACACGAACGATATGGGTCTCTCAACACCGTCTACCCCACTCTGTGATAGGATTGCGCCCAATCCACTTGGTGAAGCGTCTACAGTTAGTATCAACTTCGCGTTCGGGTCGTAATGAGCCAGAACCTGTTCCGATGTCATAAGTTCTTTGATACTTCTAAAAGCCTTGTCCTGCGCCTCATTCCAATCCCACTTGCTACCTTTTTTTAATAAATCATACAATGGAGTCAGAATGGCAGATGCATTTGGTACAAAATTTCTGTAATAATTTACTAATCCTAAAAAAGACTGTAACTGATGAACGGTTGTAGGAATCGGTGCATCTACCATTGCTTTGACCTTTTCCGGAGATTTATTAAGACCTTCTCGGGTGATAACGTATCCTAAATAACTGATCTTGTCTTGAAAGAAACTACACTTTTCCTTCTGTAACGTTAACCCTGCGTCCTGTAATCGCGTAAGAACGACGTTCAACCTATTTAAATGTTCCTCCCTATCCTTACCCGTCACTAAAATATCATCTAACAGGCACAACACTCCATCTATACCTGACAGTACGCCTTCAATAGCTCGTTGGAAAATGGATGGCGCGCTAGCTAGCCCAAAAACCAAACGCGTAAAAACATACAATCCCCGATTTGTATTAATACAAGTTAGGTTTTTTGACTCGTCTTCTAGCACAAATTGATTATACGCCATAGATAAATCGAGTTTACTAAATTGCTGACCGCCATGAATCTTAGAAAACAACTCGCTAGTGGTGGGTAGTGGGTATTGTTCCACCAAAAGCTGTTTATTGATGCTTACTGAATAGTCAGCACATAACCTGACAGAGCCATTATTTTTTAAAACCGGGACTATCGGCGATGCGTATTCCGAGTACTCGGTAGGTTCAAGAATACCTAAATCGACCAACCTATCTATTTCTTTGTTAACCTTCTCGCGTAATGCAAATGCGACGGGACGCGCCTTGCAAAAAACCGGCTTTACATTGTCTTTTAACAACAATTTAATTTTGTACTTGTTGAATTTTCCTAATTTATCGGAAAATAGTTCGGTGTATTGTTGTTGCAGATCCTGAATTGTTAAATCGGAATCTTTACAGTAATTTATCGGCAACAACTGTAGGTTAAACCGTGATATGAAATCCCTACCTAGTAGCGGCGGACCTCCGTCGCGTATCACGTAAAAAACAATAACATTGGAATGTCCAGCGTACACTACGGGTAATCGGATTGTACCTACACAAACAATTTTACTGCCCGTATACGTCATCAGCTGTTTGGACGTACTCGATAATGGCACATCTTTAAAGTTAGTTTTATAAAAACTTTCTGAAATCACTGTTACTGTAGACCCGCTGTCAATTTCAAATTTTAAAGGCCTATTATTAATGAAAACCGTTTCCACCATAGGCTCCCCCCTGCATGAACGGATATAATAAAGCTTACCGTCATCGTCTGCATCATCCTCACCCCGGTCACCGCAATCCGCCACGTAATTCACTTTAGTGCACACTTTACTCAAATGACCTCTGACGTGACATTTCCTACACACGTAATTTGCGAATCTACAAGCTGACAACTTGTGATTCGTTAGGCCACACGCACTACACTTCACTTTTCCTACACCTCCATTCTTTCCATTGTTCGAGATCTTGTACAGCTCCACGGTGGATGCAGCCATGCCGGCGACGCCGCCGGCTGCACTGACGACTGCTGCCGCGCGTGCGCAGCTCATGTTGTCCGCCATGATGACGACCTCTGCCAGTGTGAGGTCAGCCAAATCCTTTGCGTACAGCTTCTCTTTCTCTGGCCCCGACAGCATTCCCACGATGAATTTATCGCGGAGCGCTTCTTCCACATTCAGAAAACCACATTTCTCTGAAAGCCCACGTAGGCGTGCCGCCCATTGAGAATATGTTTCCCCGGCCTGCTGCGTAGCCGCATAAAAGTTGTGCCGCTCACTAAACCCAACGCGCTTCGGGGTGAAATGGCCGTGTAGCACTTCCAAAAGATCTTCATATGGAACGTCTTCGATATTTTTAGGCAATACCAAGTCCGTTGTCAATTTATAAGTCCCCTCAGAGAGTGCACTGAGCAGGATCGCTTTCCTTTTGTTGCCCGTAGAATCAGACTTTTCGTTGATGTCATTTGCTACGAAGTACTGGGTGATACGTCCTATGTACGTTTTCCATGTCTGAATATGATGGTCAAACGTATGTAATATTCCAAATTGTGCACTTGAAGACATCTTGAACGCAATTTTTTATTTTTTACGCGGGTAGATCGTCGCCACTGTTCTGTATGATTATTGAGGACGGACAACTAAAACACAGGTGTACCTTGATCACTGGCTAGCAATGCACTGCCGTTTATTGTACGACCGGCAGGTGGCGGGACGCAGCCACACACATACCTACCAGGTAGAAAGATAGATAAAACATTTATTTGTAACATTAATAATAAAACACATAAAAAAGGGGTAGTTGTCACCTCACCACGCTTGGCAGGCGAGTTGGCGAGCGCAGTACGGGATGTTGATACACGGAGAGATGCTGCTGCCCATCTTCCGGAGGTATCCCTTAGCAGGCTCTTAGTGCATCCACAGGCATGAAAGGAGGGGTAACATTCTACTGCCGGCACCACATGGCAGCACAGCCAGCGCTTTAAAAGGAAGTAATATACCAAAAGAAACTTGTAAATTTTATTTATATTTTTTTTCTACAAACGTAAATATGAATTCGCTTTAATTTAGAGGAAATTCCCCAGCAGATTCTGTTCACGGCTGGTGCGCGGGCGGCATGCGCACGCGACACACTTGGCACGCCGCGTGGATCCACATGCCTGAACCGATCGTGTATCGATGGCTTCAAGAACTATAACTACTTGTATTTAAATTAACAAATAAATAATAATTAAAATAGGCTATGTGCGTACCGGGCCATGCGGGTTGACTCCGTAGTTGACCGTAGACCTGTTGATGCTTCGTTGGTGTTGGTGCTTCGTTATTACGTTTATCAAACAAATAACAAACACTAATAGGGTTTTATATTCTAGTATTAAGTATTAAAGTAAAAACAATCTCGGAACAAGAAAACTCGGTAAACCGTATCACTTATTTGAACGACAACTTCTCCGAAACTAAAAACGCTAGCTTAACCGTAATCATTTTCGGCAGTTAAATTGTTGGAAGGGGAAGGACGCCCTTAAAAATATTAAAAAAATTTCATGTTTACGATTAAAACTACATTCATTCCTTTTTCCGATTTGTAAATCTAGCTGTTTAAATTGAAGAGGGGGATGGATGCCCTTAGAAATATTCAAAACTTGAAGAATTCACTCTAATTCGAAAAACTATTTTGGCAACCCTTCAATGGTTTCAAAATACCTATACAACGATAACCCACGCGATACGATTTGGAACTGAACCCTGCGTCTCAGTCGTCTATTAACCCAAATAAGTCATTTAGGTTTTCACACATTTGTATAAAGTTTCAAGCCTTACAAATGTGAGACTAGAAATTAATAGAAATTTCATTATATGTATTTTATTGTATGTATTGTATATAAGTTTCAAGCCTTACAATTGTAAGGCTTGAAACTTAAAATTACATATTTTCCCGTAATTAGATATTTTCCCGTATTTTGTACATTCTCACATCATATTTTTCATCGTCATCACCATTGTCATGTGGCATATCTAACTTATTTACATATCTGTAATTAACTGCCTCTACTTTATCACCTGGTCTGTAATTTCAGACTATAAAGAGATGAAGGTTATAAAGAAAATGATCGATGTAAAAATAACTTTATTAATAAACGGTTTAACATGAATATGCTTTAGCTAAAACTCAAGTAATAGATGAAAATGCATTGTTTTATATTATACCATCCTGACCCACAATTTTACGGCGACATCCACGGGATTATGTCCAATGATAAAAAATACGTTTATTTTAGACTTAACACATTCAGTAACTATACAAATTATATTTTATATATTTATAAAGATATACCATCATAACACCATACTTTATTTTTAATTAAAAAAAATCTTTGACTGACATCCATAAATTAGTCAAAAATAGCTTCATTACAATATTTCAAAAAATAAATCCTAATTTTTATCATACAGATTAAGTTCTAGAGCAGTACGATATAATATTTAAATTTTACTGGTTCAAAAGTAGACTAATTTCATAAATTATTGATAACCAGTTATCTCAAAATAACCGATTTCACTATCAAAATTAAAATAAAAACTGACAATCTTGTTTCCGAAGACTTTATTGATCTTTTCTGGTTTATTTGCAATAAACTTAATCCTCTATGACATTTACGACCAATAAAAACGTTTGTTCCGTTATTGGTATTATTTCAGCACCGTGTCTTCAACACCCAATATCTGTGCAAGATCAAGATTTTAATGCCTATAGACTTAAATTGTAATACGATTAAGTAAATGTCAAATTAAACATATTCTAGTAAACTAGATTTATCTAAAAAAAAGTTAAAACTATACTATCATTGTTTTCTTCCTCTGCTTTTTTCGACGACCCCTGTGGCGCAGCAGGCGAAGGTCCGCCTGCGGCGCAAGAGGCTGCGGGTTCGATACCCGCCTCGAGAAAAATGTCTGTACGATCTCCAGATATTTATTCAGGGAGTTCTGGATGTTTTTCTATGTATAATATATCTAGTATAATGTATTAAGTATATCAGTAATCTAGTATCCATAACACAAGCTCTGTTTAGCTTGGGACTAGGTGATGCTGTGTGAATGATCCAGCATTAATGAGTTAGTATTTATTTACTTGCGAAGTTTGCCGTTACGTGGCAATATAGAACACGAAAAATAAAAACAATCTTACTCTAAAATAATTCACCTACGTAAAACTACCTTACTTACTTATAAGTTGATTTAAAAGTACAAGTTCTGCTTAGTTTGGGACTAGATGGTGCTGTTTGTAGTGCTCAGCATTATTTTATGATTATTTTTGAACGAGGAGTTCTATTTTACATATATTTCAGGATAAGATTTAACGATTGGATGGCTGGTAATTGTAGGCAAATATATGCCAATGTGGTGAAAGGTACATGCGCTCGCGCCGTTACGAGTAATAAGTACTGCTAAAGTACAGCCGATTGGTAAGCATTGGACAACAGCTTCGCAAACAGCTGGCCAACTTGTGTATAAGCGAAACAGTATTTCTCAAATGCTTTGGTTTTTAGGTAAACGAAGAAATAACCTATAGGAATGTATAAGTACATTATGTATAATTAGTAATTATATATTTAAATGCAATAAAACAATATTCATTGATGCCATAATATAGATTAAAGTACGATTATTAATTATACATTTCAAATTAAATTTCCTAAATCTTATTTTGTTGCATTTAAACACACAAGCAGAGAAGTAAGGTTATTTTAGGACATAGTTTATCTATCTATCTTCTTCACATAATTTTTGCGTCAAAACCAAAGATTTAAACGAAAAACGTACCTTATAAGGATGCATATAAGCGTCGGGATATCATATCTTTAGACAAAAAACAAGTAAACAGAAAACGAACAAACAGCTCCACCATTAAAGAAGTGTGTTAAAAGTTGTGCAATTACACTTAAGTAAGTGACCTAGCTGTTTTCACAAAAGCTGCGCCTTAACTGTACACGGATAAACAAACAAAACCTTTGTTAAAGAAACTGCAAAAAATTAAATCTGTGTTCAAAGGCGCTCGCCGCGGCTGTCGGCCGGTTCCGTATGTACAGTATTGCTTTATCGCTTTACGACAAGATTATGCTCAGTTGTTTTATCCCGTTGGGTCGCGTGTGGCCAAAATGGCGATACAATGAACTCAGCCGAACTGACCTTACTTATGACGCCCTAAGGTTACCTACTTGTGTACTCAGATTTCAGCTGAAAACCAGCGATAGGCTGAATCAACGCATCTAGGATGGGAACCCAGCCCTATATATTTATGCCTTTGCACACAAGTAAATTTGTCTCTATACTCAATTGTTATTAATTTTCTTCTTTCTTTTCTTGTTGCCCAAGTGATATCCCAAATTTCAATTCATGGATCATTTTGATACCGGCCGCGTACTTTTAGTTATTCTCATATATAACCTTTATATTAGCAACTGCCTAATGAAAGAAAATATCGATATACACATCGGTTTGTCCATCTCGAGACGCACTGGTTATTTAATATGTTATCATTTGTATAAGTGAGTGGATGTTAGATGTGCTGGGCAAGCATAATCCAAGTAAGAACTGCAGAATAATATACTGGATCTATTTTACGTTTCAAAAGTTATTGGAAACTAGAATACGTTATACGTATTCAGGTTCTTCAGCTTCTTCCATGGCTTCCTGAAAAAAGAACGCATTTCACCATATTTACAAAAACATATGTTATAAACAAACTTGAAAAAGTAGAAGAAAACTGATCACCAAATTCAGATTTACCACTTGTTCAAGAACATTTGAAGTTTATCGATCCTAGTATGCTTTGCGTAACCCTAAAATCTGACATGTGTTTCGCATTTGCCACGGAACAAATTTTGGGGTGACAATATTTGGACAATTGAACGCAATTCTTTGGGTCAAAGAAAGTCGATAATTATCCTAAACTGTTGTTTTTAAAACAATGTTTGCTTAAGCTTTTTAAGTCATCTTTAACACGCGATGATAACGTAACAAATAGTGATATTTGAAAAGAAATGGCCACATGTTCATGAAACTATTACCAAGACGTGTAAGAAAGGTTTGTACAATGACTGTGCTTAGTATGGCATTGGTTAGCTTTGTTTGACACTTTTTAGTTTTTAACACTTGGCAAAACGTGCTAATTCAAAATCGCTCCGACGCGTGACCACTCTTCTGTACAAATTGGAGGTGATTGAGTAAGGTTCAGAGAACTTAATGACATGGTATAGTTGTGTATTTGGATATTTGTGCCACCTATAAAAGGCCAATAACCAACCTCTTCTATTGGGCTAGATGCGGCTTTATAAAATTTCCACCATAACGTATTTAAAAATATTCAATCAGGAGTTGGATTGCTAATAGTAGAATAAATAATTTATAATAAATCAAGAGTTATTATGAATCTAAAAAACTTATATTGAAATTTAAATTGAAAATCATTTATTTGATTCACAAAAACAGGACAGATATATATTTTTATTTTTTATTCAGCCGTTACTGTCCCACTGCTGGGAAAATCCCTTCCTTTCCTCCTTACACTCCTCGCGTCTTAACAACGCAGTTACAGGCCAAGATGGTAAATGAGCGACAAGCTCGTCCCGCCATCTCATTCTCGGCCCTCAACGTCGCCTCCTAGCATTGGGTGGGCCCCACTCCATGGTGGTATTCGCCCACAAATCGCTGGACATGCGGCAGACGTGTCTGGTCCAGTTCCACGACACAAAATTATTAGTACACAAACACAATTTACCTTAGATCAATGTTGAGAATGAATTTGTTGAGTCGTTACTCAACAAATAAATATCATTGTTCCTCTAACATTCACTCTATATTATGAAGGGTCGGTACATTATGTCCTGCTCATTTGGATGCCGTGGGATGCCGGCAGTAGAATGATACCCCTCCTCTCATGTCCATGGATGCAGTAAGAGCCTGCTAAGGGATACCTCCGGAAGATGGGCAGCAGCGTCCATCCGTGTATCAACATCCCATACTGCGCTCACCAACCCGCCTGCCAAGCGTGGTGAGTATGGCAACTACCCCTCATAGAGATCCATGAGGGAGGCCTGTGTTCATCAGTGGACGTTTTATGGCTGAAATGATGATTTGGATATAACCTGAGAAAACCTGGAGGCCTTCCCTTGAAACGAGATATCGAATAATAGTCTCCCCGCGACCACGACCAGGTGCAATCCGGTCGAAACGTCGGGAATAAAATAAAGGTAATAACGCGATAAATACCCGATAAGCCATTAAAGTAACAACGAATAATAGCTATATCGGAGTTCTTGACAAGGATGAATCGACGAAGTAACGTACGTTCCAACGATACTTTTTGATATTTCGCGCTATTCGATATGCGAAATTATAACGATATTTGTTATATTTACACAATAAAAAAATCTAATTTTGACATTCGATGTGTCTCACGATCGTTTTTAGGGTTCCGTACACTAATGATAAAACAGGACCCTATAATTAAGACTCTGCTGTCCGTCTGTCTGTCACCAGTCATCAGTGAGTCTCATGAACCGTGATAGCTAGACAGTTGAGATTTTCACGGATGATGTATTTTTGTTGCCGCTATAAAAACAAATACTAAAAATCATGTTCGTTGTATGGAACAAACGTTATTTTTTGCACAGGTAGACGCTTGAAATATTAACAGAATATTGAGTTGTAAATCACACTAGCTTGTGCCCTCTGCTTAGCATGCGTTGTACCCGGATAAAAAGTAGCCTTTGTGTTAATCCTGGTGACTATACGTTTGCAAAGTTTCAGCTCGATACGTGCGCTAGTTTTTGCGTGAAGAGGTAACAAACCTCCATACAAACAAACTTTCGGCTTTATAATATTAGTGGGATTACAAATAAACAATTTCATTTTATTACAAAATAAATATTTAATATAAAGTAAAACAAATATTTGAGGGGGGCTCCCATACAATAAAAGTGATTTTAATGGCGTTTTTTGCTCGATACTAATAACAGGTAGACGCTTGAAATATTCACAGACTAAAGGTAAAAAATCAATTACTGCAGTACTTTTACTCTTTAAATATAGTACTTTTATCTAATGATTTTAACTCAAAGTAACTACACTATTCTCCTTCTATTTACTATTTCTGTATAACGATTTGCTGAACATTTTGTAATCAATATTTATATATTTTTATTTTTATTAATAATTATCATCTAGTATTATTTTGTTAATATAAGTAACCGGTACTATGTGGACAATGTTGTGGGCCGCAGTACCACAGTACGCATTACCGACTTTATTATTTGAAACCTACCTTTTCATGTTAAATTGTATATTGTGGTTGTTTATTGTTCCAAATAAATAAATTAAATAAAAGGTACGGAACCCTTCATGCACGAGTCCGACTCGCCCTTGAGCGATTTTTAAGAATACAGTTAACCCGATATACATATGTATTCAGTAAACGTATCGTATCGATTCTTGGGACTAGAGGTCGTTTTCTAGAGGTGCCCGAGTTTATGCTTCAAAGACGACCGTTCTATGGACTGCCAAACCCATTCAGTGTTAGCCTAAATGCAAGTGGAGCGCGCGCGCAGGCTTTCGTCGGTTGTTTTAGTTCGGAACCTCTGAGGCACACCGAGGATTTCTCAAAACCGAGTACTTTTCATAGGTGTGGTTAAAGTTAAATTTTAAACGAAGACCAATAGAAAAGATATTAAAAGCATTGCCATCCTCATATAAATAAATAATAAAAATAAATAATGCTGGACAATACACGCAGCATCATCTAGCCTAAAGCTAAGCAGAGCTTGTTTTAAACTTAATACATTATACTACATAGATAGATATTTTTTATTGTAAATTGAAAAACATCCAGAACACCCAGACATTTGTCCCGCGGCGGGAATCGAACCTGCAACCTCTCGCGTCGCAAGCGGACCTTCGCCTGCTGCACCACAGAGCTCGTCATATATACCTATTATAGATATTTTAAACGTTGGCTCGCTCAGCCCAACACCCATACCATCTTCTTAGCTTAGTCAGTTTCAATCCCGTTTCGTCCCGTAGTATGAATATGCATAACGCTATACAAACCATCGAGATAAATGGAAAAGACAATTTTATTTTTTAGCACTGTCGGTCTGTGTGTCTGTCTGTGTATGAGACGATTACAAACGAACGCAATGACCGATTTATATGAAACCTTTTTTGTTAGCACCGTCATAGCCGTCACAGGGACCGGAGTTACTGTGACCGCAAAAGGTCACAAAAAAAAATAAAAGTCTTCAAATGGCCGAAAAAGTCCAGAAACCCAAAAGTGCCATGTTTGACCTTTGGTGACCTTTTGAGGCCTTCGCCCCCTTTTCTGGTACCACCGTACCAATGCTTGTTTAAAGGTACCCGGTGTGTTCTTAAGGTGGGCTCGTTAAAATCGAGAGCGCGTCGGAAGTGCAAAGCGGAGCGCGGCATCCATTCCCGCGAGGCACACTTCTCACCCACCCACTACTACTACTAGTTATGGTAGTAAACTAAGGGCCAAAAAACAAAACTCATACTCATCACGCTAGATTTGATTACACGGAAAGACGCTGTTGCCCATCTTCGGTATCCCTTGGTAGATTCTTACTGTATCCACAGGCAACAGAGGAAAGACAACATTCTACTGCCAGCACCTCAAGGCCAAACTTTTGTTTTATGACTTTGGAAAATCATATTTTTTTATCTCTTCATAAAAAATGACCGATGGTTGTTTCCTCCGTACACCTGTGCGAAGCAGGGGCGGGTCGCTAGTCTTCTACATCTACACTAATCTTCATTTCAGCCGTATAACACCCACTACTGAACACAGGCCTCCCTCATGGATCTCCATGAGGGGTAGTTGTCATGCTCACCACGCTTGACAGGCGGGTTGGCGAGCGCAGTACGGGATGTTAATACACGGAAAGACAATGCTGCCCATCTTCCGGAGGTATCCCTTAGCAGGCTCTTACTGCATGCACGGGCATGAGAGGAGGGGTAACATTATACTGCCGGCACCCCACGGCAAATCTACACTAATAACAAAGCGGAAAGATTTGGTTGTTAGTTTATTTGTATACACTGAATGGGCGCCGAAACTACTAGACCGATTTGTAAAAAATATTTCACCATTAGAATAAATAATAATAATAAATAATGCTGGACAAATCACACAGCATCATCTAGCCCCAAGCTAAGCAGAGCTTGTGTTATGGGTACTAAGATGACTGATATACTTAATACATTATACTACATAGATAGATATTTATATTATATATAGAAAAACACCCAGAACACCCTGAACAAATATCTGCAGATCGTACAGACATTTGTTCCGAGGCGGGAATCGAACCCGCAACCCCTTGCGTCGCAGGCGGACCTTCGCCCGCTGCGCCACAGAGCTCGTCAATGCTATATTATCCTTGAGTAATAAAGGCTATATTTTATCCTCGTATTCCAGTCTAGAATAAAATGATACTACCGGTAGTTATAACCTAACAGTATAGTACGCATTATGACCAGATCTAACAGACGCCGTCCATCAGGCCCTCAGCACGCGACACCCGACCCACATCGCCGGCCGCTTTCTTGTCCGCAATTGATTTGATGACGCTCGATGATAGGATCCATCTTGCAAGTTGATTGATTAAGTTGATGCGAATATGAAGTAGTTAAGTTGATGCAAGCTCAGATTCGCTCAACGAGCTATGGAGAGGGCTATGCTCGGGGTTTCACTACGGGATCGAATCAGAAATGAGGAGATACGTAGATGAACTCGGGTCACCGACATAGCCAAACGGATTGGCACGTTGAAGTGGCAATGGGCAGGCCATATAGCGCGCAGAACAGATGGCCGATGGGGCCGCAAAGTTCTCGAATGGAGGCCACGGATCGGCAAACGCAGCGTAGGACGTCCACCTACAAGATGGGCAGACGACTTGATGAGAACTGCTGGTCGGCGGTGGATGCAGACGGCTTCCAACCGCAGTACTTGGAGATCAATGAGGGAGGCCTTTGTCCAGCAGTGGACGTCCTACGGCTGAAATGATGATGATGATGATGATGAATATGAAGTTCTGCATTTGCAAGTTTTTAAAGTTAAACATCTTTTGGAATAATGACGCGCGAAAATGAACGAACAAATCGTTCATTTTCACGCGTCATTATTCCGTCATTTTTCGTGCAATCGGTCTAGCCCAAAAGATGTTTAACTTTAAAAACTTGCAAATGCAGAACTTCATATTCGCATCAACTAATAAGTAATTGCATAAATAAGTAATTGCACAATTAAAAATGTTTCACATCTGGCAGGCGACCCACGGCGCGGCTGTGGCTTATTTTTTTTAGACTTTGTGATTTGTTGAGAGAAGATTTTTTATGCTAGTTGTAAGACTTTCAGATGAGTGCATTAGATTACAACTTAAGTAGTAAATGAAAATGAAATAAAACTGAAATTTTAGATCAAGAGGCAAAATAGAGGCTTTGTTGCTTAGCTTAGTGCTAAAAATATGGACCTGTGCTGGCCTTTGGGTGCCGACAGTAGAATGTTGCCCCTCCTCTCTTGCTCGTGGATGCAGTAAGAATCTTCAAAGGGATACCCCCGGAATATAGGCAGCTGCCTTTTTCCACCTATGAACATCCTGCCAAGCGTGGTAGGTATCGCAACAATCCCCTCATGATCACTACTTGGTGATCCATGATGGAGGCCTTTATCCAGCAGTGGACGTCTTACGGCTGATATGATGAGACACGTGCTTACTGTCCTAAATTATAGGACAAGTACCTACTTTATGCTAAAATAGCAAAGATTTTCTTTTTTAGTTCATCGTTACAGCAAGGTTATGGAGCAAAGTATGGTGCTGACATGGTTGGCTGACAGGGTTGACAAGGTCTTCATTAAAGTGTTTTTCATGAGCGTCTATGTAGAGCGAGAATTCATAATTTAATAAAAAATTAAATAAGTATTTATATTTTCTGACAGGGATAAACTTTTAGGTGTTACTGTTGCCAACAGTAACAGTCACACTAACAGAGTAACAGTCCTAACAGCCTGTATCATCCCATTTTTGGGCAAAAGCCTTCTCCAATTCTTTACGATTTTGCACCACCCGTTGCCAGTCCTTCTTGGCAGCGTCCAGCTTGTCTCGCCGTCGTCTGCGTGGTCTACCGCAACTCCGTCTCACTGTCTCAGGCATTGTGGTTGTTAAGGTCTTACATACCGCTAATCAGCTCATTGCCAATAACAAATTTATTCTTAAACTATTAAAAATGTTATACAATCACGCGGCTAAAACACAGCAAAACTTTGAATGCCAAAGTGAGCTTAATTCCTGAAAAGGATTACCGTAAATTTTGTGCAATTATCGCATTGTAGACGTGACTTCCTACAGCAACATTTAAAGGACATTATAAAGGGATTCGTCACACCCTCAGAGCACGAGGCATCCCTGCTACTCGTTTCTATTGTCCCACATCTGAACACCTTTTGCACAATTGCGACGGCCATTCAGCGAGGGAGGTGGCGGTCCGATTTGACACACCTGCTGGGCCCTGATGGTGAAGAAATATAACTTCGCTCCATTTAGGCAGCTTGGCACGTCTCTTAGTGAGAAACGTGTTTTATTGACATACAATGGTAATACATCATTTCAGCCGTAAGACGTCCACTGTTGGACATAGGCCTCCCTCATGGATTTCCAGTTATTGCGGTTGAAGCGATCTGCATCCACCCGTCGACCTGCGGTCTTCACCAGGTCGTCAGCCCATCTTGTTGGTGGACGTCCTACGCTGCGTTTGC